>CM076999.1:38611684-39048339 GCA_039090855.1 Macrothele yani | reverse complement strand
AAAACCATTTGTTCTCCTACGTCCACCACTCTCACATAAATTTTCTCCTTGCGATTTCCATCTCGTCCCTGTGTGGACACGTCGACTTCCGGGTCAGTAGTATTTTAGCACAGAAGAAGTGAAAAACACATGTCCGGTTGCACTGATGGACAAGAATGGTTTCTATAAGTTCTTCGACGAACTTTACAGCCCTTAGTAGAAGCGTTTTATTGCGAAGAGGACTTATTTTGAAAAGATATTTGTAACTCTAGAACTTAGGGACCCATTCAGATTCCACCTCTTATCGACAGGTTCTGAATGAACATGAAATGTGATTTTTACTTATTTCCTAGCCTCTGGTTGTGAAGTTTAACTTCTCAGAGCACTTAAAAATTTCAACGCCCTGGAGCAGAATCCCGAACCCCGCTTCACCCGATAACCGGACGGGTATGCTAACCATTACACCACCTAGGACATTCAAATTTCAAGCAACTGAGACATTGGAATCTGAAAAGAATGAAACACCGGTGAAGATGCAAAATTTAACATTCATTAGGAAATCGATGAACTGTTAACCAAACAAAATCATAAAAATGAACATTTTCCCTTTAAATATTAAGCATAGTGTTGCTTTGCAGTGTATCACATAGAAATTCGAAAAATTAATGAAGGACGCAAAATGTTTATTAAGAAAATTTAATTTTGGAATTCTAAATGAACACGTGGAAAAATAAAATCGTATCAGTGCTATGAAATTTTTCTCGTATTTTGATCGGAGCAGCGTCCGCACAGTTTATGAAATTTATACATGATTCCATGACAGAGCTGTTTACCCTAGAAATCACCAGGAGGATCTAATAGACAAAAATAAATCGTAGCAGACGTCACATCTCAGAATAAAATGTAATTTGAACAAATTGGAATTCCACACTGTAAAAAATTTCCGTGAATTCTCAGTGTTCTTAACTGTATTAAAACGGTTTACGGACCGTAAGCACGCATAACGGGCGATGAACCGTAAATTTTCGGTAGATAAACTACATGTTCACGGTGTTTAAACTGTTTTAACCATTGCGGTATAATACCTGTTTTTTTACGTACTGTCGAATGGCAACAGACTGGTCGCGGACGCCATTTTGGTACGAAGCAATGGACGTCTCTCTACATAAAGTAAGGATTCTATGTTACCGATTTATAGAAGCACCGCAGCACATTTATTTTCGGTAAGTATTTTTTTGTTTTGTGTAAGTCGCAGTGCATTATGATGAGAATGTTAATTATTAAGTGGTTTTGGTAACAATTGAAACAAGTTTGATTTTCTTCATGTATTTCGTTCAAATTATTTGTTAGGCCGAACAAGTTAAGTAAACGAATGCAGTTGCTTACTAATTTTCCTCGCTTGTCCTGTGACTAGGGTGACAACTAGTTTTGGAGAACGAGGTACAAATCATAATGGTCGTTTTCATCCAGATTTTTTTGGATGGTGCCAGGAAATTTTTATTTAGCATTCGCAATCGTAGGTGCTAAAATTTCTAACACTATGCTCCTGCTTCCTACATTTTTTTTTCAGTGCCAGACAGCTTTTTTTGGAATCTGAGCTACTGAAGATTTTGTGGCCCCTATTTCTGGTCACAAGTGCTTGTAAAATACGAATGTCCTATAGACTATATGATAGATATGTATGTCTTGTACATATGTTGGATACCTATTTCCTGTATATATGTATGTTAAGGCTTTGTAAAATACATCTTATGTGTTTGCAGACATAAGGAAATGTATTATTTTTAATATTTATTCTTAAAGAAATGCAAACATTGAATCAAGTATAGACAACAAAAATTTGAAATGAATGCACAAAAACAGAAGTTCACACATAGTTCAGGAGTTTGTTTTTAAAATGTCTGTTTAAAGATGTTACGGCCTTCCTTTTCTGCAAACTAACACATTGAAGAAATCTCATGTGAGCAGTGTGTATACCTCATCTGTGGTACGATGGAAATTTATCAGAACCATTCAATTTCTTAAACATTTGTTGAAATATATCAGTACACAAGTATTTGTGTAGTAATAACTGCCAGTGTTTCTGTAAAATTATAAAAAAATGACAGAAATATCACTCAACTCTTAACTCGAGACATTTCTGTGTGTATGTTCCATCTGTGGTAAGATGAAAATTTATCGGAGCCATTCAATTTCTTAAAAATTTATAATGTATCGGCACACAGGTCTTTGTGTAGTAGTATTTGCTTAACTGCCAGTGTTTTTTTATTTTTGTAAAATTACAAAGAAACCGCCCCGGTGGCGCGGTGGTCTAAGCTTGATGGCTTCTAATCATTCGTCCAAAAGGGGCCCGGGTCTGAATCCTGGTGAGGCATGGATGTTGTGTTTGTCTTACGGCACTGGTCTCTCTCCCTTCCCTAGAACCAGTGAACCTAAATTAGGGACGGGTGACTGCTTATAGCCCATTGAGTTGCTCACGGTGGTCGTTAAACCTCCAATCAAAAAAAAAATTACAAAAAAATGACAGACATATCACCCGACACAACTCGAGACATGTCAGGTAAACTCCCAATGCTCACGTATAAAATGCTTTATTTATAAAATGAGTACACAAAACAATGTCTTTCAGTGTAAACCCAGTTGTGTAGAAAGTTTTACAAATTTGTCACGCAAGGCAGTAATTACACATTAGAACTGCTAAGTGAGCTAAGAAAAATCCCCTCAAAAATCTCTTCAACTGTACTCTGTGTAGAATATAAACATTGCTAGTATACCCCAAAAGTGCCCCAAAATCTTTTCAAACGTCAATATATTTTACAAAAATTTTATACTAAAGGAACACAAACATTGAATCAAGTATAGACAACAAGAAATTAGAAATGAGTGCACAAAAACAAAAGTTTACACATAGTTCAGGAGTTTAAGTTCAACTTCAAAATGTCTTTTTCCTTGATTTAAGGTTTGCGAAAAGGGAGATAACAACATCGTCGAACGATAACTGCTTGGCAATATCATGTACTAATGACATGATAGCCAGACCATTAAGTCTTTGTTGAAGCACTGTCTATCGCAAGTTATTTTTTACAAAGGCCATTTTTGAAAATAATGCTCTGCTTGACAGTTGGTTGTTTGGTACAGTAAAACCTCCTTAACGGACACTCCTGACTAGCAGACACCTCCATTTAACGGACAGTTTTGTAATCCCCAAAGTATAGACAGTTTTGTGTTTTTACACTCTGAATAGCAGACAACGATTTCAGTCTTAAAAGCTGAAAATGCGTTCACTGAAGGGGGAGAGGTATGCGAAATTTTATTGCAATGTCAAGCCCCAAGCCCACAATAAAATTTTAAGGTTTTACCGAAGTGTTAACTTAGTCATCTTGAGAGCAAACGTTGTATGTGCCGCACACGAGTTAACAACTGTAGCCCTATTAACCTGGGGACGCGTAGAAAACAGTCATTTTATGAGCCGATCCTTAAAAAGTTAAACCATTTGGTTACATAAGATAGAAATACTGTGTTTAAAATCTTATTTTTTATCCTACTATAATTTTTTATTGTTCATTCACGTCTTCCAAATATTTTTTTCTATGAGGTAAACATTTCATGAATTTAACGATTATGGTGAAAATCCTCCGATCAACCGTTGACAGTGATTCACACTTTTTTTTAACAGTAAAATACTTACAAAAATTATTTTTGCAAAGAAAACACACTGCTCTTCCCGGTTTTTTAAAATGCGGCTAAAATAGTGGATGTTTTTATTTTTTTCCCCGTAAAGGAAGTTTGTCTGTTATGTTTTTGCTATCAAAAGTAAAGAAAAAACCCGTGCCGAAGACCTGGTGTTTTGTATTTTTCGCGCACTGCTTAAAAGTTCCGTTCTGGTAGCTCCATTGCAGGTGTCATAAATCTGAGGGAAACCTGTTTATTTTTTGCGTTTCTTCCTTTGTTTGAGGGATTGTATCTGCTGTGGCCTGCCTGCATCTCTTGATTGGATTAACATCCCCCCGCCGCTTGTCGAAGTTCATTCGAGTGAGTCAGTTCCCAGTAGCGGCACAAAAACAAGCCTGCAGAGTGATCTTTACAGACTTCAAACGAGCAATACTGGGACCCAAAGAGAACCAAGCAGTTTATGGAAGAGGAAAAGAAAAAATGTAATTACAGAAAACAAATTCAGCATATCAGCAGCACCACATACGTGCCACACATTTTAAAAAAAAATCTTTTTATCATCATACTAGCCGCTGCTGTTAACAACGAAATTGCGGTAATTCAATGAGAAAAGTTTTACTCTCCAACGACAATTTTTCATTCGCCAATGGCGAGCTTGTGACCGGAAATTTCGTGCCCTGCATATGTACGCAAATTAAAATTTTCCCTCATCTTTGAAAAACTCCAAAAAATATTTAAGTTACTACTATAAATACGTACATATATTCAACTTCGTGTCCAGTATTACTAATGCAGTTTCCGGAATTTATTACTACATAAATATGTACATATAAAGTACGTATATCAGACCTGTTTGTAATCCGGGTGTAGCCCGGTATTCGAGGTTTTTGTCACATTCCAAACCTGTAAATCCGGGTTTTTAAGTTTTAGAAGAATTTGAGATGCTTCGGACATTTTCATTTTCTAAAAATGCTACATAGTGGTAACTAAACTTCAGGTTCCAGTTTCTTTGGGAATTACAGTGTTTGATTAAAAACACTGCATGTTCGTGCGAATGGTGAATGTAGACGATTTGTGACACCTTGTGCGTTTTTTTGTTGTCAAACTAGCTCTCAAGATAACAGCCTGGTGAAAGGAAAGCTTGTTTTCATTATTTTGAAAGTTCAAATAATTTGATTATTTTTTTCTAACTACTTTTAGAAATTGAATGGAATGCACTGTAGGCGCTAAGTTCAAGTAAAGCTGGTCTACATAGATTGCTCAATTAACATGTAATATAAAGTGCAAAATTTGATTTTAAAGATACAATGCCTTGAAGGATTTTGCATAGTGAAAGAAAATTGGGTACAAGAAAAGATGCGAAGTTTAACTGCACAAGCACTAAGGCCTATTTGTTGTGTAGCTAGTTTATATGTGCGTATTGCACATTATATGTATATAGGCACTGAGCTGAGAGTTTCAGGGTTTCTTGTGTCACCTCACAATCACCCCTGGTATATTTATAGATGTATCTTTATTTTTAACAGCAAAAAGAAGAAAGAGAATACCAGCCACAAAGTTCATATTGCGCGATGGCTTTAGTAGACAGGCGTGTACCTCCCAATATTAGCGGAGAGGTTATCTGGTCCAGAAGTGTCTGCTATTCAAAGGTTTTACTGTATTACCAAATATAGTTTCAATATAGTGAATACATTTAGGGGAAAACAATTAAATTATTATATATATATATCAATAACTCATCAATAATCACATTAAATGTTTCTACTTCCAAATTGTTTCATTACGGCTATTGTCATCTGCATATTTTTATTTGATCGTGATTTGACAAAACTTCCAGGAGATTTTTCACTTAATGTTTTACTATTTCTTCATATTTTTCAAAATAATTTCTTTCATTGCCAATGAAATGGGATTGTGACCGAAGGAGATTACATCTAATTAACAAATCTAGTGAAGGCTTTTGTAATTTGTACTAACTTTATCGCATCTTTCCAAAATATCATGCCAAACAACACACATAGAGAACAGAATCGAATTTCATAAACTTTTTTGTAAGGAATTTGCTTTCTGCCGAGGTTCAGAAGGTTTTTTTTATATTAAATTCTCAGATACACTATCTGGGGCACTCAAAATATTGTCATGATCGATGAACAGTGCTCTACCATCTAGTCATAATGACCATACCATCTGATCTCTCACTCTAAACTTTTTAAGTGAAATAATTTATTATTCATAGTTGGTTCAAATTGCTAGAAAATATGGCCCATTTATGAGGGGAACTTGAGAGAAAAAAACAGCAATGTCTGTAGGTAGAAAAAAAAAGATTTGGGGCCTCCAGACAATGGAAGCTGCAAATTTAATATGAATAACGGAAATTATTTCTTCGATTTACGCTTTTTGGAGGATTTTTACCCACATGAAGTTTTCAGCCCTCAATAAAATGGATGTCAGCACACTCATTTTGTTGGGGACTAAAAGCTTTCGAAAAATCCAGACCTCTGCTCTGAACTAACAGTGGCCTTTTAGCCCCTCTGCCTTTAATCTGTCTCTGATGTTTTCTGTCCCAGCTGCTATCATTTACCGATGTAATTCATTAAAAATTTTATTTGCTGATTTTTGTGTTAAAATTTGTGTTTTCATCCTAATTGTTTTACATAGTCTGTGACAGGCTTAAATTTTATTACATGCTGGGATGGTAAATAATATTAACTGCTGGGATGCCATCTCGCCCAACTTCGAACACTGTTTTCTATAGGTGGTCAAATTTTAATTTTATTTCTGTAAAAACATATAGCAGTTGTTACTCAGGATTGGAGTCGTCATTGTTCTCCAGCCAATAGCTATCAAATAATTGCCTGGCAAATTTCCCTTTTTCAGGCGGAGTTACTATAGTGTTCCAAGCTTAAATTTAAGAAATTCCTTAGTCAAAATCCGCATTACCACCGATGCTAAACATAATTGTGACTCCTCTTAACCCTGTTTGCTTAATAAATACACTGAGTGGCCACTTTATTATGACCACCCCCTCAGTACTTCGTTGGGCCACATTTTGCCTTTAATACTGCATCAATTCTTCGTGGCATGGACTCCACGAGATGTTGATAGGTGGTTTGTGGAATCTGAGACCATGCTTGATGAATAGCACTTTCCAGGTGTAGGAGATTGCAGAGTTGTGGATCCAGCTGTCTGATTGCTCGTTCAACTTCATCCCACAAATTCTCAATGGGGTTGAGATCTGGAGATTGTGCGGGCCACCTAAGCAAAGTAAACTCACCGGCATGTTACTGAAACCAATCCTGTACAATACGAGCACTATGGCAGGGCGCATTAGCTTGTTGAAAGTAGCCATCGCCATTGGGATACACCATCCACATGACAGGATGCACTATGTCCACAACGATGTTTAGATATGATGTGCCAGTCAGACGTTAATCAACACAAAATTAAAAGGGCCCACAGCATGCCAGGAAAACTTTCCCCAATCCATAACGTTGCCTCCACCAGCTTGAAGGGTTGTAGCAGTGCATTTTGGGGTCCATGTTTTTGTGCTGTTTCCGCCAAATTCTGACCCGGCCATCGGCATGGTACAACTGAAAACGTGATTCATAGGACCACATAATCTGTTTCCAATAATTGACTGTCAAATCCTTGTGCGAACTGGAGACGTTTCTCTTGTTAACTGCAAGAGAGCAATGGAGTTCGAACAAGCCTTCAGCTGCCATATCCCATCCAATACAGTGTACGGCGAACAGAGATCATTTGAGGGGGATCCTTGATTAAGATGATCTGTAGTTTGCTGCACTGTTGCCCTTCTGTTATCTCTTATCAGTCTGGGCACTCTCCGTTCTGCTCGAGCCGTCACTAATCGATGACGACCGCACATTGCACTTTTTGAGACCCAGTTTTTTGGCTGACAGTCCAGTCTTTAAACATTTTAACAACAGCTGTTCTGGAAATTTTCACGAATACGGCGGTTTCCGGTGATACTCACTCCATGGCTCCGAGGTCCTACCGTCGTCCCACGTTGAAAGTCCGTCAAATCGCATTTTTGCCATCTCGTCACCTAAAAATCACATCTCTTACTGTCGCAAGCACTGGGCTTTCACTTTTTATACTAGCCTCGCCCTCTGGCGGCAACAGCGTGCAGCCATAGCATATTTGCTTAAAGCTGTCAGGTGGTCATAATAAAGTAGCCACTCAGTGTATACACAAAAAAATACCCAATCTTCCCATGCAGGGAGAGAAAATAACTAATTTTTTGGGGAGCAATTTTTCTCTTCAGATTTAGCGTTGCAGAGCAATTGAGTAATTACATTGAGCACTTTTCCAACTTACTTTTTATTTAAATCAATAATTTATTATAAAAAATTACTATCTCACTTCTTCAATATCTATCGATAATACTGTAATCAGTAACATAAAGTAAAATCTAAACATTTTAGTAGATATGGAAAATCATAGATTCTGTCTGATGTGACCACGCCATCACTGCTAAGTGGGGCTACATGAAAGCTTTTTCTAGCTGAAAGCAAACACGATTAAGTTATGAATAGGATTTTTTATTTTATTTTTAATGCGTAAAACAAAATTGTATACAATGACTCATTAGTGGACAAAATCCACGTAATGATTTTGGGATCTGTGTGATTCATTCCCACAACTTCTTAACAGGGTCAATAACATGTGTATGCTACGTGAAAAAATCCCGGTAAGGAAAAGAAAGGTCCCTTGCAATCAAGGAGGAAAAGAGCACGGGCTGAACATTTTTGCATTCGTCGTTTTAGGCCTAAGTTTTTTTATAGATACTTGGGGCTGCACTATGAAAACCATCCCTGTGAAAAACTGAACTTAAAGAGTACCACAATGCTAAACTTGATACAAGGTATACTGTTTCAAGCCCATGAAGATGGAGATTGTAAAATATATACATAAAAAATGGCAGTGATCAGTATGAAAATATCACCAGCGTGTAGCAAATGATACACTGAATAAAAAATATGACAAAAAAGAGCGTTGGAGATAGGCATGGAAATATGCATAGGCTGCAGTTTATCATTACAGACAATGGCGTTTTTGTCATACCCTACTTTTTTTTAAATACAGATATTAATAGAAATTTTCATATTCAACTTTAAATCAAGGTTTTGTAATTGAAATATGAGTTTGATATATGAGAAGATGGAATTGTAAAATATACATAAAAAATGACATATAACCTTTCATTGCTAACTGCTATTTTTGCAACGCAAAGATTAAAGCGATACTGCATATTTTTTCCCGTGTTCCATTGTCAGTATTGCAAGTTTCAGTAATTCTGTTGTTACTGTTATTTGTCATAGCACATTCACGTGCTGCCAAGAACTCAAACATCTTACCTTAATGATTGGGTGTTTTGTAATCCCTGCCAGTCACTACTTATGCTACACAAAGCGCTAAATATGCCAGATTTAAGCCTCGAGCAATAGGGGTTGCACATGTTTGTAACCAGTGCCGTATTTGGATTGGGGGGTGGGCAGCGACCGGGCTGCAACCAGAGGTGAATTTTCCCACTGATCTGTGCAATTATATGACTGCAAAATACATAGTTGTTTTTGCAGTACTATATTTATAACCAAAAATTGAGATAAGTCCTGTGGTATGCAGTTTGATATTTCTTGATGTTTGTTTGAGAAATGCTGTAGCTTGTCACCTCAGCCGAACACCTGTAGTTCGTTTCCTTTATTATACTAAAAAAAA
Organism: Macrothele yani; assembly: GCA_039090855.1. Taxonomy (NCBI): domain Eukaryota; kingdom Metazoa; phylum Arthropoda; class Arachnida; order Araneae; family Macrothelidae; genus Macrothele; species Macrothele yani. The sequence continues at coordinate 39,038,952 of CM076999.1, read as the reverse complement.
ATTCAGATACTGTAAGTGCGGGGGGGGGGAAATTGCAGAGCGGGAGCATGGGCAGGAATCTTTCCTGGGGGGGATACTGATTCAGGTTTGAACATAAGATGCCACCTCTGGCATGATAACATTCGTTTTAAAATTTCATAAATAATAAACAATACTAAAAATAAAGGCACTTTTTAAAGATTTTATCAAAATAAAAATACCTAATTTGACTTTTGAATCATCTAAAAACTGCTAACAAAATATCAATATATAAAAGAAAAATAATGAGTACCAAAGGGGGGGGGTTCATCTAGAAATCCGGCCCTGTTTATAACAATGAGTTTCTACCCCGGGTCCATCTGTTTAGCATGACTTCTGAGCCACGACTGATCTTTAGTGGTCAGCCGGACTTAAACCAGCATTTATTGCCAAGTCTCAAGTTAAGCACACTAACATTGGGCCACCATTACCCTTTGCCTTTAAGAAATGGTGAGTGGTTAACTGGTTATGGCAAGTGAAATGCAAGGTGTGAAATGGACGGATGAATTTATCCATTTCAGCAGACTGGTGAAAATTGGAATCAGGAGCAATAAGGCCCTAACATAACATTGAACTGTTCCTATACAACATCAGTGTAAAGCCAACTAGGTGGCACTGCGCAATTGTTCAGTTGTGCTGCACCTGGCAATTTCCCCCCTTCTTTTTTCAGGAAAAAAAAAAGGAAGACAAAATCCAATTACTTTTGCATGATGTTAATAAAAACACCAAATATGTATTCATAATGATAAGCATTGGGTAATTTCAAAACCTTGTTTTGTTGGATTTCAATGGAAAATCATGATGGCTGATGCCATAATAGATATATCTTAACTGTCCGATGTTGTCAGTTTGCCACTATAAATGAATTGAAATAAATCCCTTAGGACATGCGTCATGAAAGGGAGAATCAGCGAAAATTTTAACCTGAATGTACCTTTCAGGTCTCCACCATGTTGCCATTCTGATTGAATATTGGCAGTGAAGTCACATCACCGGTGAAGCATTATGCTGTACCCACCACCAATCAGTGCAAAATAAATAGGTATATTTTGCCAGCCTCCCCACCCCGGCAAATTCAAAATTCAACAGTGCCATTCGATTGTGCTACGTTTGTGCTGGTTTGTGCCGCAAACCGTGTCGTTTGTGCTAGCATAGTTTTTGAGATATTCAAAAATATAAATTGGGGGGGGGGGGGGGGAATGGTCGGCCCCGCACCCCGGGAAATTCAAAATTCAACAATGTCGATTTCGTTCGTCTTACGTTTGTGCTGGTTTGTGCCGCAAACCGTGTCGTTTGTGCTAGCATAGTTTTTGAGATATTTCAAAATATAAATTGGGGGAGATGGTCAGCCCCCATCCCGGCAAATTCAAAATTCAACAATTTCAATCGTTTGTGCTACGTTTGTTGCTGGTTTGTGCCGCAAACCACGTCGTTCGTGCTACATTAGTTTTTGAGATATTCCGAGGGAAATACTAAGTTTAGGGGGGATGATCAGCCCCCACCCGGCAAATTCAAAATCCAACAGTTGCCATTCGTTTGTGCCTACGTTTGTGCTGGTTTGGGCCGCAAACCGTGTCGTTTGCGCTAGCTTGTAGTTTTGAGATATTCAAAATATAATTTGGGGGGTGGGGTGTTCAGCCCCCACCCGGCGGCAAATTCAAAAATTCAACAATGCCATTCGTTTGTGCTGGTTTGGGCCGCGTCGTGTCTCGTTTGTGCTAGCATAGTTTTTGAGATATTCCAAATATAAGTTGCGGGGGGAGGGGAGGCCTTCGGCCCCACACACAGGCAAATTCAAAATTCAACAGTGCCATTCGTTTGTCTTGACGTTTGTGCTGGTTTGTGCAAAGCCGCAAACCGTGTCGTTCGTGCTAGCATAGTTTTTGAGATATTCAAAATATGAATTGGGGGGGGCTGGGGAAATTTGTGAGGCCCCCACCCCGGCAAATTCAAAATCCAACAGTGCCATTCGTTTGTGCTATGTTTGTGCCGCAAACGTGTCGTTTGTCACTAGCTTAATTTTTGACATATTAAAAATATAAATTGGGGGGGGGGGGGGTGCTCAGCCCCCACTCCCGCAAATTCAAAATTCAATAGTGCCATTCGTTTATGCTACGTTTTACGGTAGCACTGGTTTGTGCCGCAAACCGTGTTGTTTGAGCTACACATAGTTTTTGAGATATTTAAAAATATAATTTTGAGTTTGGCTGAGGGTAACAATGCTCAGCCCTCCACTCCCCGCGAATTTAAATTCAACAGTGTCCATTCGTTTGTGCTACGTTTCTAGCTGGTTTGTGCCACAAACCGTGTCGTTTGTGCTAGCTTAGTTTTCCGAGATATTAAGTACCTAAATTTTGTTGTCAACCATTTCCTCAGCTCCCGCCCTCCCCCACCCTACTCGCAAATTCAAAATTTAGCATAGCCATTCGTTTGTGCTCGGTTTGTGCCGGAAACCCTGTCGTTTGTGCTAGCTTGAAAGCTTTCGAGGTTATTAAATACCCAAATTTTCGGTGTGGACCACATTTCCCACTGCCTGTTTTGAATATAACATAAATTTGGCGGGTTAAAAGGAGATGCCCCCCCTCCCCATCCCACAAGTTTTAAAATTCAACACAGCCATTCGTTTGTGCTGGTTTGTGCCACAAAACGTGTCGTTTGTCGGTAGCTTAGTCTTCGAGATATTTCTGCGAACAAGCCTTTTTTGAATAACAAACAGATCATGATTCTACAGTAGAGCACGAGGTCATAAATGATGCACTGTGGATCAATGGCATTAGATAATCTGGAGTGACGAAAGAATTTGATTCCATAACAAAAGGAGGACATTTGTACGTATGACGCTGACAACATGATCCGAACCCTACTGTACCTACATTCAAACAGTAAAGCATCCTACTGCCATTATGATGTGGGGTTGCATCATCAGCTCATTGAGTGGGTAGACTGCGTAACATTGAAGATGACATGAATGCTGCCCATTATGCCTACAAGTACTGGAGAGGTCACAATGCTTCCTTCATCTGTTAACACGTTTCCAAATAGTGATATCATCTTTCAGGGACGACAACGTGCCCTGCTAAATCGGACACGAGTAGTGGACAGGTGGTTGGTTTCTAAATCTGTCTGGGAGGTTGCAATGTCCTACACAATAGCCGAAGATCTTAATCCGATCGAGATACTTTGGATTGGAAACTGAAACAGGTAGAGTGCGAGAAATCACTACAAATTAAGTAAAGTTACTTGAAGCTATGATTTCATGTTGGTATCATCTAACATCAAAAGGATGAACTTGAACACATTTGAGTAGTTTGCCCTTTAGGAGATGTGTCTTAGCAATTAAAAACAAAGGCAACCCCAATAATTATTAGACAATTTTTTATGTATGCGTACATACAAACAATTGTCTTATAATAAATATGCATAAAAGTTATGGACTACACTAACTGTATGTGTACATAGCAGAGAGAGTATGTCTTGAAACATATTTGACATTCATTGACTAAATGAACAAGTTTAACGAGTTCTAATTCTTTCATTTCATAATCGTAACTTAAACAGTTTGTAGCTTAACCAGAAAAAAAAAGAAGTTTATGTTAGGCTTTTAGAATTTCTTTCTGTCTTCTTATCCACTTCATGTACAACAATGCAGATATGTTAGATCTACTTGTAAAACGTTTTGTTAATTCCTTACGAAATTATTTTTAAAATGATGTACAGCCGTTTATGGTGGCGCATTGTGGTCTAAGCGATGGCTTCTGATCATTTCCTGTCCAGCGAAAAGAGGTCCTCCGGGTTTGAAGTTATCGTCAGGAATAGATATGTTGTGTTTGTCTTACGGCACTGGCTCTCTCCCTTCCCTGGAACCAGATTCACCCTAAATCTAGGGATGAAGGCAACTGCTTATAGCTTATTCAGTTGCTCACGGTGGTCGTTAAACCTTCAATCAAAAAAAAAAAAAAAAAAAGAGGTGTTGCAGGACTTTCGCTCCAAGTTGTATGATCCACGTGACTTTCGTTTATATTGTTTATGACTTGGCCCTCATTATTTTGAATATAATGGGCGTAGCTAATCAGGCAGATTAATTATTTGATTAATTAATTCCCGGGAGCTGATTGGAGTTTTTTGAACAAAGGAAAGAAGAAGTCCCCCAAAATGAAGCAGAGACCACCCAGGATGCTTTGCCATTGCTTGTTGGCTAAGAAGGCGACGAAAACAGTCGTAATTCAGCCGATTGTGTCTGGTTTCCCTAGAGCCTAACCAAAGGGTCGCGAAGACGTTCCTTCAAAGCAGCCTGCTTAGATAACGATTGACAAATTCAATGCATCCCCACATCATATCGTAACGGTGTGAAAAATTGGGCCCCTGATTGAATTATTTAGCTTAGAGGGCGAAACAGAAATAATTCAGAAAGAAAATGTGGATAAATTACGAAAATTTGGTCGTGGATAATTAAAGATAATAATTATGGGCATAGTTAAGATTTAAATGGGAAATAATTAAGAGAGTTAGTGAGTGAAAGCACAAAGAGGGAGAAAAAAAGAGATAAGGGTTAGAAGGGATTAGAGATTCGTTTTACCCCCCCCAACTTCTCCCTCCCTTGTTCTCAAACGCTCTTTGTGTACCACGCAGGTCCCGAGCGATGGTTGAAGCAATGATGGAAGGCCAGACGAACAGCAAAGGAATTGCTGGCGAGAGATAAACAAACCCATAATTTGTCGCATACCATGAGACATAGGCTTCAGAATCTGACTGTTAGAACGGCAACTTTACGTGAATAATGGTGGGTGAAGAGGTCATCCGAGAAGAACAGTTTTAGCATAGAATCTGTTTTAGCATAGAAATGAGATTCCACTCAGCCAGTTGACATAAACCAGACGCGAAGAAGGTTCTCAGAAACGCAAACCAAGCCCACACAAAGCAAGAGTTCCAATCGCATTCGAAATTTCGAACGATGAGGTCTTACCGGAGATCCTCCCGGGGCTGTCAATTTGATAAAAAAGTTGCATGTTAATCCCGAAAATGTGAATATCTCTGGATTCAAACCAAGTCCATGAAACTATTTCTGTGAGGTACATTTAATCGAAGAGTTGTTGGTCAGTCTTCGTAAAAGATTGTATAAAAATGCCAAAATTGTCAGTAGTAGATACATCTCTACTACTTGAGTTACTATTGAAATTTAGAGACAGTATTGTAGATTGTAACGGAGTTATTCAGCCTCTATCTAGTGATATTTGGGGAAAACTGTGCGGACGTTTAGATCACAAGTGCTCCAAAAAATGTTTGTATACTATGGTGAAGTTAAATAGATTTGAAAGTTGGAATATTCTCGGGCTGACTATGAAACAGTCTGTTGCTGAAATAATAGCTCCTACGAATGAGCCTGCTGAAGGGGAATTGGAATATTCTTTAAACGATGAAGAAGCCCCTCTCGGAAACAACAGTTCATATAAAAGTTTGCAATTTACCAAACCCTTACCCCCAGAAGAGTGGCATATTATATGTCCAAAGGAAGTTGTGTACAAGTGCCAGGATAGATCTTATCCTGCAAGAACACCACGTGCTTACCAAATACTTAGCCCAAATGTATGGTCACACATCGTAAATGTTCATTTTTTCGAAATAACGCTCGCGCCTTGTACTTTGTCTTTCAAACGAGCTAAAGTATTTAAGGACTCGGATAATTTTGTCAAAATCTCGGGTGAATGTGTGGAATGCAAGTCAAAATTAACTGGTAGCATGGATGCAGCCCCATCTGAAGTATCGGGTGCTGTATTTCATTGTACATATCTAGGACATTTTAAGAGCTGTCGGTCGGTCCTCCGACGAAAAATGTCTGGTCCAATCAGAAGTTTAATCTTTCGCACGTTAATAGAAAAAAAAATGTTTCTCCTGACTTATTTCGGAGAATGGAAGAACAAAAATGTATGACGTTTGGTGACTTGGAGCCAAAAAGTTTACCGTCTGCAAACGCACTTCGAGTTATGAAGTGTAAGGAAATTAAAAAAAGGAAGAGAACAGGAAAATCGTATTTTAAGCATAAACGAAATGAAGTACAACATTGAATATCAAGGAGTTGTAAAGGCAATTGGAGAAGATCCATTTTTTGTTTACTATTGGATGACGTCGCAACTTCACGTATACCGCTCTTTCTGCTGTGATGCTAAATGCTCTAAAATTTCCTTAGATGCTACTGGCGGCATTATAAGACGTTCGTTCAGACCCTACGGAAACAAATCGGCTCATATATTTCTTTACGAAATTACAGTTAATGACATAACAAGTGGAATGCAATATTCCGTGTGCAATATGATCTCGGAGAAGCATGACAGCAATAGCATTTATCATTGGCTTGCTGAATGGAAGAAAGACGGTGCTCCTTCGCCAAAGGAAGTTGTAAGTGACCATTCAGTGGCACTTCTTTCGTCAATTGTAAGAGCCTTCACACAGTTCTCAAGCTTGTGAGATTATTTGCGTTCTTGCTCGTCCCTTCTTTTAGGACATGGAAAGGTCCCCATTCCAAACTCCTTCATTAGCTGTGACGTAGCTCACACAATAAAACTCATTGCATCCTGGCAAGTTTTATTCGGGCAGAACAATCGAACGCGTCAGCTATACATTCGCAACCTCGCACAAATAGTGCGGTCAACAGATATGACAGATGTCAAAGATTTATTCCGTGCAATATTCACCGTCGCTCTAAGCGAAACGAAGGAACAGATGTTCACACTGGAGATGTAACTTCCTGTGAAATTGAAAAGAGTAAACTGAAACGCCGAATAGCGACAGGTCATTCTGAAACTGACGAATATGCAAGTGATAACAGGAATACAAGACGTTATGAAGAAAATGAATCTTTTGAACTAGGAACACATAATGAATTTTATACGTGGATTCAAAATTTAGTTGAAGAAGTAAAAAAAGAAATTGCTGGTCAAGAAGGGGACCATGATAACTTGCAATACTTGCTCGATATAGTCGATTACTGCTCGCGATTAGCAAAAACTTGCCACTTTGGTCTGCTGTTATGGTACCGATATTCTGCTACGGGAAAACTACAGCAAGCAGTGCTAAAGTGGAAAGTAGTTTCAATGATCTGAAACACCGAGTGCTTTGTGGAAAAAGATCCCATTGAGAGCCGACGATTTTCTAAAGTTGCATATAAAATCCTCAGAGGGCACCATGAATTTGGTTGCATCCGAAAAAAAGAAAGCAAATTTTACCTAGCGCTGAAGCAGATATTACCGCTTCTGCTGAAACTGATGAAGTATCTCAACAGTATAGTGCAATAAGGCAGCATGATGATGCGATGCCAAATACCTCAGTTTCCAGTGAGACTCATATTTCAACGAAGTGCATCGCTTGTTCAAGAGGAGATTTCCCGAGTGGTGCACATACGTGTGTAGTATGCCACATTCCTGTCCACATCATTTTTGAATGCTCCCTTCCTTTTCTGATAACTCCGAAGAAAGTTACGGAGTAAAGCGCATAAGCTTTAAGGGTGCCGCTAAAGACAAAGAAAGAAGACAGCCTGGAATTTAATGCTCAAAAGAAAACTGGAGAGGCCTTGCTTGCCTCTTAAAAAAGGGGCGAGACATTCCTATCTAGAGCCGCAGTCTGAGGTTTTTAAATGGGATTTTTCTAGAAAATAAAATGCAAAACCTTTAGCTATCTTAAAAACTGGAAATAGAAATCTAGATTTGAAAGCAGTCAAAGCTGGGAGCGCACTTTTCATATTATCAAATACATGCGCTTTTGATTCTTTCGTACAGGTTTTGGCTTCTGCAATGTGTGACAGCGCACAATAGGAAACATTTCTCAAATCAATGACTGATTGCGAATTATTAGAAATTGTAAAAAATATAGCCACTTCCCGAATTACTTCGAAAACGTATCAGAAACGAGCTTCATTGCTCTTGGAGTTCTGTGAGATCGTTGATCTACCTAGTGGCGTAAAAGATATTTCTGCTGAATGCACAGCGACAAAAATAGTCAAAAACCTATTTCGACTGCATCCATCTGTAATAGAAAACACAAATTGTTCAGATAAGAAGTGCTGTTCAAACAAGCAATTTAATAGGACAGTGGTATTGTTTGCAATAAAAGGTGCCGCGTGTTTGAGTTGTGTGGAAGACGATTTAGTCAAAAACTTCGGCAACACGGAGCGGATATGTGATCAGAAAAATCCTGAAGGATATTTATGTCCAGGAATCCAGAGGAGAAACTGCAAAATTTCTAACAATCACATTATCGTAGAGCTGCTAAACAGTTCTATTGGAAGGGATTATGTTCGTGGAGTTTCTAATACCTCTATTAGAAATTCCACGAACACTCTGTTTGGATCAGAGAACATTTTACCTCAGGAGTGCAATAGCATTTTCTGGAGACCATAAAACGAAAAATGTCGTAGGATATTATGTGGCTGTGTGCTATAGGGCAGACGATTACTGGGAAATATACAATGATCTGGCAGGCAAGAAAGTAAGTTGTTCTGGAAATGCGAAAATGAAATGCCGGCTGCTAATATATACGATTTAACACTATATTGTATCTATTGTATATGTACTTAAAAGCACAAAAATGAACTTACCAAAACACATTTTTGAAGTTGAAAATCCGATTTTTGATGTAAATGTGACAAGGATAGTAAGTCAGATAATATCCGAAAACTTGAAAATTACATCGTCCTGGAGCGGGACTCGAATCCGGGTCTCTCAGATAGCGCCTGGTGTGCTAACCACTACACCACCCAGAACAACCAAGTCTCAAGTTTCCGATTAATGTGAATATAACCATCACAGGATTCGCTAGTCGAAGCAACCGGCATTTATGTTTAGCGAATCTGGAGGTTAAGAACAATATCCCGTGATTGCCCGGAAGAGCAGATAAATCATGAAATAAATACGGGATTACACCATATAATACAAAATTCCTGGCAATCCTGGCAATCACGGGATATTATTCTTAACTACCAGATTCGCTAAACATGAATGCTGGTTTTTCTTCGACTGGCGAATTCGGTGATAGTTATATTCAAATTAATCGGAAACTTGAGACTTGATCGTTCTGGGTGGTATGGGGTTAGCATACCCGGGGGCTATCAGGGGAGACGTGGATTCGAGTCCCGCTCCATGACGATGAAATTTTCAAGTTTTCGGATATTATCTGACTTACCATCCTTGTCACATATACATCAAAAATCGGATTGTCATCTTCAAAAATTTTATTATATATTGTAATCCCGTATTTCTTTCATGATTTACCAAAACAAGTTAACTTTTTTGTGAAATTCTGTTTGATGAGTTTGTTGAATATATTTATCAAACAGTAATACTTTTTGGAGAACAATCTCTAATCCTCAGCTGTTCAAATGATCATTCTCCGGATTATACCGAAAGTATTACTGTTGTAAAACATTTTTCAATAAACTCATGAAACATAGTTTTACAGAAAAAACATTTATTTTTCTGGTAGGTTTATTTTTTGGTTTTAAGTATCATCTCATGAATATATATATATACATATATATTCTATATCTCTATTTTTGGATGTGCAATTTTGCTACAATTCCGTTGGCGTGTAACGTTGAACAACGAACGCGAAAGATAATTACCAGCTACCAGAAGAAAGAAGTACGCAAAATTGGCATCAAAACAAAAGTTCCAGTAGTGTGTTTTGGCCTATATATGTTATTGTTTCTGTTACGCGTATGTACAATATCTACAGTTAATTAATTTGTCTAGATATGTAGTGTTTATGTTCTAAATAATGACTTGAATGATACTAAGCTTAATGGGCATCATATAAGCCATGACATATACACATGTGTAGATGGTAAATTACTAAGTACTGGCTTACTTCAAATGTGGGAAAATTTGTGATGGCAGGAACGGGAACACACTGGTTTAAATATTAATAACAGTGTATCACAATTACAGAAAGTTTTCGTAATGATGATTATTTGTTTTAACTTTCTTTAATGCAGAAATTATGGTTATAGTATTTTCATATTTATATTTTATGAAGACATAACAACTATATTTACGTAATGTATATAAGAATCATAACCAACCTTAAAAAACACCATAATACCTTCAAATTGGAACTGAAGAACAGATTCTCTGCTTTAGAAGGCCTAACAACGGAAGAAGTGGATATTTCTGAAGTTAACAGAAAAGTAACCAAAGCTCTTATGGAAACAGCAACAAAATTAGCTGGGTCTAAGAACAAATTGCATGTGAACAAATTATCAGGAAAAAACAAAATGTTGATGCAAAAAGAAGAGAGATGAGGACAACTAAAGAAGATGTGACTTCCAAAGTGGAATATATAGAGCTATGCAAGACAGTACGAAAAAGTATCACTGAAGACGTAAGGAAATTCAACTGTGAACTAGTAAGGAAAGCAATTGAAAACAACCAAAGCCTAAAGATAGCAAAGGGACATCTCAGTAAGGGAAAAAAACAGATTATGGCACTGAGAAAAGAAGATGGTTCTGTAACAAGAAATAGAGGCGAAATTTTGACAAGAGTGAAAGATTTCTACTCCAAATTATATGAAAGGGATGATACATGTACTAAAGGCATCATGAAAGGTACCAGAGTTCTTCCAGTCCTTCCAGCAGAAGTTGCACATGCAATCAAGAACATGAAGCGGGTGAAAAGCTCCTGGAGAAGATGGAATTACTGTAGACATCATACAAGAAAGTGGAGAAATCGAAACAGTACTCGCCCAAATTTTCACTCGATGCCTTAATGAAGGAAAATTTCCTGAGGATTGGAACAACGCTACAATGATCTTGCTGCATAAAAAAGGTGACATTGAGGATCTCAGGAACTACAGACCTATCAGCCTCCTAGCAGTGGTTTATAAAATCTTCACTAAAGTTCTTTCACACCGCTTGAAGGTAACACTGGACATGGCTCAACCGAGAGAACAAGCTGGATTCAGGAGTGGCTACAGCACAATAGATCATATCCACGTACTGAGAGAACTAATTGAAAGAGCGAGGGAATATTAACTTCCATTGTGCATGGCTTTTATCGATCATGAAAAAGCCTTTGATTCGGTGAAACCATCAGCAGTTGCAATGTCTCTGAAATCCTGCGGTTTTGAAGATGCATACATTAATATTATTAATAACATCTATGAAAATGCAAGTGCAAAGATTCTGCTATTTGAAAATACAACACACATAAAAATTGGAAAGGGAGTGAGACAAGGTGACACCATATCTCCGAAGCTCTTTAATGCCCCATTGGAAAATGTCTTTCAATCACTGAACCGGGAAAACAAAGGCATAAAGATTAATGGAGATTATCTAACCCACCTTCGTTTTGCTGATGACATAGTCATTTTTGCAACTACCCCGTCAGAGCTACAGAGTATGATGCAGGAACTTGCTGACCAGAGTAAAGAAGTGGGATTAAAAATGAACTTTCAGAAGACAAAAGTGATGTTCAATGCTTTTATAAGAAATGAAGATTTATCGATTGATGGAGAAAAGCTGGAGATGACAGACACGTACGGTTATCTTGGACAGCAGATATAAAGTGAGGGTCACATTGATGAAGAAATTAATCGGCGTACAAAACTTGCCTGGAGAGCTTTTGGAAGAAACAGCATAATTTTCCAGAGCAATATGCCATTATACCTTAAAAGAAAAGCGTTTGATCAATGCATTCTTTCAGTGCATACGTATGGTGCAGAGACGTGTACCTTAGCTAAAAGAGACATACAAAGGCTGCAGACAACTCAAAGAGGCATGGAGAGGTGCTTGCTTGGTGTAACCATGAGAGATAAGAAGAGGAACACGTGGATCCGAAAAATGACAAGAGTGGAAGACATCATGATCAGAGTTAAATCCCTGAAATCTCAATGGGCTGGACATACTGCCAGAAGAACAGACCATCGATGGACAGCCGAAATTTTAGATTGGATTCCAAGAGACAGGAAAAGACCCAGAAGAAGACCACATGGAAGATGGGTGGATGAAATTCGAAAGTATGCAGGGGTGACATGGAGGAGACTGGCACAAGACAGACCGTTGTGGAGGAAACTTGGGGAGACCTTCGTCCAGCAGTGGATTGATAATGGTTGACAATGATGATGATGATGATGATATAAGAATCATGTCCTGTGTAGGTAAATGTATGCTCACTTGGAATTTGTGGATTTGCTCCTGTGTGTTATGATATATATATTATAATATTTCTTCTATGTATAAATTATGCAACCCTGATAGCAAATCTTAAAATGGCAACACTGTTTATGTATAGATTGATGAAAGTCAGATGATGTTTTGTCAAATGACTTACCTCTTAGTATTGTATATTCATTACCTTTTATTAATTTAGAGGTTGTAAGGTACTCAAAAGGGTCAAAGAGGGTGTTATGTATGTGAGAATAATAATTTTGGTATTTCAGATTTTTTAGCAGAATTGATTTGGTGTCTATTTGTTTCAATTGTTGAACTAGTACAGAATGTTGTACAATTTTATACCTTCACATGTGGTATTGAAAAAATATTTTTTCCTTAATACTGATTTATATGAAATGTGTGAAACATTATGTGAGAAAAATTATTATATTGGTTCAAATATTAACATGTCAATGTATATATGTATGTTCTCGCTGGTGAGTTTCCAGCTGGCTGAACCACAGATGGTGGCCGGCACTGTTTGCCACCATTTTTATGATGTTGAATGAATCGGTGTGGAATTGTTCCTCTATATATTTAGCCCTTTTCCTTCTCTCTAAGTCTCTTCCACATTTATCCGTCTTGGGTCAGCCTCCATGTCAGTCCGGTCAATCATCCACCCATCTTCCATATGGATTTCTGTCTTTTGACGTCCAGTCCAATAATTCAGTTGCCTATCGGTGGTCAGTTTTGTAATATAGTGTACGTATGTGTAATATATACGGTATTTACCAAATTTCATTAGAGAGATCTGAATAAATGGCATTTGGTAAGGAATATCGGAATTGCAGTTCTAGGTTAGAAATATTTCACTACTTTCTTGAAAAAGTGGAGTTGCTTTGTGTACAAAGGAGAAAAGTTTTTTTGTTTCTTTCTTAAGGAGACTGCAAAAGTGTCCAGGAGTTAATGCTGATAATGCTGTTTTTGAAAGATCTCCTGACACATCGAGTTTATATTCACCCAGTTTTGTGCTGATGTTTTGGTATGTGCCTGCAGTGTATCCTACTGCCCCATTACTCAACGTTTTCTGCTTAAAAACTTTTAATAATTGTGCCAGAATTATTTGCAATAGTGAATCATCCTTTGAACAAAAAGTGCTGCAATGAAGAAAATTGCTGATATCCATCAGTTCCCATCATCTACAATAAACAAACTTATCCAGGATTTCCATATTAAAAACTGACAACTCTTACACCAACACTTACATAGAAACCCAATTCATTGGTCCAGTCCCTTAACATAGTTCCTTTTGTTATAAGATTTTTAAACTCTTCAGAACTATGGGCTACACCCTCACTGTCAGACCTAACTTTCCTATAATAAAGTGCCCGCTAAAAGACAAAAGATCCTGACCTACCCTGGACACCCATAGAGTTTATGCCATACCAATTTCATCCTCCTTAGGATTCTCGGTTGACCTTGGGAACTTTCACTGAAGCATAGCCGCCCGGGTGGCGCAGCGCTGGCTTCTGACTGCTCGCCCGTTACGGGTCCGGATTTGTATCCCGGTGAGACATGGATGTCGTGTTTGTCTTACGATACTGTCGCTTTCTTTTCTCTGGAGTCAGTGTCCCAAAATTGGGAACGGGCGACTGCTTTATAGTCCAATGAGTTGCTCGCGGTAGTCGTAAAAGCTACTAGGAAAGAAGAACTACCGAAGCATCAACAATAAGAGGCTGTGCCAAATGGTCTTCCAAACACAGCATTCTATCAGAACTAACCTTTGAAAGCAGTCAGTTTTATGTCAATATTGAATCTCAAAACAGTTGATTAGATAGAGAAGGCCTACACAGAAAATGTGGCCTTGAAGAAGTTACCCTTTATTTCGTGAATTTAGTAACTCATATTTGGCATCACATTACCATGGTTCGTAATTTGGTGTCTTGGCTATATCTTTTTGTTCAAGACACCAAACAACATAGTTTCATAAGCATTAAAATTAATAAGAATGAAAAATATGAGCATTCCAAATTTTCACAGAAAATTTGGAATTGTATTTTATACAAACCATTGAGTTTATATTTTCATACTAACCATTGAATTTATATTTTTATACTACCCATTTTCTGCTGAGAACATATAATGTTAATACAGTTAGATGCACTGTAAATAAAATTCTATTAATTAAAAGCGATTTGTTTCTTTTTTTATGTCATTTCCAATGTATGCCTTTTGCGTTGTAATTGAAAATATTGTACAATTCGTTGCACATTGAAGTTTGAAATTAGATGTTTATTTATACATATCTTTTGTTTGGTACAATCACCCAAACTGTAAATAATTTTTTTGAAATTGAATATGATTTTCTTATTTTTCATGTAATTTGCAACGTATGTCATTTGTTTTACAAGTAAAAATATCATATAAATAACCACACTTACAGTGTTGTGATGGAATGTGTTTTTTTTTATCTCACTATTAAATTTTGATTTCTTGATGTTAAAGTTTAACTCAATTTATAATAAAACAGATTGAGCATTTAAATTTTCTTACGTTTGGTATTTTTTGTATAAGGTTTTCTGCTAAGAATAAAAAATTTGAAGTTCATTTTAAATATATGTGTTATTTGATATTGACAGCCAGACTGTAAATGAAATTTTAATAGTTAAATAGAATGTCCATATTTTTTATCACATTTGCAAAGTATGCCGTTTGCGTCGTAGCAAAATTTATAAAAAAATATCACATTTCAGTGTTGCGATGGAATGTGTGATTTTAATCTCTTTTTTCACATTCAAAAGTTTAATGTTCTCAATGAAGTTTTGTTCCGTACGTTTTTAAACAGACAGAGCATTTGAATTTTCTTGATGTATTAAAGTGTCATTCCTTAATACTGTATCAAAATGTGCAATTGCAGTGATATGATTTATAGAACGAGTAAAAAAGACATATTACCGTTTTTTAGGACACGATATATAGTCACTGAAAATAATGTACATTATTAAAGCAAACTGAGCATTTCAACTTCTCCAAACTGTTTTGTTTTTTTATAGTGTTACATTTTCCGCTGAGGAGGATAACATTGAAGTTTCTTTTTAAGTAATAGTGTTGTCTGGTACAGTCGTCTACATTGAAAATAAAACTTTAATAGTTCAATACAAATTTCTTTTTTTATATTTTCGTGTAATTCGCAGTGCATGTCTTTTTGTGTTGGCGTTTAAAATGTCATGTAACTCATCACAATTTGTAGTGTTGTGCAGAAATCTGGGTGTTCTATATCTCACTATCACATCGAAAGTTTGATGTCTTGATATTAAAGTGTCATTCCTTATGTATTAAAAGAAAATTGAGCATTAGAAGTTTGTCCTAATGTTTTGTATTTGTGAGACAGATATTTTTATTTCTACCAAAAAAGCATTTCTATTTTCAAAGAGCAGTTTCCAGCAATTTTGGCCCATACTGAAAACAATGTAATGCCTGACACAAGTGGAGGACTGATCGAGAGCAACACAAAATCTTAAGATACTAAGTAATTCATAATATCGATTTAAGCTACTGCAAGCAGGGATGAGCAAAGTTCCGGGGGCGGGAGGACCACCCCAATCCAATTTCATGGTTGAAAAATTAATATCAATCACATGAACAAAGTTAAGAAAACGTTTTGCTGTGGGAAATCATAATGCTACGTGTGGCACGTTTATTTTTTTAGTAAAAATAATTCCCTATATAATTCATTGGAAAGCAACTTTAAATCAGAATAATTTTCGTTTTGTTCAGTAACGGATACCGCAAGCAAAAACTAACATTTTTTTCTAATTTCTTTTACAATTTTGAAAATTGCAGCATTCATGATATGCATCGCAAGCACTACGACAACGGGCCAATATGAAGGAAAAACACGATGGACTTCAAAATACATAATTTTTTGATCTAAAACTCTTGTACATTTTATGTACTTTGAGCGGCTGATACTTTAAATGTGGTCGTAAATAACGACGAAAAATATCCCTAAAAATTGTGAACATTTTCAGAATTGTTCAAGAAATATATGCTTTTTCTGAATTACGTTGGCAAATTTTAACGAAGCGTTCAACCGTGCTCTGAAACAAGTTGAGAAAACATTATCGATGGAATAAGAGTAAGATAGATCAATGGCGTGCAGGGGTGTTAACACCCCACCCAGTTTTAGAACCTTTCGAAATTTCAAAAACGCGATTTTAAAAGGCACAGGTTTTGTTAGTATTTCAGATTGTTTTTATGTCTCATGGAAGCAAGTGAACGTGCTTTCTCCATGAAGACAAGGGAACTGCAAGGAGTCAAAGACTAGAATGACCCATTGCAATGAAAAGCCAATGCATGGGTAAACAAAGTTTCTGTGGCGACGAGACATTGCCACATTTAAGTTCTTTGACTTATTCGAGATTACTCTAAAACACGCTGTAAAGCAGGAAGTTTTGATACAAATACTAACAATCACATCAAAGCAAAACCTACGCTATACCATAAACACAGAAACCCCAGAAGATTACTACAGGATTTTAATTTATGTACCATTTTTAGACATGTTAATTAGTGCTTTTGAAAATAGATTTCTCGCATACAAATCGGTCTTATCAGGATTCAAGTCACTTTTCCCAACTTGTTTTCTGCATAGATAAATTGCACAATATAAGTGGCCAACCATTATTTGTGGTGATAAGAATATTATTAATTTCCAGCAATATTTATTTGAATATTTTTGCGGGGATGTTGGATACATTTCAAAAATGCATTCATAACGCATTTAGTTGTATGAAAAACAAATTTCGTAACCTCCCAGAAAAAAAACTTATGGGGACGCCACTAAGAAGGACTGGGGTACAATTCAGATGTAATCCACGATGTATTATTTTTGAGATTTAACGAATCTTTTAGAGACCGTGATACATTAAATTTAACAAATCTGCCTTAGAAAAAATGAGAAAAACAAGAAAACGTACACGTTTATTTGTTCCAGAAAAATTTGGTTCACTTTTTCTTCAAAAATTAGCAAATTAATGCTCAATTGTGTTGCAGTTATACCAACCATAACAAAAATATTAAAACAAGTAAATGGCTGTTTAAAAGAATGTAGAGCATGTGGGAGATTTAAAAGCATGTTAGCTGAAGATAAAACAATTGCAGAGGAAATAGACTGCGAAACAGAATTTCCAACTGTTGAGTTGGTTAGACCACGTAAGAAAAAAAAAAGCAATTTTTTGGTACCAAAATACGGATGAGATATTGATCTGTCAAAGAGAAACAAACAAATAAGAAACTGTCAAATTTGTGATACAACGGTAAGAGCGGTTCAAACACCTGAACACGCATAACGAGACTTTTCAATTTTTTAAATGACCTTTATTCTTCACTGACACTAAGCAGTGATATGAAAATAAAATATCATAAGGACTTACAAATAAAATTGTCAGGGTTTGCAAAAAAAGAATATAATTGCTCAAGAATTTCAGTTAGTGTGACTAAATTGAAAAATTCTTTGGACTTACGTTAAGCATCGCATGAACCCATAAAGTGCTTTAGAATACCTATTTTCAAATGACTGATTAATGTTTTCCAAAAAATTCAGTAGCTTTAATAATATTTTGTTGCCTTTTGCAAAATACGGTGGGAGGAGAGAAAGGGGAGCATACGTGTCTCATGTTAAGTTAAACGAAATTCTTTTTCGATTTGTGGATTCTTACACTGCCTAAAAATAAACATCTTTCTTTTTCTTACTGTTATGCTTGAAATACAAAAGATCTTCAAAATTTCAATGCCTCCTTTTCCATTCCATGGAATTAACAGCGGTGATAAGGTGCACAAAACCCTCTTTTCAAAGTTTTACTGCCTGTAACACTGGATTACGAGAAAAGATCGATATCCAAGCTTAAAATCATAAAACGTTACTTTCGATTACATATGAAACAGGAACGGCTTCCAAATATAGTTATCGTTAGTATTGAAAACAAAATTGCTACTTACTTAGACAATGTGGACATAGCTAAAAAGTTTGTATAAGAAAAAAAAAGCTACAAAAGTTAATTTTAGCTGAAACTACGCATGTTTGAGTGCATTCCTGAAGTTTCAGCTCTTGTTTATAGGAAAAAATCTTTTTATTTAATACGACAACCACTTATTTCGAATATTGCTTTTAGTTTTATACAACTTATTTGTATATATGAGAGAGTCTTTAGCTTTTCGAACCCTATGTGAGATTTTTGGTTCGAATAGTTAGAGATACCGTCATGTTTACTGTTATATATTATGACGAAGTAGTTTTGTCCGATATCTTTGTCCACGCCGACCTCGATCCCGGGTCCCCTCACTCCGCAGTACGTCGCTCTCCCAACTGAGCTCGCGGTCATATGCTCTCGCTGCTACCTGCCTTTATCTCATGTGCGCCCTGCGGTGCAGGCACGTCATAATATACTCAGCCGAGTCGCATTATTGTGACCACATACTACTGTTGACGTCAATAGCGCGTAGCCAATGACACAAAACACGTGTCGTGAGCTGGTTTGGAGGGTATATAAGGTGTGCTGTAAGCATTCTGAAAATATATACCCTAAGGCTGTCATGGATAAAAGGAGCGATTTATCACATTTGCAAAATGGGATGATTATCGGCATTTCGGCCAAGCATGGCAGTATTTCTGAAAAAGCGCAGCTTGTGAACTGTTCGCGTGCTGCTTCGGTTAAAGTGTATCGTGATTCGAGACAGCACCATTGCGAATAAACGAAGTGGAAACTGCGGAGCACCACGTGCCATTGGTGTGATAGGTAAACGTAGGCTTCTAAGGTGAGTGAGGGCCGATCGACAAGCTACAGTGGAGCAACTCACTAGCCGAATGAGCCAGGGGGCTACCGGAAGTGGGTCTAAAACTACAGTTCAGCGAACCATGCTGCGTTCGGGGCTCCGATGTAGACGGATGGTCACTGCAATTATGCTAACGAAGGTCCATCGGCAGAAAAGGCTTACATTTGCACGGCAGTACCGGAATTGGACCTCTTCTGATTGGCAAAGTATTGCTATTTCCGATGAGTCAAGTTTTCGCCTACATCAAACGAATGGATGTTGGCATATAAGGCGGGAAACATCGGAGAACAAACACTCTTCAACCTCTGCTGGAAGAACCCATGCTGGTGGGTGCAGCGTTATGGTCTGGGGAATGTTTTCCTGGAATTCTCTGGATCCATTCATACGTTTGGAAGGCATCATCATTTCATACTACCGAATTCGTTATGAATACGTACTTGCAGACCACGTACACCCATACATGCTGATTGTCTTCCCTGGGGCAGATGGGATCTTTCCGAATGACAATGCGACGCGTCAAGAAGTTAGAAATGTCTTCGAGTGGTAAAAAGACAAAGCACTTACCTGGTCCCCTAATTTCCCAGACTTAAAACCAATTGAGTATCTGTGAGACTACTTCGATCGTGTTGTTCGCTCTATGGATCCTCCACCACGCACCCTCCATCAGCTGTCAGATGGACTGCAGTCAGCATGGCTCCACATACCAGTGAACACCTTTTTCTTTCTTTTTTGATTGAAGGTTTAACGAACACCGTGAGCAACTCAATGGGCTATAAGCAGTCGCCCGTCCCTAACTTAAGGTCACTGGTTCTAGGGAAGGTAGAGAGCCAGTGCCGTAAGACAAACACAACATTCATGCCTCACCGGGATTCGAAACCGGACCGGCCGCCCCGGTGGCGCAGTGGTCAAAGCGATGGCTTCTGATCATTCGTCCGGAAATGGTCCGGGTTCAGGAAAACGGTCTCCAAGAAAGAAATAGTTTTTCTAATCGGATTCTTAGAAACTTAGCTACGGACAAAAATGAGCTATGCATCTACGATCCCCAAGCGGAAACAACATGCATTATTTTAAGAAAAATGCATTCTCGAAAGTTTTTTCGATGTGAGCGGCTTCGGTCCACGAAAGTAATTTTGCAAACGAGTTTTCCGAAGCTCAGATTTTGCTGCAAATGCATTAGAAACAGAAATACATACTTACGCCGCCTGGTGGCCAAACAGTTTTTCACCAAATATTAGAAATTATATGCAAAATATTTCTGAACAGGAGCTATATCTGACACGTAAAGAATTTTTCATATAGGAGTTTTATTAGCAGAATATCGGGAAAAACGTAATATATCATTACGCCCCTAGCGGAAAGTCTATGAACTACTTGGAATTTTTGAAATTTTATGAAAAACATTTTCCACCGGAAACTCTATCAAACAAAGAATGGACTTTTTAAATAGTACTCATAGATGCAGAAATTTGACAAAAATAAGATATGCATCTACGCCCCTGGCGCAGAAACCATGCATTATTTTAAGAAGGAAATATTCCTAAAAGGTTTATCGACATGAATGGTATCGGTCCACGAAAGAAAATTTTCAATCGAGATTTTAGAAGTTTAGAGTTTGCTACAAATGCATCAGAAGCAGAAATTAACACTTGTGCCCTTTGTTAGTCAAACCATTTTTACCAGAAATCAGAAATATATGCAAACGATGTTCCATCATACCCGCTGCAGAAAGATTATTTGAAATCCGAATTTCAGGAGCAAAGATATCGGATTCCTTTGTAAATCTATAAACAACTTGAAAAAATGACTATACCTAAAATAGTACTAGACATAAATGGAATCGAAAGATAAAAGAAATTTTTCAATCGGATGTTTAGAAGCAAATATATTGAATAAAATGTATTTCGAATTCAGCATCATGTGCGTTTACGCCTTCTAGCGGCTAAATTGTGTATCATATGAGAAAACGAAATGAAGAATCATCATTCGCACATTTCAGGCTTCCCAATGCAAAAATAATTTTTGAAATCTGATTAGCAGTTGAAGAGATATGGTGTCAACAGACGGATGGACGGACAAACCGCTAACGTAAGCACGATCTGTTTGACAAAAGACTCGCTAAAAAATAATAAAATATCTCTTACAAGGGGCGGCAAATCTGGGCTTGCACTCGGACGGCAAATGCCCTTTGCGCGGCCCTGACTGCATGATGCATTACTTTGCTATCATTGATCAAACAGAAATATTCGCATGAAGACGGTTATGGCATTTTTTTATTTACTAAACAAACTATCAGTACGGAATCCAGTTGCTAGAAGCCCTACTATTCTGTGCATAATAACAAAAAACATTAGCATAAGTAGAAACAACTTCACCGCCCCAGTGGTGCAATGGTCTAGGCATTGGCTTGGGATCTTTTGCCTAAGACATGCGGGCGTTCGAATCATGGTCAAGCATGAAAGCTGTGTTTGTCTTACAACAGTGGTTCTGTCTCTTACCTGGAAAAAGTTGCCCTAAATTAGGAACACACAACTGCTCCATTGGGTTGCTCACGGTGGTCGACGAAAAAAATACTGTTTGTGACAACTGTAAAACAGCCGCCACGGTAGCGCAGTGGTCTAAGTGCTGGCTTATAATCATTCGTCCCTGATGGGTCCGGGTTCAAATCCCGTGAGGCATGGATGTTGTGTTTGTCTAACGGCGCTGGCTGTCTCCCTTCCCTGGAACCAGTGGCCCTAAATTAGGGAAGGGTGACGGATTATAACCAAATTAACTACTCACGGTGGTAGCTAAACCATCAATAAAAAAAAACACATCTAAAATATCTGTGGTCAATTTTTTTTTTGATTGAAGGTTTTTTTTTTTTTTTTTTTTCTATTGGAGGTTTAACGACCACCGTGAGCAACTCAAATGGGCTATAAGCAGTCGCCCGTCCCTAATTTAGGGTCACTGGTTCCAGGAAAGGGAGAGAGCCAGTGCCGTAAGACAAACACAACATCCATGCCTGACCGGGATTCGAACCCGCACCCCTTACGGACGAATGATCAGAGGCCAACGCCTTAAACCACTGCGCCACCGGGGCGGCGATTGAAGGTTTAACGACCACTGTTAGAACCTCGATAGGCTGTAAGTAGTCACCCTCCCCCACCCCGACTATACGGCTACTCGTTCGAGAAAGGGAGAGAGCCATTGCAGTGAGACAAGCACACCCAATCCATGGCCCATCCGGGATTCGAACCCAGCCCCATGTGGAAATAATGGTTAGAAGCGAGCGCATCGCATAGATCAATAATCCACTGGAGCGGGCATAGGTATCCATTGCCTACAGATCGGTCGGAAATGACGTCACTGTTACTTTGTCACCGTTACTGAAAACATGCTGTCACCATTACGACGAACAGTTGCAAAAAAGTAATACTTCCAAATTCACTGATAAGAATGTCCCCGTTAGACGTGACCCAGCAATGCTTGGAGTCAAAAATCACTGTTACGTCACAGTTCCGGATACCATGTCACTTTATCTAAAGAATTTGCCATATTTCCTGTTAAAATATGATAGAGATCGCTAGTGATGCCCGCTTTCTTTCAGCCTTCCCTTGACCCCCGCTTAAGGTGTTTGTTTTGGATTTCGTTGTGCGTTTGCTCCTAAACAAAGAATTCGAAGCGATCGGATTGTAACAGGGATTTTGTCACTATTATAAATTAGACAGTGATCCGCAGTTCCATGCTTCTTTCCAATTCCGTTACAGCTGTTAATCGGTGATTTTGACACCATCTGACGTGACTGTTACTTTCACGCAACTGTCACCGTTGACACTATGAAAGGAAAATCACTGTTAAGCCCACCTCTACAACTGACTATGATTACTACTATCAATGATCGATAACCCTGAACTTTACCTATACATTTGGCCCTCATTCATCAAATGATATGCTGCTTCACTAATTCACCAACCGTTGTTCTTCGAATATTTGATCATTATAAACCACCGTTACTATCCTATTCGTTTTTTGCGGGTGATGGGGGTTAAGGACCACCTTCAGCAACTCGATGGCAATAAACAGTTCGTCGCCCACCTCTAATTTAACACCACTTGTTAAAGGGAAGCGAGAGAGTTTGTCCCGTAAGAGATAAACACAACATCCATGCCTCACCGGAATTCGAATCCAGACCCTTCTCGGACAAATGATCATAAGCAGCAACCGCAAATCAATTAATTTATTCCACATAACTGAAAACAACATGACTGACCTCTCAGTGACGTACTAAAGAAATTAATAATTACTTTATAGATATACCGTCGAGTCACATAATTGTGACCACCAGCTAATATCAAAAGTTACCGCCGTGTGCAGCGCGGACAACAGCTAGCCGGGCTGGGAGTGACTCAATAAGGTGCTGGAAAGTGTTCACAGGTATGTTGAGCCTTGCTAACTGCAGTGCATCTGACAGCTGCTGGAGGGTGCGTGGTGGAAGATCCATAGAGTGAACAACACGATCGAGGTGGTCCCACAGATGCTCAATTGCGTTTAAGTCTGGTGGATTAGGGGACCAGGGAAGTAATTTGAAATCTTCATTGTGTTCTCTAAATCCGCCCCAGGGAAGACAATCAGCATGTATTGGTGTACGTGGCCGGCAAGGATGGATTCATAAATATTTCGGTGCACAGTGCCTACCACAGGCATGAGTGAACCCAGGGAATGCCACGAAGCCGCCCCGGTGGCGCAGTGGTCTAAGGCGTTGGCCTCTGATCGTTCGTCCGTAAGGGGTCCGGGTTCGAATCCCGGTCAGGCATGGATGTTGTGTTTGTCTTACGGCACTGGCTCTCTCCCTTCCCTGGAACCAGTGACCCTAAATTAGGGACGGGCGACTGCTTATAGCCCATTGAGTTGCTCACGGTGGTCGTTAAACCTCCAAACAAAAAAAAAAAAAAAAAAAAAAAAAGAATGCCACGAAAACATTCCCCAGACCATAACACTGCCCCACCTGCTTGAGTTCTTCGAGCAGTGGGTGTAGAGTGTTTGCTCTCCGATGTTTCTTGTCTGATACGCCAGCGTCCATCTGTTCAATGAAGCAGAAAACGTGACTCATCGGAGAAGGCAATCCTTTGCCAATCAGCAGAGGTCCAATTCCGATACTGCCGTGCAAATATAAGCCTTTTCTGCCGAGGAACCTCCGTTAGCGTAGGTGCAGTGACCATCCGTCTACATCGGATCCCCAAACGCAGCAGGGTTCACTGAACTGTAGTTTTAGGCGCACTTCCGGTAGCCCCCTGGTTCATTCACCTAGTGAGTTGCTCCATTCTAGGGTGTCGATCGGCCCACACTCACCTTCGAAGCCGACGTTCACCTCTCACATCAATGGCACATGGTGCTCCGCAGTTTCCACATCGTTTATTCTTAATGGTGCCATGTTTCCAAACACGATACACTTTAACCACTGCAGCACGCGAACAGTTCACAAACTGCGCTGTTTCAGAAATCATGCCACCCAAACTGCGCTGTTTCAGAAATACTGCCACCCTTGGCCCGAAAGCCGATAATCATCCCTTTTTGAAAATCTGAGAAATCGCTCCTTTTATCCACGACAGCAACGAGTGATATGTTTTCAGAATGCCTACCCACACCTTCAATACACTTCAAGCCACCTCAGGACACGTCCCTTTTTTCATTGGCTACGCGCTGTTGACGGCAAAAGTAGGAGGTGGTCCTAATTATGTGACTCGATTGTGTGTGTGTATATATACGTATGCACCCTACGGACAATGAAATTTGCGCACCAAGAAGGAAGCATCGGATTAAACTAAAATTTTACAGACGTAATGATACATATGAATGATACACATGATGGCAAAAACAGACTGCAGGATAGTTACAGAGATCTTTGGCACGCAGTCCGGTAATCTTCAATAGCGCGCTGCACCGCCTCATGCGGCGATACATGCTGGTTGGTTGGTTGGTTGGTTGATATTTATGGCGCAAGGGCCATGTTTGGCCAAAGAGCGTCAGACACAGAACTATCAGTGTGAGATTTTTACGATACATGCTGCAATACGGTCCCGCTCTGAGGTGAACAGACGCCTGATTTTGTCCTGCGGCAGGCTGGCCCACACGTGTTGGGCGGCTCTCTCCCTGTCTCGAACGAGTAGCCGTAAAGTTGGGGGGGCTACTTACAGCCTATCGAGTTGCTAACAGTGGTCGTTAAACCTTCAATAAAAAAAACATTGACCACATATATTTTAGATGTTTTTTTGTTTTTTTTATTGAGGGTTTAGCGACCACCGTGAGTAGTTAATTTGGTTATAATCAGTCGCCCTTCCCTAATTTAGGGCCACTGGTTCCAGGGAAGGGAGACAGCCAGCGCCGTTAGACAAACACAACATCCATGCCTCACGGGATTTGAACCCGGACCCATCAGGGAGGAATGATTATAAGCCAGCGCTTAGACCACTGCGCTACCGTGGCGGCTGTTTTACAGTTGTCACAAAGAGACTGGCCCACTCATGCTCGAAAGGGGCATGTCAGGGGAGCGGGAAGGCCATGGAATTGTCTTGACATGACGTACGCAGTCCTAGGCAACCCGAGCCATGTGAGGGTGGGCATTATCCAGCTGGTATAGCGCACTTGGAATCCCGGCCAGGAACGGGAACACATGGAGCTGTAGGATCTCATCCACATACCGCTGGCCCGTCAATGATCCACGTACCACTACTAGAGCCGATCGGCTATCGTAGGCTATGGCTCCCCAGACAATAATACCTGCAGTTGGGGAGGTGTGGCGCCCGATAGCGAGGTTGGGTTTGGGCCGTTGACCAGGGTACCTCTACACCCGGACACGATGATCATGTGCCCCCAAAATGGCGCGACACTCATCGCTATACACCACACGTTGCCAATCTGTGGCGTTCCACGTCGCTCTGGTCTGGCACCACTGCAAACGGAGCCGGCGATGTTCCGGTGTTAATGGAAGCAGACGCAAAGCACGCTGGGATTGCAGATTCACTTCTGCGCGGCGTAGGGAAATGGTTCGTGTCCGCACAGGCGCCGCTACATCTGCCTGTATAGTGGACCTGGTCCCCGTGGGATCCGTTCGTGCCTGGCGCACGATCCGTCGATCCTCTCTATCGGTCGTCCTGCTGGTCCGTCAAGATCAACTCCGCCGTGTGGCAGTGCCTTCACGTGTCCGCTGCTCCTAAAATAAGTGGGATGGTAAGTTCAGAACGATCAACGCGGCGAGCTACACGGCACGCCAACCACCCTGCGGTTTTCAGCCCGATGAACAGGCCTCTCTCCAAGTCCGTACGTTGCGTAAATCGACGTATCTGGAGTCTACCCGGCATTCTTGTCACTCTGCACTCTTGCTTGCGTCGGCCGGTGGTTTTCGTTTACATGGGGAATTGACTACACGCCGGTTGTCGATTCGTTTTTGAAGCGCCACCACAGGGTGTGTGGTCATGCTCAATCGCACCAAACGTTGACCGTTTGCATACCAGTACGTACTCTAGCTATTTGCAAAGTTTCACGGTTGTATCATGTTTTCTTCTAGGTGTGCAAATTTTATTGTCTCTGAGAGTATATATTGCTCAGCGTGTAATGATATGATCAGCTACAAATTACTTTTATTTACAAACACGTTAATTTCGCCGTAGCATGTAAGCGTAAATAAATCATCAGGTATGTTTTCAGCTCGTCTTTTGTAAAAAGATCCTGCTTATGTTTCCGGTTTGCCCGTCCGTCTGTCGACACCCTATCTCTGCAACTATTAGTCCGATTTTTAAATTATTTTTTCTTTTTTGGGTTGGAAAGCTTGAAATGTGTGAATGATGATCCTTCATTTTTTTCTTTACAATGCACAATTTCCCAGTGTGAGATTTTTACGATTTTTACGTAAATGCAGATGATATCGAATTCTAAATATCTTTTACTTGATATATTTGCTTCTAAACTTTTGATTGAAAATAAGGTTTTACCTTTCGATTCCACTTATGTTAAAAACTATTTTAAGTATAGCCACTTTTTACACGGTACGTATAGATTTTACGCTACGGGCGTTAAACTAAACTTCGTTTTTCCCGATATCTCTGCTTCTAAAACTCACACGCAAAAAAATCTTTCTACAGGGATATAGCTCCTGATGAGAAATCTTTTGCATGTCATTTCTGATTTTTTGTAAGAATAGTTTGGCCACCAGGGGGCGATAGCGCTAATTTCTACTTCTGACGAATTTACTGCAAATCTGTGCCCCAAAAATCTCGATTGAAAAAAATATTTCGTGAACCGATACTACTCACGTAGATAAACATTTTAGGGATATTTTCTTCATAGAATAATGCATTGTTTCTCCACCAGGGGGTGTAGATATATATCTTACTTTTGTCAACATACCTGCTTTTAGGAGTCCCATTTAAAAGTTTTCTTTGTATCATATCGTTTCTAGGGCAAAATGTTTTTTATACATTTCAAAATTTTCAAGAAATTCATGGACTTTCCGTTAATGGTCGTTCAGGTAAACTACGTTTTTCCCTACATCTCTGCTTCAAACACTCCGATTTCAAAAATTCTTCCTGTATCGCATACAGCTCCTCATGGGAAATGTTTTAAAAATAATACCTAATATTTGGCAAAGAATGTTTTGGCCGCTAGGGGGCGTAAGGGCTAATTTCTGCTTCTGATGTATTTGCAGCAAAATTTGAGCTCCTGAAAATCTGACTAAAAAAATTATTTCGTGAACCGATACCTCTCACATCAAAACACTTTTTGAGAATACTTTTTTCTTAAATTAATGCATGGTTTTGCCGGGGGGGGGGGGGGGGCATAATTTTGTATCTTATATTGGTCATTGTCTCTGCTTCTAAAAGTCCGATTTTAAATATTCTTTCTTTGTTGGAGAGCGCTTCTGCTGGTAATTGTTTCTCATATAATTTTTCCTAACGCACCAGTTAGCCACCAGAGGGCATAATTTCACGTTTCCGTTTTCAGCAATATCTGCGCGATTAAATACCCCATTGAAAAACTTCTTTCTTCGGTCAGATACTACTGTTTTTCATACCGTTCCATTGACTTAAATATCGGTTCCATTGAATAGCTTTGATACATTTAATTCGTGTCAGAACGGTTTCAAAAGACGCGCTCATTAAAACCAAAAACTGTGTTATCTTTCTTGTTTTAATCTCAATGTAAAAGGCTGCAAATTTGAGCATGAATTTTCTCAGTAACGCATCTCAGTGGCTTCTAAAGAAATTTTAGACCAAACAGTAATTTTTCATCAGTTATATGTCATTAGATGCAAAATTCAATGGGAATTTCAAAAATGTCGTAGTCTTTCCTGTAGCTACTTCTGTTCTTAAGATATGACATAAAATATGGGGTCTGCAAAATACATTGAAATTCATGTTAGCTGCGTATCAGTTGTTACTGCCAATCATAGACGTTATTTTACCTGTTTGACTGCTTCCTAATGCTCTCCTAATCCCACTCCAGCCTTTATAAGTGTTGACGCAGAATTACTAGATCATTTCCCGGGTACTGGCCCCCCGGTAATAAATAAGAGCGTCTTTCTCCCCCTTTCTTCCTCACTTCCGTGTCACTTTCCTACCGGGCACTCTAGCCCAAATCTCCAAGCTTCCTAATTCTAAGGGTTGTTTAAGACCTGGGATCAGACACTCCCTTCCTAAAATACTCTACATATGATATGATTTTATCTACTAGATCATTGACAGCTTCCACACGAAAAGGGTTGACGCAGAACTACTAGCAGATTTCCAGCTACCACACGAATGAAGCTAGACAATGCCTTAAGCAGCTAGCTCCACTACTCCACCGGAGCAGGTTCCTTATATCACGGCACAAAGCACTGTTCTACAAGACGGTCGTCAGGTCGGTGCTTACCTACGCCTCCCCCATCAGCGAGAGAGAAGCGAGAGGGTGAAGAGCCGAGCACTACGTATGACCACTGGGGCTCCCCTTTGGACCCCACTTCGGAACCTGAGGAACACACTTGGAATTGAGAAGGTACATACGTTTTCCACCAGACTCTCCAAGTTCTTCAAGAAAGCGGAAACCCACCCTAATGAACTTATTAGGGATGCCGTTGATTACAATATAAGCGAATTCCTAAGGTATCCCAGAACTAAGGCGATGATTTTTGACCCCCTTGACAGAGAGAGTAAGTATGTGATCAATGGTGAGTGTTAGACAACTTACCCACCCTTCTATTTCAGATTGGCATCGAGATGATGAGAATTCATTGCTGCCCGGCACTTGGATTTGATTTCGGTAAGTTTCACTCACTCCCTGGTGCGCCGGCGGCCGGTTGGAGTTGTGGTTCTCTGTGATGTTGTACGGAGCTTGGTTTTCCTTCCACTTCCCATTGCCCCCTTCCTCCCGGACTGCTGTCATGGTTCACTGTTTGAAAGATATGTCACCCTGTACTTTTTACTCAATTTTCTGTTTATTTTTCCTATTGAGTTCACTTACTCAGATCTTCTGGCTTCCTATTTCTAATGGTAGTTTTAGACCTGGGGTGAGACACTCCCTTCCTAAAACTTCTTGAAATATCGTATCGTAGCGTACTACATCATTTTCAGGGCCGCGGATGGCCTGGTGGTCAACTTTCGTGTCTGCCACGGAGGAACCTCAGGTTCGATCATGGGCAGGTACGAACGCTCGAACTACTAAATATCCGCCGTGCGTATGATGGGCATGTTAAGTCTTCGGACCCCGAGGGATACTGGTCTTCTGGCAATAAATAAGAGCATCTCCCTCCCCTATTCTACCTCGGTTTTATGTCACTTTCCCATCGGGCACTCCAGCTCAAATCTCCTAGCTTCCTATTTCTAAGGGTTGTTAAAACCTGGAGTCAGACTTCCCCTTCCGAAAATTCTCTACATATACGCGAGTTTTATAGTAGTCACTTCTTGTTGTTATTAGGGTAGAATTTGTGTACATTCTCCATATCGGTAAACACTGAGAAATTGTCATCAGCGGACAGAGTAAAAGTAGTTGTTCTGCATGCAGAGGAGCATTCTTCGAGACAAATCGCTGAAAGAGTGAGCTGTAATTAATCTACAGTTATTAGGCTACTGAAGAAAGTAAAATACACTGCTGATATTAAAAATATGCGTCGCAGTGGAAGTCCCAGATTCACTACTATAACCAGGCAGGACAGTGTGCTCAGAAAGCTAAGTTTGCCAGACAGGAAGCTCAATTCACCTGAATTACTTTAAAGATGGTATGAGCCGCCCGGTGGCGTAGTGGTCCAACTGATGGCCTCTGATCATTCGTCCGAAAGGGGTCCGGGTTCGAATCCCGGTGAGGCATGGATGTTGTGTTTGTCTTACGGCACTGGATCTCTCCCATCCCTGGAACCAGTGACCCTAAATTAGGGACGGGCGACTGCTTATTGCCCATTGAGTTGCTCACGGTGGTCGTTAAACCTCCAATCAAAAGAAAAAAATATGTTATGAAGGGACTGATGTTACTGTTAGTACATCTACTGGTAGGTGGAGTCTGCTTCATTTTCGCTTATATGGCTGTAAAAGCAGGCGTAAACCACTGTTAACTGCAAACCAAAGACAACATAGACCAGTGGGCAAAATAGCATGTATCATGAACAACTAAGCCATATGAAAATGCTCTTTTCAATGATGAATCAGAATTTTGCCTTAATGGGAATCCGAGTAGTGCCTATGTAAGGAGATTCAAGCAGGAAGAATTCCATCTAAGTTGCTTAGTGAGGCCAGTGTTAAGCATCCGGTGAAGGTCATGGTTTGGAGCAGCATGTGAGAACATTGCGATGCGAACCTCCATTTTGTCGATGGTACACCAAATGCCCAGAAATACATCTTGATATTAGAAAACAAGATGCTGTCATCACCAAAAAGACTTTATGATAGTAATTTTATCTTTCAAGAGGACAATGCACCCTGTATTCGTGCAAAACTAATGAAAAACTGGTTTCAGGAAAAAAATGCTCAGCATCTTGATTGGCCACCACACTAACCGGACTTAAACCCGTTCGAAAATGTTTCGTTCAAAGTGCCGTATGAACTATAAAAAAAGAAGCGAACAACCAAAATTCATTAAATATGTAATTCAAATATGGAATCGTATTGTTCAACCCAATCTTTTACAAAACCTTGTTCACAGTATGCAATCAAGATGCAAACCTGTGATTAAAGCTAAAGTTTGGGCAACAAAATATTAGGTAAACTTTATCATTTTGCTGCATTATATGTATTTCTGTATTTAAATGTCATTTCCTTCCTTATGAATTACAAAAACAATTTTTTGCTGTATACCTAAGTATTGGATAAACGATTCAATTTTTTTAAATAATTTCGACTTGGTCATGTTTTTTGAAATGTATCTTAAAAACAGAAGTAGCTACAGGAAAAGCAAAAACATTTTTTTTGAAATCTCCGCTAAATTTTCCACCAAATGACATATAAATGATGAAATTGCAATAAAAATTAAATAGTTAATAAAAATTCAAATTTAAAAATTCACTGCCTTTGCAGGTGATGCAATACTTTTCACACCACTGAAAAAGGATTAAATTAACATTTCTGAGCTTACCCAAATTAAAAGATTTAAAACGGCCATTCAGCAGTAGTTGAAGATTTTTCCAGGGGCAGGACGAAAGTTTTAGCTTCTTAAAGAAGTATCTGTACATTTACATATTTACAAAGACATACTTACAACTCTTCAAAATAATCTCCATGAACATATATACAATTTTGTGTTCCATTTTACCCAAATCGCAAAATAATCCCTAGCCCTTCAAATTATATTTTGAATATCTCAAAAACTAAGCCATCACAAACGACACGGTTTGCCTCACAAAACAACACAAATGTAGCAAAAACGAATGGCACTGTTGATTTTAAATTTGCGGGGGTGAGGGGCTGAGCTTTTCCCCAACTTCCCAAAATTATATTTTGAATATCTCAAAAACTATGCTAGCACAAACGACACGGTTTGCGGCATAAAACAGCACAAACGTAGCACAAACGAATGGCATTGTTGAATTTTGAATTTGCCGGGGTGGTGGCCTAACCCCCACCATCCTATTTATGTTTTGAATATCTCAAAAACTATACTAGCACAAACAACACGGTTTGCGGCACAAACCAGCACAAAGGTAGCACAAACGAATGGCATTGTTGAATTTCGAATTTGCTGGGGTGGGGGGCCGATGATC
Organism: Macrothele yani; assembly: GCA_039090855.1. Lineage (NCBI taxonomy): Eukaryota > Metazoa > Arthropoda > Arachnida > Araneae > Macrothelidae > Macrothele > Macrothele yani. The sequence goes on along the minus strand of CM076999.1, from coordinate 39,006,766 downwards.
CCCCCAAATTATATTTTGAATATCTCCAAAACTAAGCTAGCACAAATGACACGGTTTGCGGCACAAACCAGCACAAACGTAAGACAAACGAATGGCACTGTTGAATTTTAAATTTACCGGCGTGGGGGGCTGAGCACCTTCCCCAATTTATATTTTTAATATCTCAAAAACTAAGCTAGAACAAACGACGCGGTTCGCCGCACAAACCTGCTCAAACGTAGCACAAACGAATGGCATTGTAGAATTTTGAATTTGCCGGGGTTGGGGGCTGACCATTTCCCCAGCCCCCCCCCCCAATTTATATTTTGAATATCTCAAAAACTATGCTAGCATAAACGACACGGTTTGCAGAACAAACCAGCACAGACCTAGCACAAACGAATGGCATTGTTGAATTTCGAATTTGCCGGGGTGGGGGGCTGACCATTTCCCCAGCCCCCAATTTATATTTTGAATATCTCAAAAACTATGCTAGCACAAACGACACGGTTTGCGGCACAAACCAGCACAAACGTAGCACAAACGAATGACACTGTTGAATTTTGAATTTGCCGGGGTGGGGGGTGGCTGGCGAAATGTACCTAAATAAATGAGGCAGAAGGCAAAAGTTCCTAGAAATGAAAATCTTATTATTATTTTTTTTTTTTTTAATAGAGGAAAATAGGAGATACATCTATCAGACTTATTTAAAAATAGAAAGTAGTCACGACTAGACTTTTTTGTGCAAAAGTTCATCACAACTTGTATTTTCTTTGACATCTCAGAGTTGAATTTTTTATTATTATAATACAGTACTTTCTCATACTAATGTACATGGGCGTGTTTCCAACTAAGCGCGCGCCTGGATCTCCAGAGCTGGAGGGTCCCCGAAAGCGTATAATTGGATTTCCAGTTTCAATATGGTTTTTGCGGACAAACAAATCAATCCTTAAAGCCACCACTTTGAATTGTTTATTGATATTTTGCTTTCTGATATTAGTAACATGTATTTTTCTTGCTGTTGCTGCTACTCTGAATTTTCGAGTTCTCATCGATGTACTTATTTTGAAAAGAATTGTTAAAATAATTTAGCTTTGGTTTTAATGGTAGGTGACAAAAGTATTTGCACTTCCCATGCTTTTCATATTTTAAGGCGAATTCTTAACTGGCCTGATGTGCTATAAATTGCTTTCATGCTACTTCCAGAAAACAGACACCCCCCACCCCCTTACATTGCGATCAGGATTGTTTGTATTGGATTGGTGCGAATGAAATGTACGGCAAAGGACGAGCACACTTGGATGGCGAGAACGGAAAAGTAGGACAACTTAGTGTACATTTATGCTGCAGCTTCGCTCCTGGCACACAGATGCTCACTCAGGCACCTCGCTGGTGGCATGTAGCTGCGATGTTCGCCATGGAGCATTTACCCTGCAGCTGTTCACATCGCTTTTATTATTATAGAAATCATGACTGTATCTCTTATTGTCAAACAGACTTTACCAGTGTTACGGCAAGTTTTACAACCACTGCACATAAAGCCACCAACTAAAGATGAATTAAAAAAAATCGCTGATATCTATTACAAGAAATTGTGATTCCCCAACTGTCTAGGTTCTATCGATGGAAAACACATCCGAATACTTCGCCCTCAATGGTCAGGCTCTGTGTTCTTTAATTATAAAAGCTACTTTTCAATAGTTCTGCAAGCCGTCAGTGATGCACACTGTAAATTTACTTTGATGAGGGCACTTTTAGAAAGTCTGCCTTGTATGACAGAATGAAAAAGGATGTGCTTAACATTCCTGAAGATAATTTTCTACTAAGTACTGACATCCAAGCCCCCTATGTGTTCATAGGTGATGAAGTCTTATGCTAGGAAAACTTGATCAATACTAGGAGAAGTTCAAAAAAAAGTTCAAATCACAGGAAACTCTACAAATAAAGCTTGCTTCTATAAAAACACAACACGGTTACGGTTTTTAAAGATACGAGAGAGACGACTGCGTACTTTCACACTATGTTGGGGAAAGTGGGTCAATGGATGGGAAGAGTGGCCTTGAAGGAACCAATCACAACATAAGTTTGAAAATGCCTGGTGATGATAGAGGCTTGGAAAACAAACCAGTCTGATATCATAGCTGTGGTGATGATCGCAGCGAGCAGCGCAGATAGCATTGCTGCTCCACGATAAATGAGCTTGTAAATAAAGATTTATGGTTTTGTTTGATCATCGCCAGGCATCCATGTGCATAGCTCGGCGATGGGCCAGCAGCGACGCGGCAGCACAAACGTACCCTTACCCAGGCAAAATAATCCCCTTCAGCATCGACACATAATTGCCATCTGTCTGGCAAAAATATGATCACGGAACGAAAAAAGTCTTTTGGCTGAGACCCGAAGAAGTCAACTGCACGTTGAACCTTGTTGTCTGTGATGCACTGTTTCCCGGACAAAAAGTGATCCAGGTGACGAAACAGATGATAGTCTGTCTGAGACAAGTCTGGGTAATAGGCAGGATGCGGCAGTGATTCATAGCCCAAGGCCCTTAGTGCCAACATCATTCGTTGTGTGACATGAGGGCAGGCGTCCTGGAGCAGAACAACACGTCTGTTTACGAAATCCGGTTGTTACTGCAGCCATTTGTGCAGTGCATCTGGTGTAACTTAGCACGATAACATCTTGCAGTGATGGTTTGACCTCTTGCCAAGAAGCTGCGATGAATTATACTGGCTGTGGACCACCAGATAAGGAACATCATCGTCTTGGTGTGTTAGGTGCCTTAGGATGCCGTCCAGCAGTCTGTGCCTTGCTTAACCATTGTGCAGAATGTATTGGATTCAGGTAGTTGTGCCAGTTTTTCAACAGATAGGGCTTTGTTTAATGATGTCAGAACAAATGTAATAATTAATGGACCTTGCCAACCTAAAGGACCTTTCCCTCGGGACATGAAAAACAGGTGTTTTTCGGAAGAGTACTAGTAATTATGCATGTACAAATACCGAGAAAAGGGTATCTCACAACTGTCTGTGCTTAATGTTTTACCTAGAGCCTTATTACAGGGCGGCCCGCCTACTTAATTTTGTCTGCCACACGGCTATATTTCCTTTAATGATTTTTTTTTTTTTTAGGTTGGGGGTTAACGACCACCGTGAACAACTCAGTGGGCTATAAGAAGTCGCCCGTCTCTAATTTAGGGTTACTGGTTCCAGGGAAGGAATAGATCCAGTGCCGTAAAACAAACACAATATCCATGCCTCATCAGGATTCGAACCCGAACCCATCTCTGACGAATGATCAGAAGTCAGCGCTTAGACCACTGCGACACCGGGGCGGCCCTTTAATGAATGTTTTCAACTTGTACATGATAGTAAGAATGGAAAACTTATTCCCACATGCGCCATCAGTGTTGATGAAAACTGACTGAAATCCGTGTCACCGCCCTGGTGGTGCAGAGGGTCTAAGGGCTGGCTTACGACCATTCTTGCGAGAAGGGTCCAGGTTCAAATACCGGTGAGGCATGGATGTTGTTTGTCTTAGGGCAGTGGCTCTTTCCCTTCCCTAGAACAAGTGGCCCTAAGTTAGGGACAAGAGACTGCTTATAGCCTACTGAGTTGCTCACGGTGGTCGCTAAACCTTCAATAAAGAAAAAAATTGTGTCGAATATAATTTGTTAATAAATACTCATTTTTTTAAAATCATTTGTGTACAATTTTCTAACTGTTTATCATGTTATGTTACATTAATGCCTACCACACTGCTAAAGATGTTTAATAAGTATTATAATGTTAAGTTAACATTTTTTTCTCCCTGATTGGAGAAGGGGTCGTTAAATGGCTGAAAAAAGCTAAAATTTCTTGCCGCCTGGCATGTAAAAAATATTTAGGGAGAACACTAGTGCTATTCCCCTACATGGGACAGTGCCTAAAAGCCGAGAGTAGGTAAGGTTATATATAACCTTAGCTACTGATGGCTTTTCAGTTATCCCAAATGCATCTTACATCAGAAATCCTGGATTAATGGTATAAAAACTGGCACGGAATTTCTAAAAAAAATAAAGTTCACGAAAACTCTGCTTAACATTTGTCCACTTGTATCGCGTACTATAATGTATAGAAATGATAAAACGTTGGTAGACGGATGGACTCAGAATATTCAGCACAGTTCAGTTTTTTGACACGTGTTGTTGAAAAGAATAATTGACGTAACTATAACCTTAACTACTTGCAATACGGCTTTCTGTGGCCATCGGAAAGTATTAGGCGATAGTAATACTGGAAAATGTCTATCTATAATCAAGCTTCTCAGCAAATATGACACGATTCTTAATCAGTTGATGGAAAACAAAATGAAACATTTGAGTTCAACGATACAAAACGATACTACCGAAATTAAGAAGGTAATTATAGTGGAAATTAAGGAGGTACGGTTCTACTCTACCATTCTAGATACAACGCAAGACGTAAGAAAAGATGTACAAATGAGCCAAATATTTAGATACATCACAGTCATAATACAACGAAAATGGAACTCCAGTGGAAATTAAAATTAACGAAAGATTTTTAGGTTTTTGAAATGTCAAAGACCAAAGTGCAATGGGACTGACAGAGGTAAAATTAAAGATGATAAACAAAAATGAACTGTTTCTTGAAAATTGTAAAAGACAAGCTTATGATGGAGCCAGCAATGTGAATGGACACTATTCTGTTGTTCAAAAGAATTAGAAAAACGATGGGAATTATTAGGAAAATCGTAGTGTAACCTAACTGTTAAAATGTTGTGCTTGATACTATGGGCCTCCCAGCACGATGCCCTACGTTCCATTAGTTTCAGGTATAACAGCATTTTAAAAGTTTTGACCTAAATCATACTAAAATTTCATAGCTGCGAAGAGAGGACTTCGGCCCACTCTTCGCAGCTATGAGATTTTAAAAATGTTTGGAGACCTTTTTGATTTTGTTGTGATTGTTCTCCTGGAAATTAAAATATTGGAAATAGTTAGCAATGTGTCAAAACTTCTGCAGTCAAGGGACGCAGAATTATTGAAAGCAGCTGACGTGAATTTAAGAGGAGAATTCAAAGATATTAAAAACACTTCATCTATTCTTGCCAACACATGGAGTATTGAAGATAAATTTAACGAAACACGGTCGCATCACTCAAAAAAGCTATTTGATTAAATAAATGAAGACAGTAGGTTACACAACCCCGAAGAGAAATTCAAATTTGTCTTTTTTTGCAACTATAGAAATCACCATTTCTCAAATTCCATTTTGAAGGACTAAGTTCGGTGGCAAAGAAATTTCCTTTCTTGCAGTCATCTGAATTGTTAAATGAAAATATAAGGAATTATTCCAGTCAGCTGAGTTCCATTCCCAATCCAGGACGACGAAATTTTCAAGTTTTCGGATATTATGTGACTTACCATCCTTGCCATATTTACACCAGAAAAAAGGATTCACATCTTCAAGCATTTTAATTTGTAGATTGTTTAATGCTTCTCCAGGGAAAAAAAAAACACAATTCACTTATTAACCTAATGAAATGAAAAAAAGTAGGATGTTTTTTTGAGTGAATTCAGGCTCTCTTTGGGAAACTCGATGCATTGTGTGCCACATTTTTTTGAGCCCATAAGCTTTCCATATAAGACAGTTATGGGGGATGATTATGATTTGGATACTACCAGGTGGAAACACTACATTTTGGGTGTCTATCTTTCTGAAAATGTCACGTGGTTGATGTAGGAAAGCTTGGAACCTTTAACGTTTGTTTCAGGTCACTAAATCCGGATTACTGGTACATTTTCACTGTTTGAAATCTGAATTTTGACATTTTTCAGTTTTATATTTATTTTTTAGGAAAGCGGAAACAATTTCTATCAGTTTCATTACAAAACAATAAACACGGATAACAAAACAGCGTTGGAGATTTGAACCAACGGCAACACTACAAATCTTGTCTGTTTGGTAAATACAAGGGTCGAAAAGTGTAAAAAGTTTATATGTTTAATCTGCATACTTAATGATGATGTTAAGAGATTAATGGTCTTTCCTTGGTTGCGCATTCGGATTTTTCTGTAAAACTTAAAAATCCACAGACAATAATTTTGCATCATCCCTTTATTTATTCGACCTTTGTAGTTTGCTTAAATCGTGCTGAAGCATTTTAGTGCTTTAGAAAGACAAGAAATTTTCGAATAAGAATCCTTACAATTTTTTAGCAGAATAAGAAAGTATTCCTTGAAATTACGCACGAGATAGCAGGTACCCACCGGCAAAGAAAACAAGATTTACATTTGAAGATGGAAACACATGGAATAATTAATATAGAAATAAATTAAGCTGATATTTCCATGTAACATAACCACAGAAATTTGAAAATTTGATCATTATCAAACGGAAATCGATTCAGCATCTTCCGATTTGCGCTCGAGTATGCTAACCATTACGACACCTAGGACAATAAAATCCAAACAACTGAGGTATTTAATATGAAACGTTAGACTTTGATGCGGGTTCGATTCCCGTTCCAAGACAACCAAATTTTCAAATTTTTTTTGGTTATATCACATGGAAAGAACAGCTTGATTTATGTCTACATTAGATTTACACTTTTTGACGCAACCCTCTGTTTTTCATTTCGACAAGCATATAAGGAATGCCCCAACCCGAAGCGAAACAAATAGTGGGGATATATGGAACGGACTACGGTTTTCTGATTTCTTGACTGCACAGGCATTCTATGCAAAAGAAATTTACCATATACTGGATTTTCTTCGTGGTCGTTCTTACTCTTCTCTGGCAAGGATACTTGTACTCCTACGGCAGAACCTCACTTGAGTATGGGCATACGAAATTATGTTCGCATTCTCTCTTTCAGTTCTGGCTAAAATGCACACATGGAAACTTGGTTTTAAATGAAACTCTTATAAAACTAGGTGCTTACTTTAAACTATCCCGTGAAATACAGCATCACACAGCTTTTCTTTGTATATTTTTTTCAGAGAGAAATTTTTTGGAATTAATTAGGGAATGCAGTCCATGCGTTGGATTGAACGACAGCACGCCACTGATCAACACACGTTGTTTGACACAGTCCATACAGAAGAGCCAAGTACAACTCAGAGAATATACAAATACTTCTTATCAACAAAGAAATCACCTGAAGTTATTACTTCCACTATAGATTTCGCTATTTCAAGTGATTCCCAGACTTTTAACAGCTTGTTCGGGGAAACAAAATTAAAGTGAATTAAATTAATAATATACTCAAAATAGTATAACTATACTAAAAATCCGAAAATTCTTGGCGTAGAATAGAAGTAAAAGTTTCCAAGCTTTCGCACATCAACCAGATGGCTTTCTCAAGGAAGGTAGACAGCTAACTGCAAACAGGATAATAGAACGTTTCAATACTCTGAACGCGGTGACTTGACTAGACAATAAATGATTAGGAGCAAACGTGATATTTCGAAAAAAGATGTCACGTTGTTTGGGCACGCGGTACAATGGTAGAGAACTCAGCATTATTTGAAGACCTGATTCCAAATACGTGGCAACTCCAGAGAAACGCTATCATTGCAAGCCTCGCAGCTGGTCAAGATTTCCAAGGTTTCGCGAATGGCGGTAGATTTGGGTGTGGAGTATGAAGCTAATTTCTTTACATCACTCCATATAGGATCGGCGGACTTTAACTTGACTTCTCTTGATAGGGCAGTGGTCATTTTCCCGTCTCTTGTATCCCTTTTACGTTCGCTGATTCTAATTTCAAACAAACGTTTTATCATTCCGATGTAGTATCGCCTGGAGCCGTCCGGGTATTTTAGTGGAATAGCATAAACACCTGCTTCATTAAGAAGAGGGTGCTTGTCAATATGTCACTTAAGCATCGTGTATAAAGATGCCGAAGACCTTATGCCGACACCGAAGTTCATCCTCCTGAGCGCGTTTTCTAGTTGATAGGAAATATTTGGTATGTAGGGAATAGAGCCCAGGTAGCGAAGTTGCGGCATAGAAATGTTATTAGCACTGCTGGTTCTGGCTTTCTCGATAAAGTTATGCATCTGGTTCGAAGTATATCCTGCCTCAGTTGCCAATTCGACTATGTTTCTTAGTTCGGATTGTTTAGAACGAACATCGGATGAGGCAGCGAAGGCTCATCTAATTAGAGAACGGAATAAGGCGGTCTTGTAAACATCAGAGCAGAATGAACTGCGAAGCATCAGGTTGGGAACGGAGGTGGGTTTATAATAGACTTCCGTATGAAGCCGGTTGTCATGCGATTTGCTCACTGAGACGTCGAAATAAGGTTAATGTACCATTGTGTTCAAGCTCCATGATGAAATTGATTGTAGGGTGTATATAATTTATTTTATCGAGGAAACACGGGAGAGTCTCCTTTCCGTATGGCCATATGAAAACTACGTTGTCTGCATATCGTAGCCAGGTGGTAGGTCTTGGGGTGATGTTGGTGAATATATGTTGCTCAATGGGGCGAAGTATTGCTTCTGCAAGGACGGCTGAAAGCGAAGATCCCATTGGAGCGCCATTTACTTGCTTACAAATTTGCCCTCGGAAACTGAAGAAGCTGGAATTTGAGGCCAAGTCCATTATTTGGAAGATGCTGAGGCAAGACTGCTGAGAATAAGCCGCTTATTCGCAGAGACTTCGCAGTCTCATCCGATGTTCGTTCTAAACAATCCGAACTAAGAAACATCGTCGAATTGGCCACTGAGGCAGAATATACTTCGAACCAGATGCATAACTTTATCGAGAAAGCCAGAACCAGCAGTGCTAATAACATTTCTATGCCGCAACTTCGCTACTTGGGCTCTATTCCCTACATACCAAATATTTCCTATCAACCCAAAAACGCGCTAAGGAGGATGAATTTCGGTGTCGGCATAAGGTCTCTGGCATCTTTATACACGATGGTTAAGAGACGTATTGACAAGCCCCCTCTTCTCAATGAAGCAGGTGTTTATGGCATACCACTAAAATACCCGGACGGCTCCAGGCGATACTACATCTGAATGACCAAACTTTCGTTTGGAATTAGAATCAGCGAACATAAAAGTTATACAAGAGACGGGAAAATGACCACTGCCCTATCAAGAGAAGTCAAGTTAAAGTCCGCCGATCCTATATGGAGTGATGTAAAGAAATTAGCTTCATATTCCACACCCAAATCTACTGCCATTCGCGAAACCTTGGAAATCTTGACCAGCTGCGAAGCTTGCAATGATAGCGTTTCTCTGGAGTTGCCACGTATTTGGAATCAGTTCTTTAGAAAATGCTGAGTTCTCTACCATTGTACCGCGTGCCCAACCAACGTGACCTCGTTTCTTCGAAATATCACGGTTGCTCCTAAATATTTATTGTCTAGTCAAGTCACCGCGTTCAAAGTATTGAAACGTTCTATTATCCTGTTTGCAGTTAGCTGTCTACCTTCCTTGAGAAAGCCATCTGGTTGATGTGCGAAAGCTTGGAAACTTTAATTTCTATTCTACGCCAAGAATTTTCGGATTTTTAGTACAGTTATACTATTTTGAGTATAATTTGGTGTACAATTCCTACTTTTTGAATTAATTATATAATTTTTGTCCTTAATAAATTACTGTGTTTCACTGACTTCAAATAATATATATGATCTAACATATCAGGCCATCATTTTTTGTGCAGTGCATTTGGTAATAGACGTCACAGCCATGTCATATACAGTTATAAATTATATACTTGTATCTTCCATTGTTATGACGTATATACGTTACTCGGAAAACTTCATCGACAAGAATTATTAGTGAAATGACCCATGCTACAGGGCTCTGGAACATTCAAGGTGACACGGTTGCAGAATGCCATCATAGCAGCTTATCAGTTCGGGAAATTTATGCTTTGCTGTAGTTGTCCCGGTGAATGCGATAATTGTAAAGCGTAAATAGCTAGAAGCAACAACAGCGCAAGCGCACCCTGTATGCAACGTGAAATAGCAATCACAGTCCATCAAGTGATGATGTAGGTGCTGCGACAAAATTCGTTACCTTCGTTTGCAACATTCATTACTGATGTCTAAATTGTCACTCGAAGCAACATTTTAAATTCCTTAAAAACCCTTTGTAGTTCACCATATCTCTGATTTTAATAGCCACTTTTGAAAATCTCTGCCTCCATCGGATGTCATTCATTTCCTGGAAAACGTTTGATTTACTCATGAAGTTTCCATAATCACAGTTATGACATTTATTGCTGGGATGCGATGGCCTGTATATACTTCTGGACTTGCATTTCTCCTTCTAAATATATAGCTTTCCCATTTCCATCACAAAACTTTTGCCCTAAATCATATAGGAATATTTTCAAATTGTTGGTAGGATAAACTCGTTATCTTCGTTGAAGAATATTGCACACTGTTCCATCCGCAAACACCTGATCGGATTTTTTCATATAGAAGATACATCCGTATATTCAAGTCAACATCTTTTCGTATATTATTCAAATGTATGTGTGTCATTTGTTTCACTCGATAATTTTCTACATCAAGCCAACATTCAGATCAGAATGTTTCTTATCAACCATACAGACATTGATGTCCCTGGTGAATGGACATTAAGGAAAAATTATTTTCTAAAGTGTTATGAAGGAATATTAGGAAGTATTTGATCCACGTGTGAAATGAAAATCTGGGTGAGAATTGATGGAACTACAGATAATTAGATGAAATGATAAAACTAATAAGATGAGTATTGATGAAACTAATTAGATGAGTATTGATGAAACTAATTAGATGAGTATTGATGAAACTAATTAGATGATTATTGATGAAACTAAGTAGATGGTTATTTTTGAAACTAGTTAGATGAGTATTGATGAAACTAATTAGATAAGTATTGATGAATCTATCAGAAATTTAGGAAATCTTATAGTCAATGTGTTGAAAAATGACGAAACCTCTGCAAGCTGTTTTCGTTGTTAGGATGCAAAAAAGGCTGTCCTATACATTTGTTAACTTATTAAGTGAATCTATGCACTTGTGGCCGAATGATATCTAGTAAGACAATGCGATATACTTCCTTTCGAAAGCAGCGGCGTACATGGAGAAAGCCGCTCATTATATTTCTGTGCCCTTTCCTAAAATGATTCATATAACATGTGTCGCTCGTGCTTTGTACATGTGTGATAATTTTCAAATTCTTGACAAGCTAATGTCGAATATTACATAAGTGTTTGTTAAATCATCAACTAGGATCGACTCTTTAAAGAAGAATCCTGATCTCCCACGTCCACCTTCAAGCATAGTCTCCGCTGGTATACCTGCTTCAAAGCCGTGGTATACTATATAGATGATTTAGATCTGTTTCCTGTCAAATGGACGAAGGGCGATGCTTCTTTGGTGGAGACTGTTCAGCATTTAATGAATGATATTAACCTAACCCTCCCACCGCTTCATAAAATAAGATTCATACACACACAACCAATTTGAAAACGCCACTGAGGCACATAAAGTAATATCAAAAACGGGTGGCATTTCGCGAGCGAAAGCGACTGATTCCGTTAATGCAAAAAAAAGGTTTTTCACTGTGAAACTGTCAGCCGTTTCTGCGGTCAGCTTCACTGCTTGACTCTGAATTGGTGATTTGCTAAATTACTTGAAGCCGAAAGATAGAGCCCGACAACGAGCAAGCTCGATTGCTTAAGCATGCCCCACAACCCACACAATGATCTTTTGGTAACAATATGTATATTGTGATCAGAACTTGTTGAATAAGATGTTTCCAACAGTTAATATCAGTACGAGATTAAAATTCAAAATTAATACATCCAACACATTTTTGAAATAGTGTATGTTAAATATATTATTAGGGACAGGTGAATGAATTGCACATTTTGGTCTTTAAACCCTGCAAACAAAACAAAAAAATTAACTTTCTTTTTTGGCCAGTAATATGTTCAAATTTACTCACAAGCAGGAAGACACGGAAAAACAGCAGTTTCGAACTTATTCACAAGTTTACTACTGGATAACAACAGTCCACAATACCAGTTGACTTCTTTTTTTATTTTATTTTTTTGAAAAAAAAATAGTGTATAACTGGTATTTTTTTTTTTTTGGTTCAGAATGCTCTCAGGTTTGCAAGACTTGATGCCTATGTACCGAATCACATATATTTCTTCAAAAGAAACACGTCCGAGAAAAAGTTCACCATTCATTCAATGCAGTGTTCAGTATATTAAAATTTAACATATTGTAAAGTATACATACCAAGGAAGAAGTTCCCAGCTCAAATCATGCGTTTAAATTCCTACTTTCCGAAATAGGTGGAACATTTGAGAAAGTAATTACGATAGAAATATTTAAGCATTTTGTATTCATCATTCTGAAGTATCTTTAAGACATAATATAATTAAAATCTTCAATCCACTATCAAATATTCGTAATTATTTTTGTCATCTCTTAATTGAGGGAACAAAAACACTATACCAAAATGGCACAACGCAACTAAAGAAATATATATATCGAAAACAAGTTTGAAAGTATAGGTAACTCCACCTATACAAGCTGTTACTCATGTGCAGAAATGTCATTTTTACCAGGGAAAACTGAATGGTGCTTTTTCTATTAAAAAACAATGTTGAGATAAATCTGAACGCAAAAGGTATGTACTACAACCCAAACGTTTGCAAAAGTGATTTCCATTTGAAAGAACAAAAATTAAGGCACGGGGAGGCAAACGTTTCTGCACAAAATAAGGATTACAGCTTACAGTGTATCCTACCCTAAACATATGCTGAACCTGCGTTAAAAAAGGACTGAGCGCGTTCAAGACGTCCATCTTCAAGATGATAAAGAACGCATCCCACGCTTATAAACCGTTTTAGGAAGTAGTCAGGGAAGTCGCGAATGGTGCGGTCAAACCACTTTCGGAGCAGTAGAGGAAGATCGAATCACACGAAGAGTTAGATCGAATCACAATCATTCTGAGTTTTGATTTACGTTAGACCAAAGCACCGGTAATTTCGCTGATTCGTTGAAAGAGGAGCTAAAGTTATCCCAAATCTGATCCAAATATATAGCACAATAAGCCCTGAGGTTGGGGCCGCACGAACGAACGAACGATAACACTAATATGCAAAGTTTTGCTGTTTTGAAATGAATAGGTGTATCTGAATGGATTTCTTGCGCAGATCCTTTTTTTTTTTTTTTTTTGATTGGAGGTTTAACGACTACCGTGAGCGACTCAATGGGCTATAAGCATAATAACGGAATACAGAGGGTAACGTGATCAAAACATTATGGCCAAATACAGCTGTAATTGCTGGTAAACTGAAAAATAACATTTCCATGTAAGATGGTTAGTACGAGGTTGAACCGCCATGAACTGCGTCAAACTGTGAAATTCTGGCATGTAGTCTGTCGTACAGATGTTGGATGTAAGTTTGGGGTATTGAGTTCCAAGCATCCTCAACCTGGACGCGTAAATCGGAAATGGTTGTGGCTGGCCGTGGAGACCGGATAAGTCGTTGTCTCATAAAATACCACACGTGCTCAATGGGGGACAAATCCGGTGAACGTGCAGGCCGTGGAAGTTGTCTCACATCCTGAAGTGCATGTTGCGTTGCACGTGCGGGCGTGTGTTATCTGGCTGAAAAACACCACGATGGACCGACCATACAAATGGCACAAGAGCGGGTTGAATTATGTCGTTGATGTAGGAGGTACTGTTTAACGTACCCGGTACAAACACTAGTTGTGTACTGGAGTGATAGCTGATCGCTCTCCACACCAGGAGACCAGGTGTAGGCCCTGTGTATCACGGAGGATGCAAGAAGGAGGAGACGCTCCCCGTGCGTCTGCGAACACGCATACGGCCATCGGAGGCTCCCAAGCAAAATATGATTTTATCGCTGAACACGACTGATCACCATTGCGTTCTCCAGTGCAGACGTTGGCGTCCCCACTGCAGCCGTTCCTGACGGTGGGCTGGAGTCAGAGGTACACATGCCAGAGGCACACGTGCACGTAGTCCAGAATCCAGTAGACGGTTGCGGACTGTTCGCACAGTCACCTCAGGTGCAACGGTAGCTCGGATTTGCGTCGCAGTGCATGTTCTGCTTGACAACGCCGCTCTTCTTATGCGTCGATCGGTCCGCTCATCAGTCGGTCTGTGACCCCCGGTTCCACGTCTTATCGTTTGGAATGTTCCTCGGACCATCTACGCCATCATCGTACCACCACCGATACTTCCTGTCCAATTCGTTCCGCATTACGACGATGCGACCACTCGTCTTCGCGGAGTCCGAGTAGACAACCTCGCTCAAAGTCCGATAACTGCTGAAACCGTACACGTCTTCCATGTTCAGGCATTAAAGTTTCTTCATGGTCTTCGCACGTGTCCGTACGCCAACGACTGATTACATTCACGTCGCCGTACTACTTAAATACCACCGACGATAATTTGCATAATATGCCGTGCTGTGGCGTAAGCGCTCACCGGGTGGTCCCGAAATTAACATCACACCTACGTAAAATCGACCCCATTGTCATATGTTAATTTCATGATCGTCCGCCATTTCCTTCTTGGGGTTCTTTTTTCACTTTCCGCCAGTGTATAATGAATGTACATAGTACTTCCTTCAAAGCACGTACCAACGGTATAACCACCCATACTGGAAGCTGCGAATATTTGGCCTTTATCCTAGGGACCCTCCGGTAGCAGTTTCGAAACAGGCAGTTAAAACAATGCACAAGCGATCATCATCGCCGTTGAAAGTGTAAGGTGTCCGCGGCATATCCTGAAAAATTGAAGCGGCACGAAGCGGCCTCTCACTGCACTGTTCTTTATTGCTCGGTTTCTCGGATTTGCAACACAACACACGGTTGCACCACGTGACCACGACATGGCCTCAAGCTCTATTCTGTTCATCTCTTTAGCGCATTTCAGTTCAGTTGACGCGGTGGAAACGAAGCGTCTTAAGTCCGCGTGTTCGTCTCTTTAGCATTTGCGATGGGTAGATAGCTCGACACTGGATCTTGAAATCACACATCAAGAAAACGCGATCTTCTACAACGGAATTTTCGAAGTGAGCGCCATGCCCTTTAAATATTATCAACGGTAAAATTGAAGAATTCGCAATAGAAGAAAGTGCAAGAAATAGGTATACATGGGAAGGAGGAATGATGTGCTGCTGGAAGCTAGGATGATAACTCTACATGCACCGTACAAATAGAGAATTTGCGGGTATATGCGGAACTCTCTAAGGAAAAAAAGGTGACTGCGCTGAGCGAGCAATCTCACCAGCATTCGGAAACCACAATCTTTCACCAGGAGAGGATCGGTCTTGCGACCGGAAGTACCTGGCCCCACGGGACCGGCACTTCTCACCCTTCGGCCATAGCCTGTATGTGCGACGTGCTAATGGGCTGCGGCATTAACTTTCGTTACTGGATGAGAGATTCGCTCGCCCCACGAGGTTTTTGGGTAATATCCTTTAATGGTATCTAATAAAAACAAATACATACACATTAAATTAAATAATTAGGATGTCAGGCAATCCTTCTCATAAAGAAATCACTATGAAAAATCACAAAAATATTCACATAAATGTTTACAAGTTCCGCAGGACTAGGGCCTGTGTTGCGTTGATGGCTCCTGGGCAGAGTCACCGTTAAAATACAGGCCAAAAAAAAGATACACTGAGCACAAGAGCGACGTGCCTCTGAACCAATCCACAGTTTTTCAACCATAGTTGACACGGTTTTTAACATGCTCAAGTTCCTGCATAAGACAAACGTTGGTGCGGCTGTTTGAACTGAGCGCTGAAGTGAGCGCTCTCCTCATTGGTCAGCGTTTCTGCTTGGAAGAACGGCTGAATGAAGGGGGAACTGTTGTTCTTTAAACTTGAATATTTAGCTGACACATTCACAAAAATTGATGAAGCTAACTTTGTGCTCCTAGAAAAGAATGCTACTGTCTTAACGACATCTGACAGAATTCGTGTTTTCAACAGAAAAGAGCAGTTTTGTATTGCATGGATCCGAAACTGTGAGGTTGACAGCTTCACAATAGATGTGGACTTCCTGGAAGCCCTCGAATACAGCATACACGAATCAAACAAAACTTTTGGAGAATTTACCCTGAACCGACCAGAAATAAGTGATTCCCTCTTGCAGTACTTCCCAAACGTAGTGCACGAAAACGTGGAAAATTATACAACAGTATAAGGTCCGTCTGCACGTAAAAGATCCGATACAGACAAGACTCTCAGCATGACTGCAAGTGAATATGAGAATCTCATCCATCTAACATCTGCAACTTCTGAAAAAGCAGCTATTGATAAACTTCGACTCGGAGAATTTCATACATATTCTCTTTTTACGCAGAAATGTTAATAGCAACTTAAAAAAAACGATTTTTTCACGTAATATAAGTTGTCGCGGAGCCACTAAAATGCCAACTGTCATGAAACACAGCAATTACTTCAGCTCTTTAAATTGGATTCCGTCAGTTTGAATTGCTATATCACTGTTTGCGTACTTTGATTTAATCACGTCTGGTGTACTGAGTTTTAGACTTTACACGACATCTGGTTTCCGCCGACTGGTGTGTTCATGAGGTTGTCATGACTTGGTATTCCTCTGGTCATGATCCTAAGATAAAATTACAGTTACAGACTAACACTATATTCCTTTCTGATCATACCTAAAATGCAAAAGCAATTTCCGTCTTTTCTTTGTGAAATGAAAGTTTTGCATAAGAACTCCGTAAACCTTTATTTTTGAGGAGCATATATAGTATATTGTAAATTTGAATAAAACACAATTTGTGTGGAGCTACAATTAAGAAGAATACAGGGATCGTTTCAAATTTCTTGGATACTTGTCGTATTTTTCCGCAGCACACATACAGTGAAACTGCCAAAGACCGAATCCGAGGGATTTGAACTATTTTCCCTTTTATACAGGTTCATCCGTGGAAGCTATTAAATAGTAAACTTATGAAATTTTTATCATGTTAATAAGAGATTATAAAAAAACATGTGATTACTTTAGAGAATGTATTTTTCGTATGCAACTTTACCAGCTAGAAATTACAAACATCGGTGTTTTTAATATACTGCAACATTGGTTTTTGGATAGCAACAGTTGCAATACACCGCTCAGTGTGTTTACGGGCGCTACTCACTTACTGACGTAATTCAAAATCAATGTGGAGAAGTGAAAGATCTGGGATATCTTTTGAATGATCTTATTCTTGGTGATATGTGTTATGCTGGACTTGGTTTCTACATTCACCTACTTTATTTCATCACGCTCCTTGCTATTTTTTTCTTCACTTTGATGTCGTTAAATAATTTCAACATCCCCATTGCAAGGTTCAGTTGCAACGTTTCTGTCGATGCTTACGTAAGCCGTTGCACTGAGAGTTATGAAACACAACAGTTACTGTTCATTTTTCTTGTATTTTGGCTTTAAAATGCCAAACATTTTTGGTTCACCCCGTTTTAACTTCTCTGTCAAACGCTTGATACTCAAACTTTTCTTTCGTGCATTTTGCGAATTTTACCTTTTGTGTCGTAATAGAAAACATACTTCACTGACGCCATTATAAATGAGGTAATTCAATTCACAAAAAGCAAGGGATGGGAATGATAATCTTAAGAAGTAAATAATAGGCGCTCTTTATCTGTCATTGCTAGTTCCTAACTTAAACTTCGTCTCTGCCTCTGATGCAGTTGTCTACCTTTCAAATCGAGAGATAGCCGCCCCGGTGGCGCAGTGGTCTAAGGCGCTGGCCTCTGATCATTCGTCCGTAAGGGGTTCAGGTTCGAATCCCGGTCAGGCATGGATGTTGTGTTTGTCTTACGGCACTGGCTCTCTCCCTTCCCTGGAACCAGTGACCCTAAATTAGGGACGGGCGACTGCTTATAGCCCGTTGAGTTGCTCACGGTGGTCGTTAAACCTCCAATCAAAAAAAAATCGAGAGATAAACATTGTGGTACCAGGTTTTCAAATTCCTGTAAAACGATCAGCAAAATAACGGTCTTGCATACATTTTAACTGACTTGTAGGTATGGATAATGGCTTTTACACATCCAAAAACGTACAGTATTTGGTGATTTTTTTAACATTATTCACCTCTTCTGCAGTGATTATTCGTACACTGGCGTGCAAAAATTAAGGACGAGACGGTTTTTCGAATGAAACTTCGTGCAGAAGTGCTCCACATCGACTCAAATCATACCATAAGATCCCCAAGATGTAAGAATATGGAACAAGTGAGCAAAAACGTCCAAACAAAGAATCCAAAGGATACAAAGGCACTTTATTGAAAAGTTAGCTTCGAGCACAACTGGACAGAAGACAGAGACGTTCATGTGACAGGCGGCTGTCAAGAAAAATCCAGTCTTTAGTAGGGGATATGATCACCCCTGACGGCGTTGCAGAATTTACAACGTCTGTTCATGCTGAAGACGAGGTTGTCAAGGAGCTGTTGAGGCATCGTGGCACATTCCCCTTCTAGCGGCAATCGCAGCGGCGGAATCGTTGCTGGCGGCTGGTAACGTGCTGCCAAGCGTCTCCCGACAAGGTCCCACACGTCTTCGATTGGGTTTAGGTCCAGGGACCTAGAGGGCCAATTCATGAGTTGAATATCTTTACTCTACAACAGCTCTGTGACAGCCACTGTACGATGAGGTGTATCGTTGTCGTCCATGAAGAGGAACTCAGGACCCACAGCTCCTCTAGAAAGGCACACGAGAGGCAGGAAAGCATCGCTATAATAGCGGACACCAGTGACTGAACCTCCTTGGAAGGACGTGTAGGTCAGTACGGCTACCAAGCATGATACCGCCCCAAACGAGAATTCCGCCACCTCCGAACCGGTCCCTTTCGATGATGTTGGAGGTGTGATTGCGTGTTCCATGCTCTCTCCAGATGTGTATACATCCAGAATCGCTCGCCAGACTAAATCGGCTCTAATCCGTAAGTAGAACTCGACCGCATTGCTGATGTGTCCAGTTCTTTTTTTCCTGGCACCATAGAAACCGCCGTCTCCGATGAGCAGGGTTTAATGACATACACCGTACTGGTCGTCTTGCAAATATACCACCTTTTTTGCAGCCTCCTGGCCACGGTAAAACGCGATATCGGACGTCCAGTTGTCTGTTGCATGTGCTTTGCGATTTCTACCTCTGTCTGCCGTCTGACTCTTCTCGCCTGTAGGACAATATAGCGGTCGTCCGCCGCCGTGGTTGCTCGTATACAACCACAGATAAACTTTCGGACAGCTGTTCCTGTCGTTTAAAATGCTCTCCAAGCTCGTGAAAGGATGCTGTAAGCGATCCCGAAATCCTCGGCTACACTAGTCACACTTCGACTTTCTTCCAACTTCCCAATAACGGGACCTCGGGTAAAGTCATCCAGACATCGTCTACTGGATTGCCTGTTGGCGATATCACAGCGTGTCAGCAACTCGACGTCGTTCAAACCGATGTACACCGTGCAATAGCTTTCCCGGAATTACTGAGCGTACACCGCCCGTGTGTTTTATACCCTTCCGATACTCCCTTCCCCCTACGTCATGCTGCATATTTGCGCATGCCCTACCGTACCGGACCCTAGTCTATCTCCTGAGTGGTGTTTTGGTCCGTTCTGCCTGCTCGTTCCGCTGTTATGCTAATTTCTTCTCTACGTCCTTAATTTTGGCACACCAGTGTATGTTATTTATTCAGTACATGTAGCACCAACTGGTAAAATTTTATCTGTTTAAAAGGAAGACACTTTTTTAATTATATATTTTTTTTAATTGTGGAGTTCTGTTACTCCCGTGTAGATTCTGTTTGACCGCGTACTTGGATGTCACACATCTTATTTTTAATATCGGTTGGACTGAGGATTCCAAACGAGGTAACGTAGTTCCCCTGCTCTGGTGTACCGATCCGCCGTGTTCATACACAGCAGGCTCACTTACACCACAAAGTTTTAAAGCAACAAGGTCCGCATAATGTCATGCAGAATTTTTTAAAAAGAGAAATGATCATTCAAACGCTGCAATGAAATGAAATTTTGAATGCACCAAAATGCCGTTTGATCAATGTACATGGAAAACACAGCTTCAATGTGAAGGACATTTTTTTAAGTTAAAGCCATTAGGTTATTCTTTCCAATTGAAGGCTAGTTTCACTTACTGGTGCATTGAGTAATACCTATCTCACTTACACCACAAAGTTCGAGCTGCTACCTAAATGGAGTTGAAGAAAATTGATTTCGAAAACAGCAGAACGTTTGCCAAATCGGCTAAGTGTTAGGAATGATAATCGACATAACCATTTATTTAGTTATCAAAGAAATTTGCGCACACTGCACTTAAAATCAGATAAGTTGACCCAGAATCGCAGTTGTCTATGCGCTGGATTCTGATAATTCGTTCGAGGCTCGGTTTGGGTTCGACGCACGTTAGGCACAGAAAGTGCACATTCCTTACCGCACTCTCTTTCTTGCTTCTGTCGATCCAGTAACATTAAAACACGGACATACGACTGCCAGTTGGTCATCAAGTTGCGTACGGTGGTTGTGAAATCCGAAAACGTTCCATAAGAGAGAAAGTGCTTTTCGGTAATTCTCTCTGTAACAAGAGGAGATATTCTAGATATACCCGTACTTACTGCTCATATTTTTTCAACACTTTTTTACTGTACTTCTTTGATATAAGCACACAGTACAATAGTATATCTTAGATCTAAATAAACGAGGACATCTCGCAGTAAAAGTTAATGATTTCTCTCTTTAGAAAATAATATATCATTACACTAAAAATTATGGACATCTCGCCTTAATAAATAAGGACGTCTGGCAGTAATATACAAGAAATCTCATTAAAAGTTCATTAAGGATTCCTCAACAAAGGCGAACATTTTTATTCTGGGTTACATTGCTTCAGTCTGCTTTGCTGAAATTGCGCGATTAACGTATTCAATTAAATTAAAGCAATTTTGTATTCCTGACGCTGAAACATTTCTTAATAAGATATAGTAAAATGCCTGAGAACTGGTATTTAAAAATTTGCAAAATATCATGGTTTTTTGCAATTTAGTCCCTACAAATAACATTTGTTTTTGTATATAACTGCGGGATGTATCTCTAAATGCACTTGTTGAATACATAGAATGCCCGAAATTTTTCATCTTTGAAATCGAATAATATTAATAACGAAAGAGAGCACAGAGCTGTGGGTGTATAACTGCGTAATTTATCTCAGTGTACACTCTGTGTATTCCATTCAATAGTTTATAGGCTTCTCATCATGACAGTTATATCAACGATTTAAAACTCATACAATTAACGAATTTGCAATGTTCCTTTCTTTCTGTGTTTCAGATCTGTCGAATTCTTTTCGCAAACTTTGAAGAGATATCTAGTTTTTGTGATAAACATTTATGTGTTAAACTGATGCATGTTGCAACAAAATTCACAGCTCAAAGCATGGAATAAAAGTACTCTCTTTGGTCATCTGTTCTGCACATTTTTTAAACATTTCCAAGCCGTTTAAAAAAAGGATCCTATAGCAAGTAGTGCTGAAAACAAGTAAGAGACAAGCAGATTCAACATAACGTATCAAAACACAGTTCAGAAGAAGGAAATATATATTACTGTGAAATGTAATAATGTAAACGTCTAGTGTCGCACAATACATTAAAAATAGAGTCATATCTCATGAGAAAATGGATGTGCAACAAAAGACATTCTGAAAGAATATTGATAGTTTATCCTCAAGAACACTGATTTACGTCGGCAAATATTCCTCTGAAAACTACAATGATACGAACTTTTGTTCCTTGGACTGAATCTTCTCAAGTGAGGCGTTCTGTAAAAAATCTTAAATTATGCTTAAATTTTTTTTTTGTCAGATAAAAAGCTGTGCATTCTCCAAGAGTGTTATTATAGTAGGTGCTTACCTCAGTGATCTCTCTCGAACAGTGTAAAATTCTAGCACGTTCCCTGAATTTATAATCATAATAAAGCCACAGCGCCATTTTTTTAAACCTCGAAAGATGTAAGATTATCAATACATTCCAGCGGTGTTTTTCAGAAGAAAATGTTCCCTTTAAGTTTTTAATAAATGATATCTGATTAAAATGTCTTTAACTTTCAGCGTGCAATGATCCCCAAAACATCCGTATTACTAAGGAGTATATTTCCTCAATAAGGCCAAGCATCTCTAGGGTTACGACACAAGGAAGAGTCGATTCAAATAGGAAATCAGCAATGAATAAACATTTCAATCCACAGTCCAAATGGACCATAAGGTGTCATTGGCGTTTGAGCAGTCAGTTATCTGTGGTGTTCGGCGTCTGAGAACTATAGATCTGTGGTATTCGGCTTTCATGGCGAGTGTCTACTACTATCAGGAAATTTAAAATCGAAGTAGAATTCCTCTTTCTGCTTCTGATGTTTTCGTAG
Organism: Macrothele yani; assembly: GCA_039090855.1. NCBI lineage: Eukaryota > Metazoa > Arthropoda > Arachnida > Araneae > Macrothelidae > Macrothele > Macrothele yani. Next base: position 38,984,332 of record CM076999.1, on the reverse strand, counting down.
GGCATATAGCTGCCGATAGCTACCAGGCACATATAGTTAAGAGATTTTGAAAACACAAGGAAGATAACGCCTCTTCCAAATACATACAAATATAGCGCTCAATTTCTTCTGCTAAATAATCTGTAGGTAGGGTTGAATTTAATTCACTCAACAGATTTCCCACCAAACTAAAATGCACAAGTGGATGCCATAGATTACATGATTTCATAAGTATTTTATTTTATTGTGACATCCGCACTTACTAAGTACAAAATCTTCATGAACCTACAGAGTACAAGAACTGCCTTCGGAAATTTTTGTCATATTGCACGCGAATTTTCATGATATTTTGAGTAACGAGGGACCAACTATCCTGTCTTAACTGCAAATGGTATTTTTAAATATTCTGAAACTACTTGAAATGGTAATTATACTGAGCAACAAATTAGAAATATTCTCGTAAAAAAATATTGCTTTTATTGAAGCCCATGAACGAAGTTTTTGCTTCCGTTATTATTTTATCCTTTACCTCACCACTCAGGAACTAATATTTCAGCATGCTTTTTCCTCAACAGGTATTACTCAGATTTCGTCCATACTGTTCAGTAAGAATACAAAAGTAGCGTAGGTATCTTAAGAATTGCTGAGCAATCGTTTTTCCTTTAAAATATTTTCTCAGTAATATTTTCGATCTGTGGATAACTGTGCAGCAAAATGCAAAGCAATATAAGTAAGGATGGCCTTTCCCTCTTCTTTGAGACATATTACATGTCTCGGAGGAAAGGGAAAAGTCATCAATGCTTATAAGATTTTATGTCGCATCAACCAATTATCTAAGGATACTGTTTATCACTATCTTAACAATATTGGTTCCTTTCTTCCTGTACTGATTTATTTATCTATTTTAATATATTTGCCAAGGATTAGTGTGGACAAGATAATTTACTGCATTTTTTTTCAGGAAAAGGAAGACAACTTTCTTACAAGTTACCGCTGTTGCATAAATTACAAAGCCATAGTATCAGCAAAATATCATTATGCAATGTCCCCGCCTAGTAATTTCGCACAGTAAAGTGGCCCAGGTTGACATAGCAGATACACAAACAGTCCAGGGAATCATGAAGAAAAGATCTTGTTACGAAAAAAGAATAAATTTTAATGACTTTCTCTTACTTTCAGGTGTGAATAGAGAAATCATTATCATTATTTTTGTCCTGAGATTCGTAGCCAGATTCCGTAGTCATCAATGGACATACGCGACGCTGAGCATTCCACAGCAGATGATCGTCCACCAGATAAAATAATATCGCCTTCTCTGCTCGTATTTTTTTTTCAACATATTAGTAAGTAAAACTTTCTTGGTTCAAAAGTCCAATGAAAAATGTTAGCCTTTGTATTGTTTTAATTAGGTTTCGCTATTATCTGGAAATTTTCAAAACATTCGAGATCTGACAAAACTTCGGAGACGTATTTTTAAAACTGGAAGGGCCCTAAAACCTGGGTGTTTCTCTAGAGAGAAGTATATTCTCAGATGATAAATTATTTGCTTTTTAAAATATAATTTGAGGTTCATACCACGAAAAATAAGGTCACAAAGGTATATGCCAAATGAAAACGCTATCTCGAGAACCAAAATGCCGTGTTATGTATTCTATAATACCCAGACTTACCTGATGTAATATAATGCGTGCATTATACATTTAATTACACATAGGAAAATGTATTATCAAACGAAATTACTCTAATTAGAATTTGATTTGCATCTTTATTAATTAGCATATTGTTCGATTTTTCAAAAGCAACTTTTCACTATTTAGAAATCAATAAAAATTCACCAGAAACATATCATTAGGTTATTTATTTTTAAAAGATCACAAAAACAAAAAAGGTTCTGTGAACTCTGCGTGAGATATTTTTATCCATCTTAAAACCGTTGTCATCAGTTTGCTCCTGAATATATACTAAGTCGCGGTCAACACATCTTTCATTTTTTCCCTGAATTTAAAAAGTCTTACTGTATTCATTTGTAGTAAAAATAAGGAAGCAAATCCTTCAGGAAAAAAGATGTAGATCACAAAGTTTACATAAATTTGTAAGGAATAAATTTGGATAAATACGAATTGACAACATGTTAAGTGTAATGACTGGAAATATCTCAGAGATTAAAAAAAAATCATTATAAAAACCTAATTCCTGCCTGTCACCAGTTGGGTACTCCGTATAAACAATGAAGGCCAGAATAGCAATCAGTTTTAAATTATTTTAAGAGTTTTTACTGTATTTATCTGTAATAAGAATAAGTGAGGTAAAACCCTCAGGACGGTGGACGTGTAACATAAGATTTACACGAGTTTACATGGAATTAATTTGAAAAAATACACATGCAGACAATTATAAATGTAATGCCTGGAGATCTAACAGACCTTGCAAACACAATCATCATAAAAGCTTTTAATTCCATTCAAAATGTAAATAAAAATGGCATAACGTAATGTTTCGGTAATTCGAGATTACAACATGAAAACCGCCTCTTTCACATCGCCAACATTTTTGAACGTACGGATAATGTATCATTATTGATATGAATTTTGAAATGATAAAAATCAGGGTTGGCCAAATTTTTGTGTCCAGGAGTACTTTCGATCTCAGTATACATTGGCGGTCGACTAATAAATAAACTTACGAAATTCGTACGAGAGGAGAAGGGGACCTCGCAAGGCCATGATAATAAACACCACAAAAGGAAATAATTACTTATATTTGGGGAGTAGAAATGGCATTTCAAACAAAACAAAAAAGATTAAATAAAAAAAAGGAATAATGAAACTGCTCTTCGGCCAACCTGAAAGAGGAAATGTATTTAAAATAAAAACTGAGAAATTGCGGCAACTGTAACGGTGTAAAAAAGTTTAATTTTTTTTCGGTTTAATTTCCCTTACGTTTCCTGTTTCCAGGCATATCTCTTTAAAAATATTAAGATTTTGATAACACACAAGCTTCCTTTAATAAAACTTGAAACCAAACAAAAAATCAAAATAATAACAGAATAATATTTTTTGATTTTTTTATATAACATTCAAAACATATTAAATTTTCTTTCAGATGTAGGCAACCTTACCTTATTCTACGACAGTGAAAGTCGTCAAGAATTTGATCATGTTGCAACTGATATGATACTGCAATCCTCAAACACTAAAGCAAATTGTCGTCAGTTGTGTGATTCCTATCTGTTGTTTTTATCGCTTTAATTGTAGAAAATAAATATTCACACAAGTAGGTGTACCCAAGAACAGCTGACATAAAATTTTGAATGTTTGAATATGTTTCCTCATATAACAGCCGCCACAATTCTGTAGCACCACTATCATTAGCTCTTGTTTTCAAGAATAGGGCGCAGTGGAGGTTCAAATTTTCTTCTTCAATTTTAATTGGATCTCCATCAACTAGCTCTGCTACCTTCGAAGTCAGCTCAGCAACATCATCCGTCTTTATTTCCGTGAATGGAAATGTCATACATGCCGCAACGTCCTCTAGCTTTAAAAAATCTCACAGAACATGCTTTCGAATTGTCCGTGCAACTCGTGCAACTGCTTTGCAAAACACTCGAAGTCGGGGAATATACTACACTCGGAGCCGTGTTCCATACATTTAAACTTTTTTAAGTCGCCACTTCTCAGCTGAGTTCGGAATAATTTGATTCTTTCCTTTAAATTTTTGATCAATCACATAACTCCTATCAAGGATTTAATTTTTTCCTTGTAACCCGAGATTTAATTCATTTAATTTTTGGTTTATATCACACATAAACGATAGTTTCATTAACGAATGTTTATCTTCCAACTGATCGGAATTATCTGACCGTGATTTTAGAAATTCTTTGATTTTTGGAAGACGGCATCTAAATCTCTTTAAGAACGAAATGCGACTTCGTGTCGGTAATACACGATTTAAAACCATTATAGATACTTTCAACTCTGGTTTGTTTCTTTAGTGAGACCATTGTTAAAAGCTCTTCTCGTAACGTCAACTGTGGAAAAAACATTTTAATGAAAATACATAGCTAAGCTGTATCATTAAAACTCGTCGAACTGCGGAGACAGAATAGTACACTTTCGTAAATATTCCGTTAACTGGTCTGAATTCTTACTAACATATTTCGTCCTTCTCATCCCAGTGTTTCTAGATAGAGATACATCTTTAATTGTCGAAAGTACTTCTGATTTATTTTAAAATCATTGAAAAGAACTTCTCCCGCTTCACAGAAAGCCTCTTTGGTGAGTTCTTCGTCTTCAAGTGTTTTTTTTTTTTTTTCGTTTCATAAATACTTTAGTAATCTTGAATGACGCGCTGCTGAGTGTTCATATTCAAATTAAGTTCACGAACTTTAGTATTTCGAAGTTCACTACCACTTGGAAAACTCGTAGCGAATGTTTTGTTAATGTTTTGTGCTTCACAGAATGCCTCTTTGGTGAGTTCTCCGTCTTCAAATGGTTTGTTTCGTTTCACAAATACTTCAGTAATCTTGAATGACGAGCTGCTAAGTGTTCATATTCGAATTAAGTTCAGGAACTTTAGTATTTTGAAGTTCACTACCACTTGGGAAACTCGTAGCGAATGTCTTGTGAATGATTTGTGCTTCACAAAATGCCTCTTTGTTGAGTTATCCGTCTCCAAATGGTTTGTTTCGTTTCATAAATACTTCAGTAATCTTGAATGGCGCTGATGTCATCGATTTTGACTGACAGTTTGTTTTTGTGAATATAAACAGCTGAGTGCTGAAATTCGACTTAAGTTCACTAATTTTAGTATTTCGAAGTTCACTACCACTTGGGAAACTCGTAGCGAATATTTTGTGAAAAGTTTTAAAACGTTTTTCTACATTCCCTTTCTTAGGCATCGCAACACTGGAGTTACAAATAAGACAAACGCACTTATCTTTAACCATGTCAAAAACTCTTCCTCCCCTTCAATGTGATAAGTTGTGCTTTCGACATCTACCGCCTGTTGCACTCACATTGGTCAGAGTGTACCGAACAACGCAGAACTCGGAGTGACACACACACAATACACTGCACTGAACAGTAAGATCATTGCAAAGCTGTCTCTCCGCGCCGAACCTAAGACGCGCATGCGCAGTGCGAAAACGCAAAAGTCGAGGGAAGAGAGAAAGCTTTGGCGCTGCCGCCGCCGAGTCGTTTCTTATTTTTAGCGAACTGGAAACCAAAAAATCCGTTGCCATTCCAAAGGTCTGGATCTCACGTTTCAGTGCCCTTTCACAACGTGACCAAACTAAAATTCCATACGGAGTACGATTGTTTACCGCGGGATACCATTTTTCGCCCTGCGGTCGACACTTTGACTATCCCTGGTATAAACATCATGTAAGAACATGGAAGAACAAATGATAAAATAAGGAACTACGTTGGAAAGGCAGATACCATGCATAACAGCAGCAGAGAATGATCGCCAAATAATCTTCATTTGGCAGTGAATAGTACAGGGCAAATTTAATAATAATAAATCGAGTTATATTAAAATATTCCATAAAATTCCGTGCTATTTCTGTGTTTTTCTTAATTTAGGAGTTTAAACGTCATCGTGAGCAATCGAAATGCTGTAAAAAGTAGCCCCTTTCAAATATATCAATACTTGTTCTAGGGCAGAATAAGACGATGTAACTTAAAAAAATATTCACTGTTCACCGGGTTTCAAACCTAGCCCCATTTCGAACGAAAGTTCAGAAGACAGCTCTTACATCACTGCGCATTTTGAGACTATTTTGTTTTCAAGATGGTTTGAATTTTTTTGTGTAAACAAACGGAAAGAAAATCATAATGTCACTTTTGGAGCTTCTTTGGTATATACTAAATATCGAGTCAGATTAAATTCTTTCAGAAAACGAAAACTTATAAATAAAAATGTGTAATATCTCCCGTTTTAAGAATTGAAGACATTTCTCACAAAAGCACATTGGATTTCTCTTTTAAATGTTTGTCCGATAATCGTACATAACGACTTGAATATATATCTTTGTCTTTTTCTTCTTTAGAGCTGTGTCATACACCAATTGCAATACTTATCAGAATCAGACAATCATACCAACATTTGTAATGTTGCCAGGAAAATGCGGGTTAACTTCGCTGTCATGTTTCAGAACGATCTTGTTTAAAACAAAACTTTGCCCTTACTAAGAAAATTGTCTTACATTTTGTTAACTGATATTAATCATAATTCATATATCAACTAGATTTGCGGAATTTTTAGATAGTAAATTATGGTTATTTTTCTCTCATTCAGTTTTTTTCTTAAAAATTTGTGTAACCAAATGTAGCAGTGTTGTGATGTTGGCGTCCTTTTCCCACTCTGGCTCTACAGAAAAAAATTGGAAAGGATGATTACAATTATGTGAGAAATATACTTTAGAAAAATGAAAATTATTTACGGGCGAATTACAGCGTATTGACGGTTATTACAGTGCCAACTCTTAGCTCAATGTATCTTTCAAAGTACGAGTATCTTCAATATTTGATAGAAGTTCTGTATTTGAATAATTTATTCTAGATTTCGTGGTCCAAGTTTCCATTTCATAACTTAATACTGTATTTTTTGTGCAAACAATCTACACTGAAGTGCCAGAAAAATTTGGTACAGACGAGCTTATGCAAAATACATAGCAACGTCACTTATACGCGTACTCGGTTGTTCCTACCAGTGCTTTTATAAAGCGATAGACATCCTTGCAAGCAAACACGATTTAAGCGATTATCAACGCGGTGTCATATATGGCGCTTGTGAGATGGGCCATAGTATTTCGGAGGTAGAAACGAAGTTCGTATTTTCACGGACGAACATTGGAAGGGTATAGCGTGACTACAAGAATTTGGGCAAAACCTCCAACCTACGATACCAGTGTGGCCGTAAAAAGACATTGAATGAACGTGACCATCGTCGGCTGTCAAGAATCGTTTCCGCAATAGGCGTGCAACACTCTCCCAGGTATCATCATAATTGAATTCTGGAGCCTCAACAAGCATTAGCGTCCGGGCTATACAAGGTACCCTGTACAATATGGGTTTTGGTAGCTGACGCCTAACTCGAGTCCCCTTGATATGTGCACCACACAGAGTTATGCGCCTCGCTCGCGCACGGCAGCACCGCCGCTGGGCACTTAATGCTGGAAACAAGTAGCCTGGTCTCGCGAGTCGCGTTTCCAACTGTATCGGGCGGATGGAAGGATTTGTGTGTGCGGTAGACCCCATGAATCCATGGGTCCCGCCTGTCAACAAGGAACTGTACCAGTTGGTGGGGTCCGTAATGGTGTAGGGTGTGTTTAGCTGGACTTCCCAGGGACCCCTGGTAAGTCTACAAACGTCTGCGACTAGCGAACGCTATGTGCGCATCCTTTCTGACGAGGTACACCCGTGAACTTCCTGCATTCATGCTGATGAGTTGGGCCTGTTCCAACAGAACAATGCACCTCCACACATGTGTCGGGACGCCACATTATGTTTAGAGGAGCATTTATCTGAGATTAGGATGTTGTCATTCCCACCCAAATCCCCATATCGGAACGTGATAGAACACATTTGGGAGGCCATAGAATGCGCTGTCGAACACAGGAATCCGAGACCTCGGAATACACCCGAATTGTGGAACGCTCTGCATGAATTATGGTGTGCATTGCGTAGAGCATATTTCCAGAAGCTAGTGGAGTCCATGCCCAGTCGTATATCCGCAGTCCTGCGCTTCCGTGGGGGACCTACCAAGTATTAGACTGGTGTACCAGTTTTTCTGGCACTTCAATGTATATCAAACGCGATTATTGAGGATCAAACCTGCCCAGTTGTTCCTATACCGGGACATCAATTGCATTCAAGATTCAGTAGACAAAAAGACAGCTTTTTTTAAAAAGATTTCAAGAAATAAATCGGAAAGCAAACCACGAATGCATTTAAAACACATCTTGAAATTGAACCTATTAAAAGGTGTGGCAAACGATCTACAAACCTAAATAGATGAACACCCCTTTCAAAAAAGTTATTTTATATATATTATTTTAAACAAATTAAACTGCAAACCATAAAGCGCTTGGAAGCGAAACATTGATATATGTTTTCAATATTCAATTTACGTCATGTTTTCAGATCAAAAAATTTAATTTAGAATTAAGAATACATTACACTGACTTCGGAATAATCCATCTTTTCAAAAGTTAAAGGAGAAAAAGCTGTTTGATTCGGAATGTTTTGCAGGGCAAATTGTGAATTTTTTCGGAATCAAGAATGGAATACGGGATTACATTATATAATACAAATACAATGTTGAAGGGGAGAATCCGTTTTTTGGAGTAAATATGACATGGATGGTAAGTCGGATTATATCAGAAAACTTGAAAATTCCGTCGTCCCGCACCAAGACGAGGAAAGTTTCAAGTTTTCGGATATAACCTGATTTACCATTTATGCCATGTTTACATCAAAAAATGGATTCTCACCTTCAAAATTTTATTTGTATCATATGGTGTAATTCCGTATTCCATTCAAGATTTATCTCCTCCTCCGTGCATTCCTGGGATAGAATTCTTAATATCTACATTCGCTAAACATGAATGCCGGTTGCTTCGACCAGCGAATTTTGTGATGGTTATTTTGAAATTAATCAGAAACTTCAGACTTCGCCGTTCTGTGTGGTGTAGTAGTTAGCATATTCGCGTGCTATCCGAGAGAGTCGGATTCAATTTCTGTTCCAGGACAAAGAAATATATATTTAAGTTCCCGGATATTTTTTTTTATTTAACATCGGTGTCATATTTAATGAAACATTTATTGATCTAGATCAAACCTTACAAAAGACCTTTAGGATCGTTAAATACGCTCCATCCTAATGCTACAAGTGCTGGTAATACACAATATATATATATATATACGAATTTGTTTATCTCAATAGATTTGATGGATTTACGGAGAATCCTAGATTATTATTTCGAAAAATTCGGACATCAACTGGACATAGTGTTCGAATATTGGAAAAATTTATGCAATTTATGTATCTCTTATAACTACATTTATGACAACAACAAAATATATGTACAAGTAATGAGAGTACCCATGGGCTCCAGTTGCTCCAGTCTTTTAGCAAACCTTTACCTTCATTATTATGAGGGATTCTTTAGTTCCGATTCAATTTTCTCATTCAGATATGTGGACGACCTCATAACCTTTTCATTTGGTTCTCCATCTACAAACATAGATAATATCTACTTTCCTAGTCTAGTGCTATGCAAAACTAACCACCAGAATCATGTACAATTCCTTGACCTAGACCTTGTTATACAAAACAAAAATATTATCACGGATGTTTTTGATAAAAGATTACAATTTCATTTCAAAAGTAAAATTTCTCAGTGATTGGAACTCCAATATATCGAAACATGTATTCAGAAATATTATTATATCTTAATTTATTCGGATTACCAGAATATTCAATAACAAACACAACAGTACCAGACAATCGAAAATACTTTTTCTTCCTTTTTGACAAATCACTATCCAAGGAGGTACTGCTTATTCCACTTCGAAAACTTATTAACCTCTCATAATTCTAGAAACCCATTTAAATTCAGACTATGCAATATCATTACTTCTGATACTTTGGACTAATTATTTTCGGGCCTCAAACTTAAATATCTTCTTCCGAGCCGCCCCGGAACCATTAACAAATTTTACTGGCACACATTAGAATACCAACATCTTGTTTTACTTTTTATTCCATTTTATTTCATTTTACTTATCCGTTTTATTAGTTCCGAGAGGAGTCGCCACACGGCTCCTTAGGTTCGTGAGTTCCATTCCACAGGGAACAGACATTTCAAATTCAGTAGGGGAGGGACATGTTTTTAATATGAGTTAGTTACCTACCGTCCATATTGTAGATGATATTGGGGGACTAACTCCCAAGGTAAGATACTTATATTTCTTATATTGTATATTTGGTTCGAGTAGGGAAGACCAGGTGTCCTAAATTAGTAAAAAGTTTTTTTTAACCCTCGTTTCGAGAATTCGTTTTAAAATTTCTAACCTGACACCTGCACGGAACTCGAACCTAACTCTGATGTCGCGAGACGTCTTTCCCTTAGGTGTGGCCTGCAGCACTCGAGTTTTTATATTTCTTTTTGTGTTTTTTTTCTTATTATATTTCCATTGTTACTTTTGTTTACTGAGATTTTATACCTTGGTTCATTCTCATATACGTTTCGAGTTCCAAACCAAGAAAATAGGGGGGGGGGGGGGGTCCTATGAAGGTTCTTAGAGGGAAGTGAGGTATGGATATATATATATATATATACCAAACAAGGGCAGCCCTCAACGTATTTGGCGTGATTGCTGGGAGGAATCAATAACATCAGAAATTTTATTGGATATTGTAGTTGTTGGCGTCAAAGAGCTGTTTGTATCAAAATTCCTCAGAAAACAATGGTGGGTAAAATCGGGAAATACCGATTTCCAAGGAAGCGGTATTAGTTCCGGTGTGTTATCGTTACACATCTAACCCTTAAAAGAATGAATGAAATGTTATCTGTGAACCTGAGGTGTGATCTGGACATTGTAATCAAAATCATGTTACTTAATTCTTCTTACGTGTAATAAAAAACAAATGAATAACCACACGTATCGAATAAAAATAAAATTTTACAAGCATATCGATCTTTCTTCAAAGGCAGTGCGAAATATAATTTTTTTTCTCTAATCAGCAGTAAGATCAAGAGCTGAAGAGTATGATGCAGGAACTTGCTGACAAGAGTAAAGAAGTGGCATAAAAATTAACTTTCAGAACACAAAAGTGATGTACCATGCTTTTACAAGAAATGTAGATTTATCGATTGATGGAGAAAAGCTGGAGCTAACAGATGTGTATGTTTACCTTAGACCGCAGATATCAAGTGCGGGTCACATTGATGAAGAAATTAATCGGCGTACAAAACTTGCCTAGAGAGCTTTTGGAAGAAACAGCATAATTTTCAAGAGCAATATGCCATTATGTCTTAAAAGAAAAATGTTTGATCAATGCATCCTCCCAGTGCTTACGTATGGTGCAGAGACGTGGAACTTAACTAAAAGAGACATACAAAGGCTGCAGACAAATCAAAGCGCCATGGAGAGGTGCATGCTTGGTGTAACCAGGAGAGATAAGAAGAGAATCTCGTGGATCAGCAAAATGCCAAGAGTGGAAGACATCATGGTCAGAATAAAATCCCTGAAACGGCAATGTGCTGGACATACTGCCAGAAGGACAGACCATCAATGGAAGTCGAACTTTTAGATTGGATTCCAAGGTACAGGAAAAGACCCAGAAGAAGACCACATGGAAAATAGGTGGATAAAATTCGAAAGTATGCGGTTGTAAAATGGTGGAGACTAGCACAACACAGACCGTTGTGGAAGAAGCTTGGTGAGACCTTCGTCCAGTAGTGGATTGATAATGGTTGACAATGGTGATGATGATGATGATCGTTATTTCACATTTCCGAGCAATATTGTCCAAACCATGCATCATATTGGCATTTTCTGATTGTTTTGAAGTGAGAAACGTTACTTGGAAATGAAACGGAGTCGAAATTTCAATAGCATGTCTTGGCAATTGAGGACATCGTTCTGTATGTATCTATCAGAGAGCATACTTTAAACTCCGTTTGTGTCACTTACTGGTAGAACGTGAACAAAGATGTTATCTCAAAAACCTTGGGTGACTGACTAACTGGTGGCATGTATCCCGCGATATGATACCAAAAACGTGGACAAATTGTCTGATTTAAAAAATTATTCAACAATATTCGATTAAGTAAATTAGGAACTTCAACATACTACTTTAACTTCATCTATTTCAACGTCTTTCTAGAAGCAAGGAAGGCATCTGTATACTTTGTGTTTCATATCAGGGAATATGTTTGCGAAAGAACGACGTAGTTCTCAGCTTCTGTTTTGGAAATCTGAGAGCTAAAAAAGCGATTTTTTGTAAAGTAGCAATACAAAATGTAACTCTTTCCTGACAAGAAGGTGCCTTATTCCTCTTGTAGTCCTGCGCCAGTGAATGGGCAAGGCAGCGAGCCACACGATGTATTTGTTTTAGCGGAACCATGCTCGACTTCGTCGCCGGGGCGTTTTATTGATACTGCCGCAAGTGTATTGTCATCGTCGTTCTTGGAGGGCAGTTTTGCGGTTAAAATCTTTAAAATGCATTTTAAAGATGAATTTTTTTTTCACCTTGAGCTATTAAATTGCATACTTTAAGATATGTTTTTCTCGTTTTTTGGAAAATTTTAGCCAAATAGATCAGGACGCTAAAGAATACATTTATTCAGATTCATTTCCACATGAATCTACTTAAAACGATAATTTGAGAATGTAGCGATCTTATATAAGTTTTACTATTTTATTTGTAAAAAATAATATTAATAATTTATTTCTGATGCAAGTATTTTTAGAGAAGTGTAATGTCCAATTTTTCTAACATTTGCCTTTTGGAAGGCTTGGCAACAAAAAAAAAAAAACAATTATGTATGCGTATGCAACTAGAAAAGAGATGTCTTGAAACTGAATTCAGTGAAGCATTTCCACTAAACAACATGAATGCGGAATTGTTTTATCAAGACATTATATCCGAGTTGGTCCATATGAAGATCATGTACTTTTATGGGCAGCCCGGAACGGTGATTACTTTATTTTCTTCAAAACAGAAATCAACTGCACTTTCTAAATAGATTATCGTGTTTTATAATTCAAAATATTTGTGCATTATTATAAGTTTTTAGGGACATATTGATTTTGTAGTTAACACAAGGATGTGGTTCTAGTTTTCCTATGCCGCAAAGTGAATCCTTCCTGATGTTCTGTGCTGTAAAAATCAATAGGTTGAGACGTCTATGCTTTTTACTTACGACGTTTTTACATGTCTTGTTTCTTGCCCCAAGCAGTTTTTTACCTGTGAGCGAGTTTGCATGTGTTGTAAGGGAGTTTGCATGTTTATACTGTTAGGCTTCTTAGCCGAAGCATTTTCGACAGTTCGTTTTCCATTTCATTCTTTTTTATAGTTGCAAACAAATATCTTTACCTATGGACCTAAATACCATTACGTGCCTTACAGTCCATAGTTGTTTTGAAGCGCATTGTTGGTGTGTCAATTCATTTTCTTTGTGGACACACTGATGAATGCTAACCATGTCGCGATTCTTCCAACTATATCTCCATCGGTAGGTGAAACATCTTTCTTTATTTTCTTATTAATGTACATCATCGTAGAAATATTATTGCACATTGGTTCCAACACTCTAAATGTTGAAAACACTATGTACATGCCGAAAAATTTCTTATTCCATCGATGTTCAGATGCAGCTGTTGCACCACCAGTTAAAAAGTTGAAGTTTAAAACTATTTCACCATTAAAATCCAATAAAAAGTTTAAAATCACGCCATTCTTAAGATCACTGCTATTCCACGATAAAACTCCCATTAAAATATTGTTAAAGCTTTCCAACTTTTTGAAAGTGGTCTTCAGAAATATCACCTGCTATACGATGATGTTGATGACTATGTGCGTTAGATGATTTCACTGTGGGGTCTATCTATGTGTGCGAACGCACCAAATGATCACGGGCCTCTTTCTACATTTTTAGTTTCTCGCCTTTTTGATACTGTGCTGCCATCTACACTTTTATTCGATTCCTTCATTTCCTTTTGTTCATTTCCTTTTGTCCTTATTTTCTTTTCCCAATGTTGTGCTTTATATTTTCTTTCCCTTTTAATCAATGCATTCCAAAGTTCCGCTATGATAATTCGTTCACTATTATTACAGGCTCTGAGTTTATTTTTTTCTATGGTAACGTCTTTAGAGTACCTAAACTCCCATTAACCTTATATCTACTCTTGATTTCAATATTTTCAAACTAATATGTGCATATTTTTTGGCTAATTTCACAGCAGCATGAAATAATATTGTATAAGGAATCGCATAGTTGCTCTTTTTTCTGTGTTTTTCAATAGTTCAGAATTTCGAAGAAACAGTTTTCGGAAATTTTCCTCCCTTTTCTATACAAAGAGCATAAATTTACTTGGGTCACGGCGATAAGATAGATGACTGATTGTTTCAGATTTTTGTCTTTTTATTTGTCTAGGAAGACCACTAATTTTAAAATTTTCATTTTATGCACAACGCTCTTTTTATCTTTGTTGTATAAATCTTGGAGGGTCTCACAGAGACACATATTTTACCTGTTGTTCGAACGAAGTTGACCTGAAAATCTTATATTTTATGACCTTAACGTAATTAGAAGTATAATCTCCATGTACACATATATGACATAAGTAAATATACACCTTATTTGTTGAAAATATTTTTTTCTCTACTCATGGAATGAAAGAAACCGAGTTTTAGCTCCATTTAATATCTTGCAACCATATCCTTTGCACTACGTAGGACTTTCACCCTGTCCGGCATTGTGGAAATGAGATCAGTAATGATGCTTTGTGAAATTTGAGCGCACGATTCACGAAAAAACCAGCAGGTGTGTATTGTTTGGTTTCTGTGGCACCGTCGTAATTTTCCATTCAATATGGCCCACAGCTGTTTAATCGGGCCCATATCAGGGATCTGGATTGGTCACGACAATTTCTGTGTGGCGATTTGTTCGGGTCATTTTTGGTTGCGTTTTACGCTATGACATGGAACAACTATGGGCACATTATTCCCAAAATTTCCGCTACAACATTTGAAAACAGCTCCATGAAATATACTATAGCTCTCCGAATTTCTTAATTTTCCACAAAATCCAAACAGTACGTAATTATATAAATGCAAGCAAATCACAGCAAAATATGTATATTTATCCAAGGAAAAATGAATTAAAACGAACGATCAATTCCCCAATAGCTTAAGAATTTAAACCGAGTAAACAGAATTTTACTAGCAGATGGAATGTGATACCAGGTATTATATTTTAAATGTATGTGTACATTCAAATATCACGTAGGAAGCAATGGAAATTCAGTATGAACAACCATAAATATGTTGTCAAACACAGAACAACATTTAGATTATGAGAGTGTTTTAAGAAGAAATGCAAGGTGTTAAAAATCACAAATTTTCAATACATTTCAATGATAGATAATACCAAGATGGTTGTAAACACTCTGTGTCTGTCAAGCACGCAGAAGGATATCGCAACAAACCGACTTCAGAAATCCGCGTTCAGAGCTTCTGATGAATTTGTTACCTCGATGAAACAAAATGGAAAAATAATTTATGGCTTATTGTACCGTATGACACAACCAAAAACACTATTTTTAACCCTGTTTTTGCTTCTGTTAATGGGTTTACCAGACCGAGGTTCCTAATCGTCCTACGCCTCTAACAAATACTTTGCATCGTAACATTTTTACTTAATCGGGTAAATTTTTTGTTCTTACTTTCTCCCCTTTAGAATTAAATTTTTCCCTTTTAGAATTAAATGGAGAGTCTTACCTAACTCTAAGGTCCGATCCTGGTATTCCAAAACCGAAGAAGCTCCGCACGCAGCCAAGTTAAGAGAAGCCTATGCTGGCTCTCTTTTGGGATAAGCGAGGCGTAATTTTGGAACACGACATGCCCTGGAGGAAAACTGTAACCAGTGACACTTATGCAGATCTTATCAGGAATCGTCTTCAAGTGGCCATCAAATCTAGACGACGTGGACTTCTGAGTATTGGTCAGTCCTGTTGCAACATAACCAACCTGGGCCACATTCTGCCCGTGCAACTGTTGTAAACATACAAATCTCGCACTTTGATTATCTTCCAGATTCACCGTATTCCCCAGAACTTGCCCCAAGTGATTATGATCACTAAAACTTTTATTTGGATCACTAAAACATGCGATGGGAAGAAACGCTTTTGGGTCCAACGAAGAGATGCAGCAAGTGGTGCATAAATGTGTGCACACGCGACCGAAATACATTTTTTCTACAGGAATCTCTGCAGTACTCTGCATGACTTGTATCGCACACATGGAGAATTCACTGAAAAATTGTACAAAGGTATGTACTACTTTTGTTCAGTAAATTTATGGTTTAAATTTGACTCTACCTTGCTTTGTTAGGTTTGTAGCATTGCACCGTCATAGAATGTAAATGCACAATTGAAAGAAAAGCCTCAAACTTCAGTACGCTACAAATCTAGAAAAAAACAAAAGGTCCTCCTTAAAATCTCAATGGCAACGATCCCTGCGGCCCGAGGTAAGTTTTAAAATTGATTCTAATGCCGCGACGGATTACAAATATTGACTCTAATATCAAGTCAGTATAGACACAACTGTTCCCGGTATTCCTTGTAGCTTATGCATCATTCACGTGAACATAGTCAATTCTTACTAAAGCAACACTTTTCAACTTTGATGCCTTTTGAAGAGCGATTAAAAGAAAATCTTGAAAAGAACATTGACAAGGAATCTAATTATTTTCTTGTACATAAAACAGGAACTTATTTTGTTTATATTATTAAACGTAGGTTTGAAGAAGGATTTATAAAAGAATGGCATTTAAAATTAAAATAGGATATGTAACGGCTATACAATTGTTATTAAAAGCATTCCAGTTTACCGCTGTTTGATATGTCATTATTGTAGCGTTTCCTGATGTTTTTCGTGTTTGAACCTATAAAACGTCTTACTGGGTAAAAAAGTGAACAAAATAGACCAAATTTTTACAATAATTTTACACAGAGATCCGCATTGTTGCTCTACCTTTGCAATACATTTAAAGCTGTAAGTAAAAAATGTTTGTTTATTAATATTTTGACTTGTTATTTGTTGACAATTGTCCTGAAATATCATATAACAAAACATTTGTCTTTCGAAAGCGTCAATTGATTCTCAACATTAAATTAACCAAATGTTAAAGCTCAAATCGCATTTTGAAGGCAGTGTATACTCTGCATATTTATATCCGCATTTTTAGTTCTGTTACGAAATATTATTTCTCATGAAGCAATCCAAGTGCATAATGCAACGACATGCTGAAATGTTCCTCTATTACCAAATTAGATGCGGTACTGACGAACAACCAAGCAATTCTTCTTACGTTCGGTCCCATCACAAAGTATCCAACCTGTTCTGAGGAATATCGTTGGACACACATGTATCGATCTAATAAATGTACTAGTCGACATGTTGACATGAAGCGAACACTGTAGTCTTTGCTACTGATCCCGAATGCAATGAAGCGAAGTTTAGCTGTCTGCACAGCAACATTCCGTACCTCAGAACTCTACAAATGTCTATTTCTCTGTTGTATGGAGGTTGTACAATTAACTTTCTATTCAAAAATATATTTAACTAAATGAAGGATGAGAGTTTTAATGGAAATAATTTCTGTCCTTTTCTTTTCAAGTTTCAAGTAAAATGTGAAAATAACATAAGAAAATATGAGCTTCACATATGTGCAATAAATAGTATTCGACTTGTCCTTCGACAAAAGTATACGTTGAAATTTACGTTTAATCAACTGCCACATATAACGAGGTCGTGATTCATTTGCCGGATTCATTGCTTCCTCCCGACCAGGGATGGCGAAACGTTACCTACTAGTGTGCCAGTTAAAGTTTGCTTTATTGCTTTTAAATGTCTAGTGTGCCACTTCTTCTTTGCGTTCTTTTTCAATTAACGTTTTGCAATGAATCTTGTTTTGCTAATACCATAAAAATGACATTAGTGGAGTAAGTGAGTTTAAAGACTAAGATCATTTAAATTTGAATTTGATTTAATTCGTAAGGAGTTAATTGAAAAATCATAGATGCATAATTATGAATATGCTACATAAAAAATGTTTAGAGGCTTAAATAATTTTTCATCAATTTCTTTGCACATACAGCAAGCAGTGTTGCTTCTGGGCACATTTGCGCATTGTATAAAGACATGAATTTTTCATGATGAAGCGATTTACCGTGTTTCTTGAAAAACCATAGTTGGAATGGACCAGACATCAACACCACATCCAGAGTAATTGCTAGATAATTAACTTGCTTATAAAACACATTTATTCAGGTGTTTGAAACACTTTAAATGAAGCTTATTATTCCAATATAAAATTTAAAAAATGAAAGTTCGTAAAGGAAGCAGAGTAGGTATTTAACAAAGTTAGTAGTGACAAACTAATAATATACATATCAGCTGCGGTAAAGAAACGCAGACAATTTGAAATAACTCGATAAAATTTTGTGCAATTTCCAGCCTGTGAGCAAGATTTACAAGGATAATGAATTTTATCATCAATACTTTTAATTTAACGCTGAACTTTTAAACAGTAATTTCATCTTTCATTGGTTTAAAAAATGCTTTGAAGTTGTTTCAGAATGTATTAGAAAAAATTGCAGCAACATATCACAAGGCGAAGTTTACAAACCAACAAAGGTGTTATAAATACTTAAAAAGGTAAAGATATTTACCGAAATTTGAGAGATTTTAAGGCAGGACATTGGCACTGATAATTTACTTATTATAAAGGGTTATGGTATTATTCCGCAAACTTCACGTTTCCTCTTTCATTTAGCTTCACTACACACGGTTTTAACATCCCTTTAAAATATTTTAGAATACATTGCACCTCGTCATGTTACATTTTTAAAGTTACTTTGAAATCAAACAATGTTGCGTAAAGTTATGGCGCTTTTATAACATGTAGTATGATCGATTCATAAAAATTTTGTTTCTAAAGTACTCTGTATTCAGAGAGAAAGAGTGAAACCTAATGCGATCTGACCTAGCGAAATGCAAGTGGTAAGATTTTAATTCTTGGTGCAAAGAATTTTGTGTACTGTGAGTAATAAAGTTTTTATGACATTTATTTGATGGAAACGTTTAAATTAAAAATGTTCGTTCTTCAAACAGAGAATTACATATAGAAACAATAAATACCATAAGTGCAGTAATATGTTCGAATGTTAGAATTTACTGCACATATTTTAACACTGCTAAACATTGAACCTGAATATTTATTTAGGCATATGACGCACAGTAAACTATAAGGACCCTATATACATGGCAAGGAGAAATATGTAAAAAATAAGTTCGCAAAAAGGTTAGAAAAAATGAATTTAACTATATTGTTTCTAACATCAAGAAATATTTGTTGTTATGTAATCTGCAAATTTATATTAAGCGATTACACCAGTTTCTAAATAACAACTATCCTTCTCCAGTTCATAACGTAAATGTCGCTTCAATCTCTTTCAAGCGATAGTAAGAAATGCACAGTGGTTACTAAAATAAAATTCCTGTACATCAACATTCAGCTCGTGTTGAATTGCTTTTTCTGTATTCAACGTATATTAGTTTTACTGAAAACATACGCGGTTCCCAAAATTACTGTGAACATTACAACGTTGTTTAAAAATGTATGGTTCAATAATTTTTATCTTTGGGTGAGGTTTTCAGCACCACCATTAGCAACTCAATGTGCTATGAGGAACTGGGCCACATATTCCAGAGAAACGAGAGAGACAATGCCATAAGAAAAACACAAAATCCATGCTTCACCACGATTCGAATCCTGACACTTCTCGGACAGAAGATTAGAGGACAGGGCTTAGACCACTGCGCCACTTGGGCGGCGGTATAATTTAAATAAAAACTATTAAATATTACGGTGCAAGCAATTTTCCCTTTTAGACTTAAATGGAGATATGTTATAATGTGTAATAATTTCGATAAAATATTCTTCTAGACATTTTACTCTATATTTGCGGTACATAATGCTGATGTAGAATAAACTGAAAGAGAAACGACGCCCTGGTGGCGCAGTATGCTGAATATATTGGCTTCCGAATGTGATTTTCCTGATTACATGTAAGCCTTGAAAACAGAAATAGGGCCGTCTGCATGATAAACGCAATTGTGCGTCAGATCTGTGTGGCTGCTGCTTTAGCAGTTTCGCAAGGTTCTAAGTGGGCTACTCACAAGTCCTTTACGTCGCCTGGGGATAATCACGAAGCGGTAAAATTATTTGCTGATAGTAAATGCTACGAGAAATCCTAGTATTGCCATTTGTCATCTCTGGGAATCATTTGTAGCTCGTTCTGGTGCCACACTGTGTACTCGAACGGAATGAAACCTCTTCATGTGTATGGACTCAGAAGAAGGAGACCATTGTAGCATAGGAGACTGTTGAAAAACTGGCATTAGCTCAACGTTGACGAAGATGTAACTGGGTCAAACATTGCATCTCATGAAACAAATATAGATTGCAGCATTTACTTTCACAGATGACCCCCCTTTCGCTATTTATCCCGATACACAACAAAGATGCGCATGGAGGAGATCCTGCTCATTAATGCAACCACTCCATGTTCAGTCCATTATACCTTACTAGCGAGAGAATGTTCTTGTGAAGGCCAGATTATGGTTTAATGGCCGTACTTCTTTATATGTTCATCAAGGCGACATAACTGCCGCAGTATATCGAAACGAGATTATTGTGAACTTTGTGGCACATTTTCACCCAGCTGTTGGGCATGAATTACGTCTTCTGAATGACAATGCAACCAGTCGCCGTGTCTGGAGCTTTCCTAAGGAGCTGGAAAGTCATGGAATTAAATTGTAACAACTGCGCCCGAGGCCTCCCGACCATAAATCTTGTTGGAGGCTGAATTTCCATTGCTTTAGAAAACTTGTTGGACGCTGTGCATCTCCGTTTGAAAAACAACGTTGTTCTTCTCCGTTTCAATAATTCCAGTACATAGCACAGCGCCATGATGTGTTGCCTAAATATAGGACGAGCTGCCCAGACACACATCAATAGTGTTTTTGCAAATATGCCTGGAAGGTGCCAAAACGTTATTCGAGACAGAGGTTTTAATGCAAATGTTTTAATGCATTTATTTATTAATTATAAAAACCATACCTATGATAATTTGAATTCAAGAAGTTATATTTAAATTAAAATGAACGGAGAAAATATTAATCAGTACACATTTTACTTTTGAATGAATAATATATTTTTGAGCGTTATTTCTGTGGGGATGAAAGGTCAGATGATGCGCAACATACAACAGCCCCTCCTAGACAAATATCAGCCATGCCTTCTCGTAGTGCATCCTGTTCTCACTAAAGGGGCGCTGACGACCGCCAATAGCAGTATAACTATACCATAGGGATTAAAGGAAATGCTATCCCACACTCGCCTACCCTCTGGCCAGCGTGGTGAGTTATAGCCAAACCTCTCCAAAATGACTCCACAAACTAAATCTTGGCCCTCAGTCTCCGGCAACTGGAATGTACCTGGCCAAAGCAGTGGCCATTGCGACATGAAGACAGAGGGTGCTAAGAATCACCGGAGGACCGGACTAAGGTGTCATCTGATGCTGAACTTGGTTACGTATAACGGACGCTCTCTATCTTCTGATTCAAGGATCCCTGCTTTGAAAGAAGAACTACAAAGGATCCAGTAGGACATCGTGGGGCTAAGTGAGGTAAGGAGAAAAAGAGAAGATCTCATTGAACTGAAAAGTGGACAACTCTTCTATTATTGTGGAACAGATACTGGCAGAACTAGTGGGGTTCGATTTTTAATAAGCAAGACATTGAAGGATAAAGTGGTAGAAGTTGAAACTTCTTCTGACAGAGCTGCAGGACTTGTTATCCCACTCTCGAGAAGATACCATGTTCAAATTATCCAAGCTTATGAACCCACTATAAATCATCCTGAAGAAGAGATTGAAGAATTTTATGAGGTAATTCGTCATCTAAATACTAAAGGCAAGCAGCACTGGAAGATCTTTATGGAAGATTTCAATGCGTAAATAGGGCAACAGCAGCAGAATGAAACTTCAGTAGATAAATTCGGTCACGGCAACAGAAACCAGTGTGGAAATACTCTCGTAGAATTTGCAGAGACAGAATGGTTTTTCATCGTGAATTCCTTTTTCAACAAAAAGCCGTAACAGAAATGGACATGCAGGCATCCCAATGGATTGACAAGTGAATTTATTTTATTATGTCTAACAAGAAATTTGTCATGTAAGACTGCAATGTGCTAATCAAGTTCACCTCAAGTCGGGACCATAGAATGGCAAGATGTAAGATGCACCTCAATGCTAAATTCAAGCGTAGTAAACTCATAAAACAAACCAAGTGTGTTGACATGGCCAACATTAAAAAACATCATATTACGTTCAAATTGGAAATGTGGAACAGATTGTCTGCTTTAGTAGGTATAACGTCGGAAGAAGTGGACATCTCTGAAGGTAACAGAAATTTAACAAAGGCACTTATGGAAACAGCAGCAAAAATTGCTGGTACCAAGAGCAAGCTGCATACGTACAAATTATCAGGATACACAAAAATTATGATGCAAAAAAGAAGAGAGTTGAGGATAACCATAGGAGATGTTACTTCCAAAGTGGAATATACAGAGCTGTGCAAGACAGTAAAAAATATCACTGAAGACGTAAGAAAATTCAACTGTGAACTAGTGAGGAAAGCAATTGAAAACAACCAAAGCCTAAATAGAGCAAAGGACATCTGAATAAGAGAAGAAAGCAGATTATGGCTCTGAGAAAAGAAGATGGTTCTTTAACAATAATTAGGGATGAAATTCTGACAAGAGTGTAAGATTTCTACTCCAAACTATATGAAAGGAATGATACATGTACTTCAGGCATTACGAAAAGCACCAGAGTTCTTCCAGTCTTCCCAGCGGAAGTTGCACATGCAATCAAGAACATGAAACGGGTTAAAGCTCCAGCAGAAGATATAATTACTGTTGACGTCATACAAGAAGCAAGTGGAGAAATTGAAACAGTACTCGCCCAAGTTTTCACTCTATGCCTTAACGAAGGGAAGATTCCTGAGGATTGGAACAACACTACAATGATCCTGCTACATAAAAAATTTGACATTGAGGATCTCAGGAACTACAGACCTATCAGCTTCCTGTCAGTGGTTTATAAAATCTTCACTAAAGTTCTTTCACACCGCTTGAAGGTGACAACGGACATGGCTCAACCGAGAGAACAAGCTGGATTCAGGAGTGGCTACAGCACTATAGACCATATCCACGTACTGAGAGAACTAATTGAAAGAGGAAGGGAATATGAACTTCCATTGTGAATGGCTTTTATCGATTATGAAAAAGCCTTTGATTCGGTGAAACCATCAGCAGTTACAGTGTCTCAGAAATCATGCGGTATTGAAGATGCATACATTAATATTATTAATAACATCTATGAAAATGAAAGGGCAAATATTCGGCTGTTCGAAAATACAGCACACATAAAAATTGGAAAAGGAGTGAGGCTAGGTGACACCATATCTCCGAAGCTCTTTAACGCCACATTGGAAAATGTCTTTCAATCACTGAACTGGGAAAACAAAGGGATACAGGTTAATAGAGATTATCTAACCCACGTTCGTTTTGCTGAAGACATAGTCATTTTTGCAACTACCCCATCAGAGCTGCAGAGTATGATCCAAGAATTTTCTGACAAGAGTAAAGAAGTGGGATTAAGAGTGAACTTTCAGAAGACAAAAGTGATGTTCAATGCTTTTACACGAAATGAAGATTTATCGATTGATGAAGAAAAGCTGGAGATAACTGACACGTACGTTTATCTTGGACAGCAGATATCAAGTGAGCGACACATTGATGAAGAAATCAATCGGCGTACAAAAATTGCCTGGAGAGCTTTTGGAAGAAACAGCATAATTTCAAGAGCAATATGCCACTTATGTCTTAAAAGAAAATTGTTTGATCAATGCATTCTTGCAGTGCTTACGTATGGTGCAGAGACGTGGACCTTAACTAAAAGAGACATACAAAGGCTGCAGACAATTCAAAGTAGCATGGAAAGGTGCATGCTTGGTGTAACCGGGAGATATAAGAATAGGAACTCGTGGATCAGAAAAATGACAAGAGTGGAAGACATCATGATCAGAATTAAATCCCTGAATTGGCAATGGGCTGGACATACTGCCAGAAAGACAGACCATCGATGGACAGCCGAAATTTTAGATTGGATTCCAAGGGAACGGAAAAGACACATAAGAAGACTACATGGGAAATGCGTGGACGAAATTCAAAAGTATGTGGGAGTGACATGGAGGAGACTGGCACAACACAGACCTTTGTGGAGGAAACTTGGGGAGACCTTCGTCCAGCAGTGGATTGATAATGGTTGACGTTGATGATGATGACTAGCTAATAAACTAAAAATAGAGAATTACCAAACTAAAGACAAAGACATAGATCATATATTACCAACCAATCAAAATAAGGAACATTGAACTCCTATTTTGGTTTAGTTTCTATCTAGGCCTATTAGGAATCAGTGGATATGATCTGGAAGGATTGCTATTAACAACTCTGACTTAGATATCCAATAGTCACCTAAACATTTTATCAATGAAATTTTTTTCCGTATTACAAGTACATGTGTCGGCAAGCTAAGAGATTGGTGCAGCAGCAAAAAGTCAAATTGCCTGGATGAGCAATAGAAACCTTACTTAATTGATTAAAAACTCAATTTTTGCATGATGATTATAACAATTAACAATATAGCAATAGTTCCTAATGCAATCGCAATATTACACCGTTCAAAATTTAAATCGTCTATTATCTTTGAATACAGATAAAACATTTTAAAATAATACATATGAATGCCAGATAACTACAAAATAAAATTACGCTCTTAAAAACATTTATATAATTAATTTGCACACCACTGTTTCTGACATGCATTACCGAATTTGGTTTACTATCCAACAAAATACTATTCAAATAAATGTTTTATAAGTTTTTAATATCAACAAAGGAAATTCAAGGGGAGCAGGAGTCAACAACCAAACACCAATATTAGTCTTTAATTAAAGAGTTCGCATTTTGGAATAAAAATATTGAAATACGTACAGCTCAAAATGAAATTTATATTATTACCACACGTTACAGACCACCTAACTCAGATTACAGGGAATTTGTAATGGTATTAAATGACCTACGGTATTTGCAAATCTTAGTAAAATAAAACAAAATTTATATTGGGATAATTTAATATTGATATTTCTTGTAATAACTCAATAACTAATGAATGTAAGCAACTGCTAACTACATCACGGATTATTAATGCAACTGCTTCCCCAACTAGAATCACTTCCAGTACTAACACCATAATTTACTTATCTGTAACCAATGCTCCAATTCAAATAACAATTACAGAAATATTACAACACGAATATCAGTGATCACTTACCAATATTTTCAATATACTGGAAGGGAAATCTACTCAAAATTCCACTTACGCTTCACAAAAGTCGACGCATAAATAAATTTAATCTTGATAAATTTAAATAATTTTTGAGTGTTTTAAAAAACATTGAAATGTATGGTTCTTCAAACTTAGCTTACTAGGGTTTCACAGAACTGTAAGAAATGTATCATAAAGCCTTCCCGATTATCTCAAATAACACAAACGGAGAAAGAAATTTCCTAAACCTTGGATTACGTCACATCTTTTAACCAAATAGATTAATATATTCAAAATTTATAGAACGAAATTACAAAGTGATCTTTACAAATCGGAAAAATTTGTAAAATATGCAAATTACACTATTCGAACAGTAGAAAGGAATTATCATGCGCATATATCCGCTCACAATTCTTCTAAATTGACTTGAAAACACTTGAATAGTTTTCATTTTAATCAAACTAGGGTAACAACTCCAGAAAACCTATACCACAACATGCAAACAAAACTAGCAGAAACACAACATATCGTAACCTATCTTAACCATCACATCAGAGCTATTCCGCATATTCTTAAAATCATTCAGCTAGATATACTTCACTTATACTACATACAAATGAAGCGTACCTTTCTAATTCATTTTTTTAAAGAAATTATATATTCTAAACTTTTGCTCATATTAAAACAAATTAAAACAAATAACGGTCCTGACCATGATGACATTCACTCAACTACGATAAATCAAATTGCAGAAATAAAAATAAAACCATTATTAATAATTTCTAATTTGGTATTCCGCACAGCAATTTTTCCGGATGAACTTAAGCTAAAAAGATTACTGCCAGGCATAAATCAGGATCAAGTATTGATGCTAATTTGTATCGTCCTAATGTAAAACTGTATATATTTGTTACATTTTAGAAAAAATAATATAAACAAGATTTAAAATATAAAATTCTAAGCAAAATTGATTATGGTTTCCAACATTCCAAATCTACTGTAATTTCATTGCTTTTTTCACAAAATGTTATTCAAAAACATTTTCTCTTAAAACTATGACACTTGTACTCCTTTCACATCTAACAAAAGCCTTTGACACAATAAATCATGAAATCCTCCATGAAAATCATACTCTGGGAACAAGAAGAATGCTTTATACTTTACTTAAAAATTACTTAATAATAAGATAACAAAATACACCAATTAATCAATTTCATTCCTTTTTACAGCAGTTGCGTTATGGGGTCCCACGGGGATCGATTTCGGTACCCTTTTATTAAATTTATATATTAGGCCTAATGATATGTTTAGCATAACAACAGGAAACGAAGTCGTATGATATGCATATGACATAGCATTACGTTTTAGGGGACACAATATAAATTACATTATTATTAAAGCTTACACTCAGCCACAGCTATACACAAATTGGCTAGCTACTGATGAACTCATAATTAACGGTCCTAAAACCGAAGCTATTGGCTTATCCAGACAGAGTTCTGAATGTGGCCATACAATAAATTTATTAACAGATAATGAAGTACTTGAGTGAGCACCAGTTCTTATTTTCTAGGGAGTGAATTAAATTCTTGATTTACGATGGACTAAACATATAGTTATTCTTTAGAATAAATGATGAAAAACTATTGGCCTCATTAATAGAATAAAACTCTCAGTTAAAAACGAATTCTCTTGTAGTACTCATTCATTCAGACTCACATTAACTACTGCTTTTTATTTTTGTGTCAACAACTAAAACAAATTTAAATAAGTTACTGGTATTACAAAATAAATATATTAGATTAATAGACCTAAATCCAAAAGGAAGTACTACTATGACTACACACATACTTCCAGTTCACCCGAAAATTTTCCAAATATAAAGAATACTATAACCTTAGCAAAATCATGTATCAGAGACTTAAGAACATTTGCATAGAGATTTAATAGATACAACTACCAAACAAGAAATACTGTATATTACCGCTTTACCCAATGCAAACTAAAACTCAGATATGAAAACAAAGTTTAAATTATGCTGGACGAACAAATAAACAAATACATTTCTCTTTCCACGTTGCAGAAACACACAGCAACCGAAAAATTGTTATTCTGTCACCGCTGGGGAATTGAAATCACGGATCTCTCGATTTATAGCCGAGCGCGTTAGCCTTACACTACGAAACGTGGAAAGAGCGATGTATTTGTTTATGCACACAAATTTCGCCACGCATTTGGAGGATTTTCACGTTGGATCTCGTCCTTTGGATTTAACTGCTATAATGAATATAACCCAGTGCCGTTAATACCCACCAGATGGAGACGTCTCTGTAGCTGAGCCCATTTTATGGAATTATGATGTCAGAAGCTGACTTAAACACACACATAGCACGGTGAATTATTGGCCAACGTTTTGTAAGACTAACGCGCTCGGCTAGATATCAAGAGATCCGAAGATTCAATTCCTCGGCGGTTACCGAATAACTATTTTTGGGTTGCTATGTGTTTCTGGAAGGTGGAAAGGGCGATGTATATGTTTATTTACTGACGTCACGTATTTGGAAGATTTTCACTATGCTGGACCAGCTTGTCGGATACATGGCCTTTAGATTGAACAGATATTGATAACCAATATCTCTTAAAAAGCACTTAAAATACCTACTGAGTTGAAAAATAAGAGATAATTACTTTAATTAAATATAAATAACAATACTAATTATTTACTAAAAATAATTCCTGATAAGACTGAACTCATGTGACTCGCACATTTCAGGGAATTACTGGCTATGCCAGGTTTCCTATGGGGTTATTTTCCCTGTTCTCTATGCTGTTTAATAGCTTTAGTATACATAACGTACTGTAATATTCTTATTTTATGTAACAGCATAAATAAAGAAATTGACTAAAATAAATTAATTGTTCATATTGAAGATTTTAAAAATTATACAGCTGTGTCTGTACAGAAAAAAAGTATGTAGAAAGAGGCACCTTCTTTCTAGTCTTCTAAAATTAATGAAAAAAAAATGCAACACGTTAAGACAAAATGCAAGGTTGGAAGAACTCTCACATATTTTGTTGTATAGATCCTGAACCTCATTTAGGAGAGCTGTCTTCACTAAAGACATTGAAGTCCAATTTTAAAGATAATGTTTTCAGTAGTAAAATATGTGTACAATTATGTATATTAATACACGCAAAGGGTGTAAATAAAACCACTTGCTTCTTCTATTAACTTAAGCCTGTTAAGAGGTTCTCATTGGAAACAAATAAATGTGTATACCTTATTCATACAGTAAATATGAAATTCTAGTAACAAACAGTGATTTATTTCTACTAAGTACAAATATGATTCCAATATCGAAATTTATGTAAAAACAAAATAAAAGGAATTCAAAATCGTGAAATTTATCAATAAATAATTACAGTCAGTCATGCCCCATACAGGAATAAAATAACGCATGTGGCCTGGAACACGCTACAGATGAACATGAACCGTAGAATGGGCCGCAAGTTAGAACTCAATGACTTTCAACGTGGCACGATCATAGGATGCCAACTTAGCAACAAGTCAGTACGAGAAATTTCATTCCCGCTGCACCTACACTTATGAACTGCAAGTGATGGTAATGCGAAGTGCAAACGTCGAGCATTAACAAGAGCCCAATTACGATATAAATAGTAGGCCAAGTCAAATGACGGATATAGAGTGGCGAAGATGTGCTGCAAAAATATTGTTTTTTCTCGGTTAAAGCACTCTCCACTGAGTTCCAAAATTCCTAGTGGAGGCGCCAGCACAAGAACGGTTTGCGAAAAGCTGAAGGAAATGGGTTTTAATGGCCATGAGGCCGCACAAAATTATAACATCTAGAAGATTAATATGAAGCCTCAGTTGAAGTAGGGCCTGGGCGTATTCTGGATGGTTATAGCGCTCTCACTGGTATAAGGTATAACCTTTCACCATGTCGAGGAGCGAGGGGACTAATTAATCTAAGTTTGGATGGTGTCATAAGGCTACAAATACTTCAATATTGAAGATGTTTCGTGAAACATTCGAGTGCTATAGAGCAGTACTGCACTGCTGTTCTGTAACATTTTATAATGCAACAACCTAATTTTCAGTTTTTAGGATCAAGCTTACACTTCTGTTGTCTTCAATTTTTTTGAAGGAATTCAAAAAATACCGTATGTACTCGTGCATAGGTCGACCGCCGATTTTTACCTGAATATATACAGTTTTTACATACCCGGTGTGTAAGTCGACCCCCCCGATTTTTATGTGAATATCTGAAGTTTTTGTATACCTACCTACCTTGTGTATAAATAATAAAAAATATTTCCCGAGGAAGCGCCCGCATGCTGAAATGTAAGCCTACTATTTACTCTCGCAATGTTGCTTGCGGCAGTTTCCTGCAAAATGTGAGTGGAATTGAGACACAATTCTGGGAAGATAATATGCTCAACACCCTGGTTAGAGAGTTCTCAGGGGAAGATTACCCACCTTAAGGATATATGAATCCACTTTTGCACATAGTTCCCTCCCCTTTTGCCCACCTTTTGTTTTCTGGAGCGAGTTTTCTGCAGTTACTTCCTTCATGGAAAGTAAAGCATTGCTCCCGCAGCAAACGAAACGTGATGCATTTAACAAACGTCGTAAGACACATCATTATTTAAAAAGAAGAAAAACAAAACTTCCTGAAACATATTTGGAAAGCGTAAATAGGTCTTGATGTAAACCTTATATTTTTTTATCCCATAAAGAATATGCATTCCGTAAAAAATAAATGTGTAACTTTTGAAGTTTTCAATGGATGTCTTCAAAATCTAAAAGGACTCATTATTTTGATGCATTGTGGACACTGTAAAATTTGCACGTAACTGTTAAAAAAATTGAAGAACATTTGTTCTCTAAAATTTTATCCCACTATAGTGTGCAGCGTAGCAGCTGTCGGTCAACTGCTGAGCTCGACGAGTGAGTTATTGAAAGATAGGTCGTTTATCTACTCTCCATTTTCACCACCTCTCTCCACGGTGTTTGTGACAAACAATCGGCTTTAGTGACAAAACAGGAAAATTTACGCAATTAAATAGAGATGCAATCGTTTTTGCTCGCTGTTAATCTTCAGAAAAGGTTACTGTTTGTTTGAATTTTAGAGCTGCGGCACACTCAATTTAACAACAAATGTAAGTAGGTTGTTAAACTAACAACCTACTTACATTTTACTCTTAATGGCTGTGTTATTCTGAGCGATCGGCCAAGTTTAAACACTTTCGTTTTCGGGATGCCTTGATCATGTTACAGCTGTTCTGTAGATTGTCACGCCTCTTTTCTCCGCCGTCACTAAGCAGGTGCAGCGGTCTTCTTTTGCAATAGTCTGTTCTTTTCCCTCTTCATAACCTATCAAGAATTGAGCACGGTCGTAAGTCACGGCACGGTTCAACTTAAGTTACTCGGTGACTCATTCACCTCTTTCCTCTGGGTGGCTTATCAGCAGGGAATTATAGGCCATATCCACAGATCTAAGACACTGATTTCTTTGTCCCGTTCCGCCAATGTTTCTTGGCTCCACGGGGATTAATTGAACACCTTGGATTTTATTTTGAAATGTTGCGACAATTATCCTGCCTTGAGACGCGGGTTCGGACCCTGGCCACCCCCTGTGGCCCAGAGACCAGCCCGTGATGACGTGCTGGCAGGCGACCTAGCGTACCTTATCTGGGTTCCCGCTCTGTCTGGCTGGATAGGTCGTTCATTAATTTAGGGTTGACTGGGAGATTGTCTTGCCCTCGAACTTTTTTGGGGAACAATTTCCCTTTATTTACTTTCACAAAACATCTACACGCATGTATGCACTGTCCTCATGCTTAGGACTCACAACGTTAAGAGATAGAAAAAGTGTATTTACAAGGTATTTACATTGGTGGTTAATTTGTCTGCTTGCCAACAGACATTTGCCCTCATTCCGAATCGCTTTCGGTGTGCACGTGCACCTCTTGCGTTTAGGTCGCCGTTTGACTGGGGAAGATCGTGTGTTGCTGGAGGGTTAGCCTCTCAACTAGGGCTATTATACCCCTCCTGTTAACGGAGGATTGGATGAGCAGATCCAATCTTCGCGTTCTTTGCACACCTGGGATCAGTGTGTTTCTCCATTCGGCAAAGCCGCTGCATTCAAGCACGCAGTGTTCTATGCTTGCCGACCTATTTCCACAGGGACAAGTGCAGTTCCTGATGGCAAATCTGCCCATATATTCAGGGCAGGTGCCATGGCCACTGAGTACTTGTTTCAGGAACTTGTTTGTCTGCGCACGTTTGGTCGAGACCTTCGGAAACACTCTGTGTGTCTTCCGGCCTGTCTCCGGTGTCCTATATAACCTGCCATTTGGTCATGGTCTGTCGTGCTAAAGCTGCGCGGATACTCCTTCGCAGCGTTCTGCATTGCACGTCAACCGTTTCTTTTAGCGTGGCTGCCTTCGCCAGCTCGTCCGCCCTTTCGTTTTCCTGGGTTCCGAGATGGCTTCGTACCCAGTGGAAACTAACTGCCCCATCTCCTTCTGCTCTCAAAAGGGTTTTAATCCTCTGGACGATGGGATTTCTTCCCCGAATCTACTCAGAGCCTGCAGTGCTGCCTCACTGTCCGAGTAGAGTTTAATCCTTTCGTCACTACGCCTGGGGAGTGCCCAGGTGAGTGCCTTTTCTATCGCCAGAAGTTATGCTTGGATGACAGAAGCGTTCGGCGATAGTTTCACACATTCTGCAGTTGCTTCGTTCCCATCTGAGAACGCACAGAAGCCTGCTCCCACTTGTCCCTTCAACTTTGAGCCGTCCGTGAATAGCTCGTGCCCAACTCCCGAGGGCTTCTCCTTGTCCCACGGTGGGCAAATTTCCTCGGCCGGGTGGATCTGCCAGTCCACGCTTTCCAGCTCCATGTTGGAGGCCCGATGTGGCACACGGAGAAGGTAGGCGTCCTCACCTGACCTTAGGCAGTGCATTGCTGCCTCCCTTTGCACTACTAGGTCTGCTGGGTAGCACCCCGCCAGCACTTGGAGTGCGAGGGTCGACGTTGTGCGAAAACAACAGGTGATCCCTAGTAGGGCCAACCTTTGGATTTGGTTTATGCCCTTTATCATTCTGACGGTGGGAGTCCACCGTGCTCCACTAGCATACGTCAGAATTATTTCTATTCTTCCTCTCTGATAGATGGCCTTCTTGGTTTTGCCCGATAACCTCATGCCATTCAATCTATTGAGGATCAGCGTGCACCTTGTTCGAAGATGCCTCAGGTGTGGCAGCCCTGATAGACTCTGATCCAGGAACACACCCAAGTACTTCATTTCACGCACCGCCATGATAGTGCACCCTTGGAATTTGCACTTAGGTGGTGTTTTCATTACTCCACCCTTAGCTATTGCTAGTAGAGTGGTCTTTTCAGGAGCGAAGCACAGTTTGCATTCTCTGCTCCAGTTGTCCAACACAACTAGGGCACTGTGCGCTTCCCTTTCGATCACGTGTCTTTTGAGGCGGAGATCACGAGAACGAAATCGTCTGCATAGGCTTGAATTTCCACTGTCGGCCCCAGGTCTAGATTCAGAGCTGTGTCTGCAACTATGTTCCACCAAAGTGGTCCGGAGCGTTGTATCCTTCCGGACACCCTCTGTGGTACGAACGCGAGGCTTGCCCATTCCCCGCTTCGAACTCGACCCTTCTATCCGACAGGTAGCTGCTGATCAGCGTGAACAAGTTCTTTGGACAGTAAGTTCTTTGAGTCTGGTTAAAACCATTGGCCACCAGACACTGTTGAATGCCCCCTCACGTCTAGTGAGATGAAGCAGGTATGGAGCCCATCCGCTTTGTTCCTCTCTGCCCTCTCTCTGAGGCTGCGAATTGCGTGCGTTGCGCAACGCCGCGGAAGGAAACAAAATTGGTTCATGTTTAACTTTCCCTGCTCCATGAGAAAGCCAAGCGCTTTGTTCGTTATGAGCTTGTCCAGCACCTTGCTCCACGCAGAGAGAAGACAGATGGGCTTGTAGGCTGCGGGATCATTTTTGTTCTTTCCGGTCTTGTCGAAAAGAACTAGCACCGCTGTTTTCCACAAGTCTGGGAAGATTCCCCTCCCGAGGCATTCGTTTAGGAGCGCCACAAAATACCCGGGATTTGCATAGAAGATTTCTCTCACTATGCTGAGGTCGAACCCATCCTTGTCTGGTGCTTTGCCAGTGTTAAGACTGGAGAGGTCGTTCTCCACTTCCTCTCTTGTGAAGGGGGGGGGATCCTCACCAGTGTCCGGCGGGATCCGACATTTATCCCTTATATCTTTTTGTCGTGGGGAGTCCCCTTCTCCCTCGTCTCCTTGGAAGTGGTAATCCAAGAGACTCTCCATGGTACTATCAATAGTCTTTGATAGGCTTCCATCTGCCCTTTCGACCGCTGCCAGTTTTAGCGGTTCGGTGATGGGTCCCCTCGAGATCTTATAGGGGATCCCGAAAGGGTCTGCCGGAGTTTGAAACTCACACAGTTTCCTCCAGTAGGAGATTTTCGAAAGATTCAGTATTCTCCTGTATGCTGAACGAGCCTTTTTATGCACTTCTGTGCTCTCCTGTCTTGCGGTGTAGCTTTTGCTCTTTGCAGAGCTTTCCTACTCCGCCTAGCTCTCGCCCTTAGAGCTTTCAGTTTCTCCGACCACCAGGGGTGGGGATCCTTGGCTCTCCTTTTACTTCCCCTACTACTCTCGCATAGCGCTGTGACTTGGCTGGTAAGTTCTTCAAAGAGGGAGTTGAGCTCCGACGCTTCTCCTGCCTCTTCTGCCCTCCTACCCCCAACAGGGTAGTTACCTTGGCTTTAAAAGCCCACCAGTCGAGATTCTTCATGAAGAACCTTCTGCGCTTGGGTCGGATGGGATTTTCCGATCCCAAAACGAAAGATAGTGCTAAGTGGTCATTGCAGCTTTAATCGTCCAGTACTTGCCAATCCTGGACGAGGCTGCGCTGAGAGACCCTGACGAGAGTCACGTCGATCCAGATGGAGCCCCTCGCCCCTTAGAAGGTCGGGGTGCTCTCTGGATCGTTCAGGAAACTCAGGTCTGCCGCGTTGGCAAAGTCCACTAGAAGCTGGCCGCGTTCATCCTCGTCTTGTTGGCCCCAGAGAGGACTCTTCGCGTTGAAGTCGCCTGCTATGATCATCTCATAACTGGGGAATTCCCTTAATAGAACCATTAGCTCATTCAGCGTTTCTTTCAGATCGCCTGCTGGAGAACTATATTCGTTCACCATTAAAAATTTCTCGTCACCACATTCCATCCCAAGGCGACCACGTTCTCGGAGCATTTTATCTCGAGAACCGCTAGGGACGGGTCTTTCACGACCGTGGCCACCCTGGGTTTCTCCACCCTAGGGTGGTAGATCCGGTAGGAGTTAGGGAAGCACACCACTCTTCCTCCTTGTCTGAATGGTTCCTGCAGTAGCAGAATATGAGCTTTTTGCTCTGTGGCTGTCACCAGGGCCTGTGCTGTTGCTGCCCGTGCTTGGTGCAGATTGATTTGCAGCACCTTAACGCCTCTCTTTTGTTTTACACCCATAGTGAGTGCGTTCTTTCAGTAGAGCCAGTTCTCTGACAAGGTTTGGACATTCCTTGTCGAGGCTCGAGTGGCCTATATCCACTCGACGCCTGAATCTCCTATTGTTTGCCAGGCAGTTAGTGCACACTGGGCTATTGCTGCACTCCTGGCGCTTGTGCCCGGTTTCCCCACACCGGGCACACCTATCCTGCTCTTCGGGACACCTTGACCTGAAGTGCCCGAACCCGTTACACCTGTAGCAACGGGCCTCCCTCAGGTACTCCCTTACTGAGTGGGCGGTCCATCCCACTCCGAACTTGCCTCGTCTCATCACTTTTTTGAAGGTCAGTGGGTCCGCCTCTGCTACCCAGTGGCGTTTCCCACCCTTCACCTTCAATGAGAACTTGAGCTGGAGTCTGCTCTCCTAGAGCTCTGGGTTCTGTTCCACGAGACATTGCTCGACCTGTTGCCTTGGCAGGTTTCCGTCTATCCCGAAGACGATAAACTTCGGATTCCTTTTAGCTGGCAACCTTGACCGAAGGTTTTCCTTGGTCACTTCGTTGCTCTTTAGCTCGGAATCCAGCTTCTCTATATCCTTTGCAGAGGAGCATTCCACCATTACTCCTCCCCCATTCACTTTCCTTACACCCTTTACCCCAATTTGGAGTATGGATGGGCAGATCTGTGTCTGCAGGGCCGCCTTAACCTCATCAGACGAGGGAGAACCTTTGTCTGATGCCGGTTAAACGAGAAGCACGTGCCTCTTGTCGACCCTCTTAGCTACCTCCTTCTTAGCCATTTTTTGCCTTGGGGCCGTGTTCCCCTTGCTTGGCTTTGCCCGTGCCGCTTTGGCATATGTTTTTGGAGCCGCACTAGCGCGCTCCCTTCTCTCCTGGAGTCTCCCTTGGGCCAGACTAATCTCTATCACTTGCTTAGTGCAAGCTTCTTTTAGCGAGTTCGCTACCTTTCTAATCTTTGTTCTGGTGTTAATCAGAAACCTTGTTTGCTGGATTCTTAAGAATCCTCTCCAACTCCTGGAAGAAGGAGTTGACTGCGCTTGCAAACTCCGACAGGGTTTCCAAGCCACAGTCTGCCACAACGGGCCCACTTGGACCGGGG
This sequence comes from Macrothele yani, assembly GCA_039090855.1. Classification (NCBI taxonomy): domain Eukaryota; kingdom Metazoa; phylum Arthropoda; class Arachnida; order Araneae; family Macrothelidae; genus Macrothele; species Macrothele yani. Next base: position 38,948,430 of record CM076999.1, on the reverse strand, counting down.
GTCGGGGCCCCCGTATCCTCTGCCATCTCTCTTCTCGGGTTGCTAACCGAGTGCAAGTCCTGGGACCTGTGTCCCTGGTCGGTCAGACTTATGTCGTTCGAAAGCCAAGTGCTCAGCGGTACCCTGGGGTTCTTCCGCTGTAACCAGCACCTGGCCCGGGTTGAGTGCGGGATTTGGCCTGGTCTTTAGACCAGGGGGACCGGCACGACGACGACGTACCCGCTCGTGTGTCAGAATTGCGCACCGTGCTAATACCGTGGTTTGGACTTAGCCCCGACAAGGACAGTTTTAACTAAGTCCAAAGCCATTGCCTCGAAACCCTATTGTATATTAGGGAAGCGAATGAAAAAAAATGTTTTGAGAGGAGCAAACCACTCCCCTCGCTCTGCTAACAAAGTCTATCGGAACTGCAGTCGATTTGATTCGCAATCAATAGCACTGTACTCACTCAACCAGCCTGTGACAAACGGCCGGTCATCCACAGATATAAAACGGACTTTGAGATATCCTTGCGAAATGAAATTTTTTATGAGTGAATAAAAAAACTCGTACATATAAAATCAAGATTTTTTTTAGCAATAAATTTCTTCTGTACCAGTAACACCCGGAAAATGACTAAGTATTCAACTGCAAATGAACTGATGGTGCAAAGGGATAAGAATGCACATTTCTATAAGGCATCAAAACTTGGGTTTTTAACCTATCAGAAATATTTTTCGTGTGTAATTCGACCCCCTAATTTCGACCTAAATATTTCAATAAAAACTCGACCTATACACGAGTATGTACGGTAGGCTTTATGCTTTGGCTTGCTCATACGGCTTTGAAGTGTTTCTTGTTTTTATGAAACCCAGCAAATAACAATATTTCACTGAAATATAGATTCTGAAAGCATGTACTACGAATGGTGCGTCTTGCTGTAATTAAGTTACGTGGTCATATCCTCATCTTCTCCGAGGTGACGTTGGCCAACAGTTCCTGTTAAAGGATGATAAATCCCTTCGTACGATGGCTGTTAACAAGCTTTTGGAAAGTGAAAACATTAAGCTGATAAATCGATCAACACGTTCTTCCCGATCTAAACAACCTAGAACAAGTGTGGTACGCTCTGAGGAGACAAATTGTAGTACCTCAGCACACACTGGCGACTCCAACAGCTCGAAACATCACGGTTGTCGGAAGAATGGGCGATGTTACCGCAAGAACTCATCGACAAACTAGTGCAAAGTATGGTAGGGCGTTAAAGATCATGGACTGACGTTAAGGGTAATCATATAACCTTCTGATGATCTCGACCTTTTTTTAAGAAAGGTTATCTAGTTTACAATAATGGAACTTACACCTTAGTATTATACAACTTGAAATATTTAATCCATAATGAATGGTGTAAAAATTTATTAAACATACAACGACTAAGTGCCGAGCTTTCACACTCCGAACGGGAGGCATTCTCAAGGCCAGTAAACACAATAGTATTTCAAGAACAACGGTAATTTAAAATTTTGGAGCGTGTATCTATTACGTGTCTAGGTGATATTGCGTCACGCGGAAGGTGGTGTCTCGTGACCTACCTTTCAGACATTATCTCTCCTTTTCCCCTTAATGTTCCATTTCAGTAGAATCTTCCACGCAGCCGAGAGTTCGAGGGAAGGGCTCCCGTTGCAAGGGTTGGGGTGCATGAACATTTCCACGCTTTCTCTAGTCAGTGTTCCCTTGTAGTCAGTGTACCGAGTGATCCTCTTCGTGTTTTTCCACATCGGTACGACGTCATATTGGGCTACTTCTTTGCAAAGCGCTGTTTGTGTTCTTCTTGCTTTAATGTCCCTTATGTGTTCCTTTCCCCTAATTGTAAGGGATCTTTTGGTCATTCCGATGTATGATCGAGACAAGCCATCTGGATATTCTAATGGTATCTCATACACCCCAGCTCCAGAATTCACGTCAGGATCCTTATGTGTATTTCCTGTTGTTGTGGCGATGGACATTGGTGATTTAATTCCAATGCGTAATCCATGGCGTTTCATAAGGTTCTTAAACACAAACGAAAATTTCGGGATGTATGAAATAGATCCAGCAAACTGCAAGTTGTCGAATCCTGGTCGTTGTGACTTGTGCCTCCTGGTTATCATCTTGTGTGATATGGATTGCAGAGTTCTTTCTGAGAATCCAGCAGTGACCCCTTTGTTGATGATATTTGTTATTTCTCTGGCCCTCGTTTCTTTGGTGGAGCAAATTGTGATCGCTCTATTGAAGTGGGTACGGAATGCCGCCTTTTTATATGAGCTAGGTGATACGGACTTAGAAGGGATGAAATTCGTCACTGTTGTTGGTTTGTAATATACGGTGGAGCATAAGCGGCCATCTTGGGATCTGCTTGGTCACTGCTGGATTCTCGGAACGAACTCTGCAATCCATATCACACAAGATGATAACCAGGAGCCACAAGACACCACGCCCAGGAGTCGACAACTTGCAGTTTACTGGATCTATTTCATACATCCCGAAATTTTCGTTTGTGTTTAAGAACCTTATGAAACGCCATGGATTACGCATTGGAATTAAACCACCAATTTCCATCGGCACAACAACAAGAAATACACATAAGGAGCCTGACGTGAATTCTTGAGCTGGGGTGTATCAGATACCATTAGAATATCCAGGTGGCTTGTCTCGATCATACATCGGAATGACCAAAAGATCCCATACAATTAGGGGAAAAGAACACATAAGGGACATTAAAGCAGGAAACCACAAACAGCGCTTTGCAAAGAAGTAGCCCAATATGACGCCGTACCGATGTGGAAAAACACGAAGAGGATTACTCGGTGCACTGACTACAAGGGAACACTGACTAGAGAAAGCGTGGAAATATTCATGCACCCCAACCCTTGCAACGAGAGCCGTTCCCTTGAACTCTCGACTGCGTGGAAGATTCTACTGAAATAGAACATTAAGGGGAAAAGGAGAGAGAATGTTTGAAAGGTAGGTCACGAGACACCACCTTCCGCGCGATGCGTGATATCACCTAGACACGTAATAGATACGCGCTCCAAAATTTCAAATTAGCGTTGTTCTTGAAATATTCTTGTGTTCACTGGCCTTGAGAAAGCCTCCCGTTCGGAGTGTGAAAGTTCGGCACTTAGTCGTTGTATGTTTAATAAATTTTTACACCATTCAATAGGGATTAAATATTTCAGTTTATTTAGTGTCGTACATAGGAGAATACAGGGGGAAAAACATGAACTCTAAGACTGTAGAACGAAATACCTTCCCTCAAAGAACAGAGTAATTAGAAATGATTAAAATGATGTTTTTAAACAAACAAAAGTCGCTCATCGTTTTATCCACACCACACTGTAGGTGACGAAATAAATCACACAAAGTTGCCATTCTATTTTACCAAAATGCCGATAAACAAGGTAAAGAAATTGATGTTTTCATGGGATTACCAAATTTCACGGTCGCTGATGTTCTTCAATGCAAAAGGATGTCTCCACTGCAGTGAGGCTGCGCTTTTGGAAACCATACGATGCTTTCCACGGAATGGGAGTAGAACACGGACATCCTCTGCCATAGACCTGGCTGACGACGTCGCACAAGCCATTCAAACAGTTACTTGGACTACACTAGTCCGCCTAAAGATTAATGACCATCAGTATCGTACAAAGATATCTGCGCACAAAATCCTCATCACTCCAGACAGTGAAAGGCTATAACTGCAGTTGTTCTCCATTATCTGTTCGTACACAAGAGACGATTGGTCCGGCAAAGTAATTAAACAGTGTACTTATTCTTTCGCTCAAATGAGCGTATCTGAGTGTGCCGTTTGTCCGCGGCAATGTCGAGTGGACTACATAGTCAAAGACATATAATTGTATAAATCAGAACTAATGTCAAAATATGACGTTTGTCAAATTTTCAACCATACTACCCTTGTTGGAATCGTAATATAAATATTTTGCTACTTCCATGTAGATATAGGGAAATTATCAGTTTTCTTTATTTTAATTTCAATACCATACGTCTAAAAGTAATGAATAACCTTATGGAAATTAACAATTCCCAAAATTCAGTTTACGGGATGGTGCTTTTCAGTATCATTTTTAGAGGTGGACAGCTCCGTTCCCCCATGTTTCACTTCTCAACAATATAACGTCTGAAATTTGTGTAATTCAGTTTTTATAAAAACCTTTTACAGGTTCTTTGTGTAATACATCAATTTTAAACATAGTGCGACCATTTTACCTTTCACATTGCTTGAAATCTTCTCAAAGGTAAATGAATGCCTAAATTCCTAAACGTTTCCTGATTTTCCTTACACTTTGAAAATTTTAAAATATGATGTAAGACACCGAATTCCGGATTCCGCAAAATACGATGAAATAACCGGAGATATGGAATTAAACGTATCTCTTGATAATTTACAATTAAAATTATTAGTCCGAGTAATCCCCTTTTGGCGCGTTATATATGTTTGGATCATGAATTTCCTGTTTACTATTTTCAAAATATAATGTAGCATTTCTGCTTTTCAGAAGGATTTGTACTTCCTAGGTAATCGCAGAATGATTTGTAAAACACAGCATCTTCATTCTCTGCAATTATATTTTTTATAATGATGGTGAATGGTTGTCGTTGGAGAGAAACAGTTGGGATGGTGTGGTTCGCTTTAGGAGTTGAGAGATAACTGATTGTTGGAGCCAGTTTTCCTTGAAATTTTCTACTGTAAGTAGCTTTCAGAAAGCTTGTGTCAAATAATGTAATCATGCAATAATCAATATTATAAAAATCTGACTTCAGACTACAAGCTAACTACTTTTCCAGAACGATATCACTGCTATGGACAAATCCAGTTAATGTTTTACCGAGAGTACACTCAATATATTTTTCTCGCGAAATATTGCCCTGAACTTCAAATACACTATTTGCCTTGAACTTCAAATATACTGGAGATAGAAATTTAAATCGACGAAGCAATAAGGTACAAATAATTAATCCAATGAGCTCAAAGATATGTTACGATGTTCACAATGCGTCCTCGTGACGCATTGGTATACACCGTGACCTTTCTATTCAGGTTCGAAGTTTCGTGAGACATGGATGGTTTATTTTCCTTAAGACACTGGCTTTTTCCTTTTCTTGGGACTAGGATCTTAAATGAGTGAGACCCGACTGCTTACAGACATCGAGTTGCTCACTGTGGTCGTTAAACCTCAACGCCCCCCCTCCCCCGAAAAAATGTCCACTGGACATATGCAATTTGACACGAGAAAAAAATGCCCGCTGTGAAATTTGCATATCAGTGATCAAAACGCTGTCTTATACGTAAATTGAATAAGATACATAATGCAAACAGAGAACAGCAATGTAATTTCTCCTTGATAGCACTAGTAAGAATCCTTCCCGGGGATGCAAATGCTTTCCTTATGTTTCATGCACGTCTGTCTCAATCTGTATTGTTGCGGGCAATAGGAAGACAAGAAGCAGGGAACCCCCAGGCCCAAGTCGCAAAGAACTTGAATATCCATCCCGCAGGGACTTTATAGTTATGTCGGCAATTAAACGACACACTCAGAGTGTCACGAAGGTCTGGCCATGGTCGTGTAGGACGTAGGACGCCTTGGCGGGACAGCCCTGTTGCATTAACCTCACAGTGGCATATTTCCTGCACAGCCCGGCAATTGATTTCGGATGCGTCTTCTGCCGCTGGGACTATGGTGTCAATGCAAACGATATATCTAAAGCTTATTCGTATCGGCCTTTGTGAGAGGAGCACCATGGTTTTTGTCCCTCTGGAAACATCTCACAGGAGAGTTCGCTTGACCTGGTGTAATGAACACGGTTCCTAAAGCCCAGACAAGTGGGTCGATGTTGTTTCAACTGTGAGTCAAGATTCAGTCTACAAACAGATTATCGGCAGCATTCATCTGGAGGTAACAATGATCCCGTGGAGATCTTGCAATCATCCATGCACGAGACTCCTTGGTACGCGGTTGTCTGCTCTAACTGGGTGAGTTATGTTTTACAACAGCACACCATTTCGCCTGTTTGCAGGAATCATGATAACTCTATACCGCATGGGACTACGTTTTTTAGAGGATTTCCAGCAGAGTGAGTACATTTTCCGCATGATCTGGCAAAAACGTTTTTTTACCTGAACCCAATAGATCATCTCTGGGGTTCCCTCGAAAAACACATATTAGTTCTTCAGCCCGCTTTACCATAACCCGTCCCAAGCTATGTACTGGCCTCATCATAAATTGAGGCGTTGACTCTAGGTTTCACCAGCATCCTGGTGATCAGAATTATCATCATTGGGAGAGATGTCTGTCAGTACAAGTTGACAAATTCCGCGTGACAATAGTTACTAGTTATATATTCGAAAAATTTGCTACATAAAATATTTATTTTATAATTGTTGTGTTCATTAATTTTGATTTTTTGTCTTGCTTGTTACTAAGCAAAATATTTAAGTATTGCTGATTACTGTTGTATATTAGTGATCTACATATTTAATGTATCAAGAGTTCCTAAGTATTTACATATATTGTATTTCGAGAGTGCTTAATGTTTCACATGTATTACATATTCCGCAGTCATTTTTGAAATCCGCAGTTTCAGGGAAATCACTGGCAATAATCATCTGACTAGACAACACCATCATGGCGGATGAAACGAACCTGGGTAATAGAAGGTTTTGAATTATACTTTAATGAGGCGCTTTCGTTTCACTTTAAGATTTCTCTTTCGTTGTATTGAAGGACCTGCCGTTCTCTTAAACACAGTAAGTTTTTGTACATGAATCAAACTTGTGCGTTAAGTAAAATGGGGGATTTTATGTTCTATGTGGAACTTCTTAAATGATAAAAAACAGCAAACATCGCAAATGCAATTTACTCTTACTTTTGCTGGGTTTTTGTGTAATTAGATAATGCATTTATTGTTTGATCTGTAGGTTTTCTGTTGTTTAAAAAGTTGTGTTTCTAGAAAACTAAGTCTTCAATACAGTTGCATGTTTTAAACGAAATATTATTTTTTTCTCCAGTAAATAAATCCTGAGTTCATATTCTTATTTAAGAATTGTGCGTCTGGCAAAAGTATCCATTAAAGTTTTAAACTTTAGTTGTTAAAAAGGACATTCTTACCCGACAGTAAGAAAATTTGGTCGGAATTCTTATAATCCGGAGGAAGGAAACAGACAGTACCCGAGAAATAACACCATTAAGACTGTGGAGGAAATTCAATTAATTTTCTTATTCTGAAACAACTGGGAATCTTCTGGGTTATTCCAAGTGTTTCCTCAATTTATGTGGTTGCCTATAAATTATGAGTTAAGTTTTGTATTTCTGATGAGTTCAGTTTTGTGTAAGGGCATGTTCCTTTGCATTTTTATGGTCATAGGATTCGCGTAAAATCCTTAATCGGCATGTTTCAGATGCACAAAGTATTCCAGCATTAGGTAGACTGAAATAAATAATCTTTAAAAATAATAGTAATTATAAATATGGGTACCGAAAGGCAAATGAAGAGTTGTATGAAAATTGTGTAGAGGTGCAGGGTTGAAGCAAGAATTTTGAGGAGGATAATAGAACCACACTTGCTTTTGATATGTATTCACAGAAGAATAGTTATTATAATAAGATTAGAAGTGAAACTCTGAAAATATCTTTCAAGAATGAGAAACACTGTGTGCTTGAATATCACAAATCACTGGAGACACTTGAATGGAACTTTTCATTATTTTCTATGAATTTCATGACAAATTAAGTAGAACATTTAGCGCTATTTATCTATTAATTCCAGACTTATTAATGGTAAATTATTAAGTCAAACTTATCATAATAACCTATCAATCTTAGAGGATTTCATACAATGCGGAAGACAAAAAATTGGTGCATTTGGATTTTTTCTTAATTTGATTTTAATAAAATTTACACAATTAAGATTTGCACTAAGAGAGTAAATTTGACTTTCATTGTACCATCTTGTGCTGAAAGAATCAGGAAAAATGCTAAACTTGTCGCTCGTTGAAAATCCAATACCTAGATTTGGGGAATTTTTAAGGTAAAGTAAACACTTTCACAAAGCGCGAGCAAGACCTTTTCAACGAGAGATAAACGACAAAGCCCTCTGTTTGTTTGCAGATCTGCGTCTGCAGTAGTCTCCTACCGCCACTTTCCGAGCTGCGTCTTGTCTTATCACATAAAATAATGGCTGAACAGGTTTTCCAGAATTTTTAACGGGCAATTTCCCATACTTAAAAATTCCTAATAGAAAACTCGGTATTCAAAATTTAAAGTGCATCCACCGTTCCCTCCCAAACACATTAAACAGAAAACATATGATTTTTAGACAAACGCGTGCTACAAGCAGGCAAAATGGTTTCCATAGAAACGAATCAACTTTCTATTTTTCAATAACAACCTTGCCCAAATCAAATCGACTTTCTAGCCCCATTTATTTATTATTTGCAATGACAAAAATTAGAAAGTTTCCAAAATTGTTCTCTCTCTGCAAAAATGGGGTGGGTGTAGAGGGAATTGATCGATACCGAATTTGTGGGACGCGGATTTATCCAAGCACTGTAAACTGAATTATATACGATCCCTTCGGAAAAATTGCAAATTACAGAATTTCGAAAACCGATATTAAGCATATTCCACATGTATGGCCCAGTAGCCAAAATGACTGCCAATTATTTGACATATAAATTCCAAGACATTAGTAAAGAATCTTCAGAGACCAACATTTAACTATGAATCATTCCTTTAGGAAATCGTTATATTTCTTGGTAGTTTTTATTTTCAAAATCGTGATGCATAACATGATGCCAGAGGTCCAAACATAAACTAAAGTACAAATCGCGATAAGGTTGTTCTAAAATACTTTAATTAAATCAGAAGATGGGATAAAACTCCTTTACAATCAAATTTAACCTACTGTCTGAAGTTTATTTTCTTAATTATTTTTAATTAATGCTATTTTTCAAGAATTAAATATTGAAACCTAAATTAGCTTTCAATTTAAACTGTAACTCAGCATTTGGAAAAACTGAAACTTAACGCTGGTTATATAATAATACTCACAAGAACATATAAATAAAATGTTTCCTGGATTACTTTCTTGCTTCGAATGTTAAACATAGATACTCAGTACGGCCAACGTGATATACACTTAAAATTTATTTTCACATAAATATTTACCATACGTAAGACAGGCACAGTGCATATTTGAAGATAATAACTTAACTAATCACATGACAGTGATTCTTTGATCTACCATTTAATATTTTGAGTGGCACCTTAAGAAATCTTTAAAAAGAGTATTTTTGTTTGTGAAATGAAATATTAAGTTAAAGTAAAAAAATCTGCACTTTAAAAGGTAATACTGGATATTTATTTTTAAAATTTAATCAGTTTTGTTTTGGTTAAAAAAAGTATCATGTGTTGGCCAGCTCGTTCTCACAGTAACTGAAATTTTACTAAAGAAATAATGTAAATCACTTCAATTCCTCAAATTTTATTTCTGATGTTTACTTCTGTCAAGAGCACACATAAAATCTTACCCAGTATATACTACGCATGCATCTCAAAGAAAACAGATATCAATTGAACACTCGAATTGCTATTTAGGATATTCTTGAAACATTTGTTTTGTTGCAGCAAAGAGGGTCTTCATCCGATAACACTTAATATTTAATTTTTTGAGGGCGCTTATTCATATCTAGAAAAAGTTCACAGAATATCCGTGACGTTCGGTTTTTCTGTGTGTATTATATAAAATTCAGATTATTTTGGTAATTTAATTTCGTAAGAATCAGCATCGTTAAAGCAGGAAGTTCGAATTTCTTCTTATCTCATAGCGATAATATTCTTGATGCTTTACGTAGATCTGTAACTTTGTACTGAAAATTCCGTGAGAAACAAATTTCACTTCAGATATCAGTGGAAATATATTTTCATATATTATCCAACGCACAAAAATTAACACGTTCACGCCAATAAGAGTCAATCTCATGCGCAGGCATCAATGTCCACCTTGTTCCAAACCGTTTGTGTTTCAGTAATTATGAAAAAATCCTGAAATGCAGATGCGTAACATAAAGTACGAGTGACATTGTTTCAGAAGATGTTCCGCTATGTGAATTTACTTTCAATTAATCTTGTCATAAATATTTTGATTTTAGAGGAAAGATGTACTTCCTTATCTTTATTCGAATCCCATACTTTTTTAAAACTGAATATCTCGGTTGCCGTCAAAATTTATATAGGGGTGTTTACAATTCCACACAAAAGTCGAAATGATCGGATTTGATCTTTCCCTGTTGACAGAAATGGGCTATCTTAAAAAAAAATGTCTTTTCGCGTATACTTTATTTTCAGAACCATACAAAAATAATTAAAGAATGCAAAGGAACATGCAGAAACAGACGCTGATGTCAGCATGCTTTCTCTTCAACATTTTTTTCCAAGCGAATTAGAGATATCATGAGAACTTATTGAATTACTTTATAGTTGCATTATTCAGTTTCAGTTCTTAAACAATTGATTATATAATGAAATAGAAATTCAAATATTGTATTTTCACTATAATTTACATTAGGCATTTAATCTGAATGAGAAACTTAAAGTACCTCAACTTTTTAAAGACAAAGAGAGAGTTTTAATAAGAACCTGAACAAATGGTTTCTAAAACGTTTCGAGCAGTTCTTTTCTTCATACATGTTTGTGTCATTTACTAACTTGTGTCTTACTGACGATATTTACTGAATTCTACACAATTCAGGTTTGTTTAACATGGTTCAATTCTTCTTTTCGTGTTCTTATCATTCGAAATGCATTATTCTCAGCTAATGTATATATTATTTAAAATGTATGTTCTCAGCTAATGTATATATTATTTAAAATGTATGTTCTCAGCTAAAATTCATTTTATTTGAAATGTACTTTTCTCAGCTAGTTTGCGTACGTCTGATTTAAGGTTACAGAAGCCGTCTCACGGATACATTTGCATATTCCCAAATTGTTCGATGCTTAGGAAATTAGAGGATTGCATGGGTTTAGTAACCGACTAGTTAGAACACAAAAGTAAATTTAATTTTATTTGTGTAACTAAAACTTAAGAACCGTTTTCACCATGCAAAATGGGAAGTTGCGCATGGGGAGAGATGGTGCTGATGTCCCGGAATGCTGTCAGGATAGTAGCCGAAATTTTATATGGGACGTGAAAGGATTGAACGGCGGTTTCACAGTTTGGTGGAAGCACTGCGTAAAAATGGAGACAGTTCTAAGGGGATGCTTATTCTACGAATATAAAGCAGGCACAAACAATGCACAGGCCAATTACAAATATCCAAATATTTGCGGCAGGCGTACTAAGCTAGAAAACCATCAAAAGTGGTTACGGAAATTTTTTGCGGTCAATAATCATAATGCTTTGCGCAGTAGACGAACATAGACACATTATGATGCCCACCTACGCGCAAGGAATTAGAAAGGCACCACGAGAACGTTTCACCAGCTTTATGCGTGGTACACTTTGAGTGCTGACCTATTCGCTAACGTTTCCATATAATTGTGAAGACGTACGGATAACGCTCCCGGAGCCCAAATTGTATAGCGAATGACAAGCAGCAGTAATTAGTTACATGTATATATATTATCTTGCTCTCCTGAACGCATGAAGACCGGCCCGATGGTGCAGTGGAATAGGCTCTGGGCTCATGCCACTGTCTGAAATGGGTGCGGGTTTGAGTATTGGTGAGGTGTGGATACTGTGTTCTTCATACAGCACTGGGTCTCGCCATTTCCTGGAATCCGTGGCTCTAAATTATGTACCGAAGGCTGTTTGCAGCCCATGGAGTTGCTCATGGCGAGCATAAGATCATAAAACAAAAATAGCAAACAAACATGGAGACCTTTCTAATCAGTGTGATCACCTGAAATGAGAAATGGGTCAAATATAAAACTCTATAACGAAGTGGTGCACAACCTACGGCCCGCTGGCCAAAATTGGCTTGCGCCCGGTGTCGCGTTGGCCCGCAACCACGATATTATTAAAACCCTAATTTTTTTGTAATAGCATTCCAAATTATTTTTCTCAGTGCAGAAAGCTGGACTGGAGTTCAATCCTGCAAACGTGCAGCGAAATGTGCCGGCCAGAGCCAGCGAATGGCGAACCGGGCGCCGACACTCCATTTGTTTACTTTCTTCCCATTGGCTATTGATTTTCTAACAGTGCTTCTTTGCCCTCTATTTCTCTTCAGATCACATGTTTCGTACCGCAAGGAATGAAATGCCAGTTTTGGGGTTTAAGCTTTTTGAAAACATGTAACATACAGACGTTAAGAGTGGTACATAACAATGAGTAGCGAGAAAAGAGAAGGTGATTTCCAAAATCGTAAGTTCGTTGATGTCTGAACATAAAAAACTCCTTCGTTAATGATGATAACCTAATAACATGTCTTTTGTGCAATGCCACAGTAGCGGTAGAGAAAGAATATAACGTGAAGCGGCGTTATGAAAAGAAGCACATCGTATTCTCATCAGTTCAAGGAGATGACCCTACTTGAAAAACTAAGCGCCTAAAGAAGTCTCTGAACAACCAAACCGGTTATTTTCAGAAATAGACAGCTGATTTGGATTCTTGTGTTGAAGTAAGATTGAGTGTTTCCCAGCTTATTGAAAAATGCGGAAACCGTTTACTGACGGTGAATTTGTCAAAGATCGTTTACTGACGGTGACTTTGTGAAAGATCGTTTACTGAAGGTGACTTTGTGAAAGACCGTTTACTGACAGTAACTTTGTGAAAGACCGTTTACTTACGGTGACTTTGTGAAAGATTGTTTGCTGATTGCGTCAGAAAAATTGTGTCCTGAAGAAAATAAACAAATTTCAGAATTTAAATTTAAATAAGATGACTATTTAAAGAAGAGTGCAACAGTTAAATGAAGATTTTGATGAGCAATTGAAGCAGGCAGTTGCGCACATTAAATATTTCTCACTTGCTGTTGATGAATTGACTGACAACACCTCAGTCGCTCATTTTTGTGTTTATTCGCGGTATTGACAAACATTTCTCTGTTACTGAAAACATTCTTCGAATGTATCCTATGAAGAGCCAAACAACTGGAATGGAACTTCTTCGTAGTTTGTTGGACTTCTGCAATTGAATTGGCTTAAATATGGTCAAATTTCTCAGCATTACAACAAATGGAGCACCAGTCATGGTTGAAATAAACAAGTTAGTAAAATCATGCAATGCATTGATTATAATACGCTTTCCAACATACCAGAAATCATTACTCAAGTTATTACTCAAGTTATGAGAATAATGGCTGTGGAATAAATCTCGGTCCTGTGCCCTGACCTTTGATCCCATTTCGATGATATTCAACAGAACCGGTTTGGTATTCCTCCGAAATAACATGATAAAACTTTGTCGCAATCAAAGCATTTTTACGTACTTTATGATGCATAAGGGCTATGGAATCGATCCCGCTCCTGTGTCCTAACCTTTGATCCCATTTCGCCCATTTTCAATAGAATTTGTTCCTAGGCAAGACCCTACAACATACTAATATTTCATCCAAATCAAAGCATTTTTACGTAAGTTATGACGCATAATGGCGATGGAAGTGATTCCGCTTCTATGTCCTGACCTTTAACCCCAGTTCTCTTATTTTTAATAGAGTTTGTTGCCTGGTGGTCCCCTACCACATACTGAAAGTTAATCGAAATCGAACCTTTTTTACGTTAGTTATGGCGCATAACGGCAGTGGAATGAACCCCGCTCTATATACTGACCATTGACCCCATTTCGTTTACTTTAAATAGGGTTCCTTCCGAGGTGATCCCCTACCAGATACTAAAATTTCATCGAAATCGAACGATTGTTACGCGAGTTATCCTGCGGACCGACATACGCCCACAACGCGTGACGTAATGAGGCAGATGGGAATCGCGACCATCTGCTTGCCGCAAGTGTGACGTCATAAAACTTTAATAGGATCCACACACAATGCGTGACGTAATGAGACAGATGGTGTGACCGCGCGCCAACATTCTCAAAGGCGAGATTATGACGTCATAAGATTTCAATGCATTGGTAACATTAATGGAACAACGCCATCAATAAAAACGTTGTAATTCGGGGTGGTTATTTAACCCACTAAACAAATTCTCCTAAAGTCGAGATCAAGCTAAATCGATTTCTAGTACCAGAAAACGGTAGGTTAACGACTTTCATTAAAATTTTTACAGCCGTTTTCAAAATAAAATGTACATACATACGTACAAGAACTCCTAATTTAAGGTGGACGTCAAGTGATTTTGTTTCCTATACTTCCAATGGAAAAACTTCTGTACACATTGTGTTCGCAATTAATGCGTTCCCAAGGATCAAAATTTGGACATCGATTAAAATATCTTCATTTTATAACTTGCAATACTTAATATTTTCTAAAACATAACCATATTTATGCAATTCAACATTTGTTTGTCTACTGACGTCCTGAAAATGCAGGTCGCGCCATCTTTTTTCTGGACAACTAATGCGTTCACAAGGATGAAAATTTGAACATCGATTAAAATAGCTTCATTTCATAACTTAGAATACTTAATATTTTTTAAACCATAACCGTAATTATGCAATCCAACATTTTTTTGTCCACTGACGTCATCAAAGTACAGGTCTCGCCATCTTTTTCCTGGTTTCAACACCACCAAAGGAAAAGTGATTGATTTTTAAAACATATAAATATGGTTATGTTTTAGAAAATATTAAGTTTTCCAAGTTATAATATGAAGTTATTTTAATCGATGTTCAAATTTTCATGTTTGGGAATACATTAATTGTGAAGGAAATGTTTACAAAAGATTTTCCATTGGAAGTACAGGAAGCAAAATTACTTGTCGTCGACCTTATTTTTTTTTTTTTTTTTTTTTTTTTTTTTTTTTTTTGATTGGAGGTTTAACGACCACCGTGAGCAACTCAATGGGCTATAAGCAGTCGCCCGTCCCTAATTTAGGGTCACTGGTTCCAGGGAAGGGAGAGAGCCAGTGCCGTAAGACAAACACAACATCCATGCCTCACCAGGATTCGAACCCGGACCCCGTTCGGACGAATGATCAGAGGCCATCGCTTAGACCACTGCGCCACCGGGGCGGCGTCGTCGACCTTAATAATATGGATAAGGGCAATGGAATGGATCGCAATCCTATGTCCCGACCTTTGACCACATTTCGTCCATTTTCAACAGGGTTCGTCCCCAGCTGGTCCCCTACTACATACTGAAATTTCATCGAAATCGAACCATTTTTACGCACGTTATGACGCATAAGGGCAATGGAATGCATACCGATCTTATGTCCTGATCTTTAACCTCACTTCACCCATTTTGAATAGAGTCCGTCCCCAGGCGGTCTCCTACCACATAGTAAACATTCATTGAAATCGAACCATATTTACGCAAGTTTTGTCGCATAAGGGCAATGGAATTATCACGCTCCTACGTCGTGGCCTTTGACCCCATTTGTCCCATTTTCAATAGGGTTCGTCCCTAGGTGGTCCTCTACCACATAGTAAACTTTCATTGAAATCGAACCATATTTACGCAAGTTATGTCGCATAAGGGCAATGGAATGATCCCGCTCGTACGTTGTGACCTTTGATCCCATTTGTCCCATTTTCAATAGGGTTTCTCCCTAGGTTGTTCCCTATCACATAGTAAATTTTCATTGAAATCGAGCCATATTTACGCAAGTTATGACACACATATGGCAATGGAATTATTCCCTTCCTACGTTGTGACCTTTGACCCCATTTGTTCCATTTTCAATACGGTTCGTCCCCCGGTGGTCCTCTACCACATATTAAAATTTCATCAAAATCAAACCATTTTTACGCCAGTTATCGTGCAGACAGACGGACGGACAAAGCTGGAGCATATACGCTTCTTCAACCTACGGTATGGAAAGCGTAAAAAAGAGAATGATATCATTGCTGAAACAACATCTGGAAGAGCGTGAAAGAGAACTACTACAGTACCACTGCATCATTCACCAACAAAATCTCTGCGCTAAGGAATTGGATTTATAGGAGTTAATGAGGGTTTTGAGCTACACAATGAACTTTATTCGTACCAAAGCGTTACGGCACAGAGAGTTAAAGGAATTTGTAAAATTATTCGAAAATCTTCCTTTTGATGTTGTGTACTACATAGAGGTAAGATGGCTTAATCGTGGAACTGTATTTAATAGTGTTGTGGAATCATTTGATAAAGTTACATTTCTATATGAAAACGTAAAGGACACGAAGCGTTTCAAAGAAACAAGATTTCAATGTGATTTAGCGTTTCTTACTGGTATGACAGGGCATTTCAATAATTTGAACATGAAACTACAAGGGAAAAATCAGTTCGTTTTTCAGCTAATGAACAACATAAATGCATTAAAAAGCAAATTAACATTATTTCAACAACAGCTACAAAACCAAAACTTTGCGCATTTTTCCTATTGTAGAAAAATGAAGGAAAAGTTTCCTCACATGAAAATGGAACGTTAAGCTCCAATTTATATTTTATTTAAATCATTTAGTGAGAGGTTTACAGAATTTGTAAAATGTTGAATGAAAACTGATTTATTTGGCAAACCATTCTCCATGTCTGTGAAGTCAGTACAAGAAAATATGCAGCTAAGTAGAATTGACTTGCAGAAATCAGATTTTTACTAAACTCAGTTCAAAGAGAATTCAATACTTTAGTTCTATGCATCATTACTAAACGAAATTTTATGTTTATAACGTAATGCAGCTGAGTGTTCCACAATGTTTGTAAACACATATATATGTGAACAAACTTTTTCATTGATGAATCTCAACGAAACATACAGAAACAGACTGACCGATGAAAACCTTCAATTTTTGCTCTTTGCTGCGTCGATAATTGAACCAAATATCATGAAGAATACTTAAAAAATTCAATCTCAGCCATCGCATTAACTACATTGGCCCTTGGTGAGGAATTTTTATATTTTTGTTTTGGCCCATTACGCAAAAAGGGTTGTGCATTTCTGGTTTACAGCAGTAGCATTGAAGCTGTCTTCAGCGCCCCCTCTGCTTTCATTATCTGAACCACCCTTCAGTAGAAACGCATGACACACTGTCTCTTTTAACCACTATAACCTCAGTAGGTATTTATCGCTCTGTTTGTTTTTCTACAAAGAGGATGTAATATTTTAGGAGTTTCTCGGAAAAACATTGACGATATTTCAATTTCAAGAGCCGTCTTATTGTCGTACATCGTGATTTCTTACATGGATAACAAACAATCAGCTCTGTCCATTACTTTTTCAGCCCTTTTTGTTTCAGGTATATGTTCTCCTGTCTTTGTTTAGTACCCATTTGCATTTCAATGGAGAGTAGAAAATGCAAGCAAAACACGGCTCAAACACCCGTTGCTGCCACCTTGGCCGAGCAGTGTGTGAAAAGGACAATTCATTTGAAACCCGCGAAAGGCCTGGTTTCTGTTATTTCTTTACAAGGTTTCATTTTGATCCAGTGTCCCTAAATTACGGCAGGACGTGTGCTTAAAGTCTTAGGATATGTGCATCTTAGAACGTAAACCTGAAAATAAAAAAACAAAAGAAACAGCAAGAAGTGACAAGTTTTAAAACGTAAATCTTATATCGGGAATTTTTTAAATTTTCTTGAAAATAAATACTTTTATTAGGTACAACACTCTCAGTTGAAAAGCAAAATATTTGTCGCAAACTCCGCCTTAGATTTTAATGAAAAAAATCTTAATAAAAAACTTAACGGAACGTAAGTTCTAGGAAAATTTAATTTGAAATGACCCTAGTAAAGCAAACAGCAAAAGTCGCAGTAAATTTGCGATTTCAGACCAACTTCTCCCAAAACTTGCATAAAAAGGGTGGCGTGGGGAACATTCTGGAGCAAAACGTTGCATCAGAATCAGACAAGCAGAAGTTTGAATAATGTTACTCTCGTAAACCTGTTTTAGACCATGGGATGTTTTACGTGCGCTCACCATGGAATGTTTCACTCGCAGAAATAATTCAGTACAGTAGGTTTAGGGAGATTAAAAATAAATCGCACCTTTCTTCAGGTCAAATTATTAATGCAAATCTGACGGTCGAAACTAGTATTTTTAAATTCAAATTAGCTAATTGTATGCAGACTTTATTTAAGTAAATTTACAGTGCACATTGCTTTAATTATTGTGCTTCTGTTTGGCGGACCACCATTACGTTACCCTTACATTTTATTTTATGAAATTTATTTCTCCATTACAAAACTGGATATCATTCGAAGTATATGGTTATCTAATATAGCATCGCTAAAATAAAATTTAGAACTTCACTTTAATCTGTCTTTAAATAACCATATTAAGAAAGAAATAGCGGAATAATAGATTCATTTACTTCCCGAATTTTTCAGATATATTTTGCTTTATGCGATAAAATTCGCAAGGGGATTATTAAATTCATAACAATAGATTTAACAGATTTCCGAAATTTCGGATTACAAAGTTCTAACTTGACCAATATATATTGCTTCCAAATAATTTTTTGAAGGTTTTTCTAAAATGATATAAAATATCATTTATGAATAATTCTACCAGACATAAGTACAATTAAGCAAAATTATTATAAGATATTATATTTATAGTTTTTGTTTTCCTAAATATTAACGATTAGTACAGTTGAGGGGAAGTTATTATGGGTCAGTAGCATTATTATAATAAACACCCAGTTCCCTCAGTCTTTCCTGAACGCTTCACATCACAACATCGTCGGCATTGTGGTGCCATTATTTATCGATCAATTCGGGTGTACTCTCGCTATGTCAAAATAATAGCACGCGATCACTTTCAGATGTCAAGGTGATCTTGTGAAAATTTAAAATCATTGGATTATCAATGATTCTAGTTATATTTATCCGTTCTACAAAATTCGACTTGAAATCTTAATATCACAGCAAAGTTGAGTTTGTATATTAACTTAATTTAGCACAATTATAATATTAATTTGTACGTTTTAATTATTTTTCAATTTAACTAACTTTTCTAGTTTAGTGCTAATCGTATTGTAAATTTTGAAAATTATCGATCTATCTATACGCTCTGACTCACAATAAATACTGAAACCTTGAGATGCTAAAGTGAGCAAAATTTCATCTAAAACAGATATATACCCAACACCACATTGTCGATATTTGAGATAGTTCCAATTTGTAATGCCAGATGTCGCATTATTTGTAGAAAAAGCTTTATTATGAAGTTTTAAATTAACCGTCGAATAGGATAATCTAAAACTAGCCGTGAACGGAATAACAAATGTGCCAGAGAAAAAAGTCTAATAAGTTTTCAATGTATTTCCTTACAAAAAGCAGGGGCCTCTTTGATTTGTTTTCAATCTGCTTCAATAAAAAATTTGACCCAGTCTTAGGAATATTTATTTAAAGCTTAGAAACAAACAAACGCTAGTTGTTTGTGCATTTATAATACCGGCTAAACGCTAATATTTACATGGAAGGATTGGTAATTTCTTTTTGATTGAAGGTACAACTATCACCGTGAGCAACTCAATGGACTATAAGCAGTGCCCGTACCTAATGTAGGGTCACTGGTTCAAGGGAAGGGAGAGAGCCAGTTTTGTAAGACAAAAACTACATCCATGCCTGAGTGTGATTCGAACCAGGACCCTTTCTCGGACGAATGGTCATAAGCCATCTCTTAGAGCACTGCTCCACCAGGACAGCATTGGTAATTTAAAATGGAAGCAATGTGTTAACGTCTAATAGGGTTTCAGATGTTAAAATACTCATGCAAAATGCGTCACCTAACGGAAGATAACTGACGATTTTTTTCTTAGGTTTTTGCATTATTTAAGAAATACATCCTTTTGCCATAAAGTTAAGGCTTGTTTCTTAAATTGAGAATGCAATCAATTTAGGCATAATTAATTCCATCGGTGTGAGTCATAACTTTATTGAACAAAATTATTTCTTGAGTTTTACATTTATGATCTGTAAAAAAATACACAAAACAGACCTCGAATGATTAGTCCCAATAAAATATTCTCGTACAATAAAAAAATTAAGCTTGCAGAAAAAAAAGTATATCAAAGCCATTAGGCTGGACAGAATTGAAAATTTCCTTTTAAAAAATACTGAATACTGCGTGAAATCTCATTCATGTTTAACTAGCTTTAATATTTTCAAACTCAGACTACAGAAAGCACCACAACGTCAGTGTATGTGGCATATCGGTTTCCCGATTTTGTTGTCAAATCCATTAATACATTTATCCTCTGCTACTACATATTGTTTGTGATATGAAATTTGTCTAAATATTTTATAGTACTTATCAACAGTATTCGACGAAAGTAGATAATCGTTTCAAGAAGCTTTCTAGATTTTTATATCAGTTTTCAATTCATGATCGTCATGATCAAATTCTTGGAACATATCTAATGTACAACGACATTCTCCAATTCAACAGTAATGTAAATATCTCAATATTGAGAAAGAAAAAGGAATAGGTAATAGGACTCATTTTGCAAATAAAAAAACTATTTTGCTTTCGCCTTTTGCAGGTCTTCTGAAATCATAATAATTGGTTCGTTGGAATTGTTGACTCTAATATTGAGAAACGTGGATGTTCCTCATTTACAGAAAAATATCATTGTCAATATTTATTTGCATTCAAACCTAAATGGACTGCATATTACAGAAATTACGTAAACAACCCCAAAGTGCAGCAGAGTTTGAAATTTCATATTCTTAGTGAAACACCCGGATCTGTTATTGAGACGAAGCACGCGATTATGTGTAAATGTTAGGTAAAAGACGAAAAACAGCAAAGCTTTCATTCTAGTTGGCTGCGGTTTCAATCAGCGTTTAATTTTTCACACAGAAACACAACCCAGTCTACATTTCCTTTTTCAATAGGGAAGAGAAAAACATGAAAATGTAAGTAAATATAAAAAGAAAAAGCTACGTACTTTGCTGTCACTTCTTCCATGAAAAGGAAGAAACCAGCGCCATAAAGCATAAGCGACTCTCATATTCACCCGGTGTTTAACTTCTGTTTAAACTGAACTATTAGCTGGTGGACTATGCTTCTGTTCACGGGTCAATTTTTCCCGGTGATTAGAGGCGTAGCGTCATCTGCTACTTGATATAAAAAATTACCACTTAGAAGAGCAATGCAATTAACTTGAAAACAGTGATTCAACAGCAAATAGTGTACAACTATCGGCAGGTTACCATAAACCACTTTGTGAGTTGAGAATATTCTGGACAGAAAGAAAAGTTTTATGTAATCCCGTTGGAACAATTATTTTCTTATAAAAGAGGATTTCTTGGAAAACGTGATTTTCTCAAAAAAATGGAATACAACACTAGAAGAAGTATTACACCACGTATAAATTCTATAATAAACTGTTCTAAGTAAATAGTGCAAAATTTACAATTTAGGTCGAAAAATATGAGGGATTTCGAACTACGAGAAAAGTTATTAAATGTAATTTATTATATAAGCAATATTTAAAATCCGCTGTTGTAGGAACAGTTCAGCAGCTGAATAGAAATCACAAAATAAAAATATTTACACTAGAAAGAAAAGAGTAATTAAATCTCACTTCATAATTGTGCATTTAATGATTTCTAAAAGCAAACACCGAACGCATTTAGTGTATGTTTTAGAAAGGCGCAAACGACCATCATGAGCAACCCTGATACAAGCAGCCTCTCTGTCCAAATTTGCAGTCATTACTTTCAAGGAAGTGAGAGAGAGCGTGAATGCCGTTTAAAAAGCACCTAAGCCTTGCCTCTTTCTAGACACGAACAAGAGCCGACTCGGAACAGTGCCCAGAAAAAAGTGCTTAGACTATGGACTTCCTAAGTAAAAGTATTCAAGTCTATCAAATGGATATCTATACAATCGCATGTACTTAAATATTGGTAATAATGCGAATTCATAATTCCGACATTTTGGTACTATGATGATTCAGTAAGATTATACTGCTCAGAAGTCCACAACGACGGCATAACAACTTTGAAATTCACCGGGATGTGCAAAGAGTGCCCCGGCGAAAATTGCGGTCAGACTCGGCAGCTTTCTTTTCTGACAACCGTGTACTCTTGGACCTCTAAGGGACCATTAAAGGTGCAAGAGTCAATTGAGTGTTTACAGTAACGTTCTTAAATTGGGATTTTAACAGTAACCTAAATAATACACTAAGGATCGGACTCACGTTTCTCTTTTAAATGTAGAAATTTGGTATAATGTAGTCACACCAAAGGCAGCGACTACCATAAAATGCATGCATGTTGATTATGAAAATGTTAAGTTTAAAACTAGCTTTCTTTTCTTTTGTTGCCTGAGCTCTCTAGGTAACAATATTTAATAACTATTTTGGTATTATTTCAGGGTTCACTACGACAATGCAATACAAATAGCACTTGCCCTAATCATTAAACCAAGTAGTTTTACGTTTCTGCGTGTTCCTTAGAATTCGTGATAGGCCATTAGCATATTTTCTCCATTTGCCTTGCTGTTTTAGCTTTCACATTTGCCGCCCCGGTGGCGCAGTGGTCTAAGCGATGGCCTCTGATCATTCGTCCGAACGGGGTCCGGGTTCGAATCCCGGTGAGACATGGATGTTGTGTTTGTTTTACGGCACTGGCTCTCTCCCTTCCCTGGAACCAGTGACCCTAAATTAGGGACGGGCGACTGCTTATAGCCCATTGAGTTGCTCACGGTGGTCGCTAAACCTCCAATTAAAAAAAAAATCACATTTAATAACTTATATCGTATTAGCTCACGTCCCATTTCTACAATGCACTCTCATATCACTTTTCCTGAGCTTTAAAACATATAGTATTATGTTTCTGTATTATCCTTAGCTCAGGAGATAGCCATTCATATCAGCTCTTGGACTCTCACTCGTTTTGCTGCTACACAGCTGAGTTTGAAACACTATGAAGTAAAGCTACATTTCACCTTAAGATTTTCATAATCAACATGCAGGCGTTTAATTTCACACGCTGGCTTTGTTATTAGTGTATTATTTCTATTTCGGTTATGATTGAAAGAGAAAAATGGATCCAATCTTGGCTGTTTACTAAGTTACTGTTACAAACGCAATTTGCATACGAGCTCCTACGGTCGTCACTAAACCAAGCTACCCTGTCTGACAGCGAGGCTTCATTACATCTTCCGTGGATTTTAAAGTTGTGTGTACTAGGGGACATTACCAAACAACGTAGATAATTAACACTAAAATACAGCTGGTTTGAAACTTTCTCCACTACTAATTATAAGCTGATACAAAAATCTGTATATACGAAAGAAGATGAACTTTGTATGGTTATTTCGAATAGTAATAATTTTTTTTAATAAATTAGAGAAAGCAAAATGCAATTTGGGTTGTTCGTATAAGATGTTCAGGGTTTCAAAATCTATCCCTCTATTGATGCATATCTTAATTCACATCCGTTAAGTTTAAAACAAATCATCCGACTTATACTAAAATATTTATCACGGGATCAAATTATACCCTGCTTAAGTACTTATGGCCGAATCAACTAGTACCTTGCTTAAAATTCTTATTACCGGATCAACCTATACTCTGCTTATGTTACTTATGACCGAACCAACTGAAAGTCTACTTTCAATCACATGAGCGCATGAACTTACACTCTGCTTACAATATTTATGAACGAGTTGTTTGAGTGAGTGGTTTGGTAGTTCTTCAATTTCTTCTCTATCGGATTACAAAGCACAAAATAATATATATAACATAAAGTCTGAATTTATGTATATACATGAAAATATCTGTTGTTCAGGAACATTCAGTTCTTGATTTCGACGTCTAAAAACAGTTTACATACCTAGGTATGTTAACAGAATTGAAACGAATAAAATTCTAACGGTTGTTTTGTTTTACATTTTTTATGTTACACTGGCGGAAAGTGAAAAAAGAACAGCAAGAAGGAGACGTCTGATACCAACGAAATTTATACAGCATAATCACGGAATACAGAGGATAACGTGATCACACATTATGGAAAAATACAGCTGTATTTGCTGGTAAACTGAAAAATAACATTCATGTGTAACATGGTTAGTACGAGGTTGAACCGCCATGAACTGCGTCACACAGTGTAATTCTGGCATGGAGTCTGTCGTACAGATGTTGGATGTAAGTTTGGGGTATTGAGTTCCAAGCATCCTTAACCTGGACGCGTAAATCGGGAATGGCCGTGGCTAGCCGTGGAGACCGGATAAGTCGTTGTCCCATAAAATCCCACACGTGCTCAATGGGGGACAAATCCGGTGAACGTGCAGGCCATGGAAGTTGTCTCACACACTGAAGTGCATGTTGCGTTGCACGTGCCGTGTGTGGGCGTGCGTTATCTTGCTGGAAAACACCACGATGTGCCGACCTTACAAATGGCACAACAACGGGCTAAATGATGCTGTTGATGTAGGAGGTGCTGTTTAACGTACCCGGTACAAGCACTAGTTGTGTACGGGAGTGATAGCTGATCGCTCCCCACACCAGGAGACCAGGTGTAGGCCCTGTGTGTCGCTGGCGGATGCAAGAATGGTAGAGACGCTCCCCTGTGCGTCTGCGAACACGCATATGGCCATCGGAGGCTCCCAAGCAGAATCTGCTTTCATCGCTGAACCCGACAGATCTCCATTGCGTTCTCCAGTGCAGACGTTGGCGACACCACTGCAGCCGTTCCTGTCGGTGGGCTGGAGTCAGAGGTACACATGCCAGAGGCACACGTGCTCGTAGTCCTGCATCCAGTAGACGGTTGCGGATTGTTCGCACAGTCACCTCAGATGCAACGGCAGCTCGGATTTGCGACGCAGTGGATGTTCTGCTTGACAACGCCGCTCTTCTTATGCGTCGATCGGTCCGCTCACCAGTCCGTCAGTGACTTCCGGTTCCACGTCTTGATGTGTAGGAATGTTGCTCGGACCATCTACGCCACCATCCAACCACCACCGATACTTCCTGGCCAATTCGTTCCGCAATATGGCGGTTCGACCACCCTGTCTCGCGGAGTCAAACTAGACGACCTCGCTCAAAGTCCGATAACTGATGAAGTCGTACACGTCTTCAATGTCCAGGCATTGCAGCTTCTTCAGGGTCTTCGCACGTGTCCGTACGCCGACGAATGATTACATTCACTTCGCCGTACTCCTTAAATACCACCGACGATAATTTTCATATTATGCCGTGCTGTGGCGTAAGCACTCACCGGTTGGTCCCAAAATTAACATCACACCTACGTAACCTCGACCCTATTAACATATGTAAATTTCATGATCGTCCGCCAATTCCTTCTTGGTGGTCTTTTTTCACTTTCTGCCAGTGTATATCTGTGTTTTAATATAACAGTTGTTTAATCGGTTGAGAAACAACACACTTTTGTTTACAAACATTTTATCATAGGCTGGACATGTTCTTTAACACGTGCAAGATTAACCATACAACAAATGTAAAAAAAAAACCTGCTAGATTAAAAGGTGTATTTTTATATACACTGACGGTAAAAAAATCCCAAGTCCAAGATGGGGTTAATTAAGATAAACGACAGTTGGTAGGCGGTGAGAGTACATCTGTAAGATGACGTCTATGCAAATTTCGCGCTCGGCGCATACGTGTGGCGCCAATAGCGCCCCTCGGTACATGCAAAACAGGTTTGCTGTAAATACGCGCTGTAACGTTCGTGAGCGTTATTGTCGTTGAGATTCAACGTAGTGTGTTGATAATAGTCAAGAAAGCCTTTAAGAAGACGAAGAAGCCATTATCAACAGCTCACGGAGTTTGAACGAAGTCGTGTAATAGGGCTACAAGAAGGTTTATCTTCTTTCCGCAATATTGCAGAACGACTTGGCAGGAATGAAGCCACTTTGCATGATTGTTGGCAGCGGTGGTCAAGGGAAGGTACTGCCACAAGAAGACCAGGTTCCGGCCGGCCACGTGGCATTACTGAAAGGAAAGACCGCCGTGTATGGCGTATGGCCGTGGCGCATCCTACTGCGGCTCCGGCAGCAATTCAAGCTGCAGTTACCACCACGGTGACAAAACGAACTGTTACAAATCGGTTACCTGAAGGACAGCACCGAGACAGACGCCCTGTAGCGTGCATTCTACTTTCTCTATACCACTGCCGTTTGCGACGTTAGTGTTGTCAAGCTAGAGTTCATTGGAGGACGGAGTGGAGATATGTTGTGTTTTCTGATGAAAGCCAGTTCTGCCTGGGTGCCAGTGATGGCCGTGTGTTGGTTAGAAGGAGGCCAAGTGAGCGCCTGCAACCAACATGTCTGCGGCCGAGACACACTGGACCTACACCTGGAGTTATGGCCTGGGGAGCAATTTCCTATGACAGCAGGAGCACTCTCGTGGTTATCCCACGCACCCTGACGGCACAGTTGTACGTCGGTCTGGTGATTCAACATGTTGTGCTGCCATTCATGAACAGCATTCCAACTGGTGTTTTCCAACAGGATAACGCTCGCCCGCATACCACTGTTGCAACCCAACATGCTCTACAGAGTGTCGATTTGTTGCCGTGTTCTGCTAGATCACCAGATCTTTCACCAATCGAGCACGTATTGGACATCATTGGACGACAACTCCAGCGTCGTCCACAACCAGCATTAACCGTCCCTGTATTGACAGACCAAGTGCAAAAGTGATGGAACTCCATCCCACAAACTGTTATCCAGCACCTGTACGACACAATGCATGAACGTTTGCGTGCTTGCTTTCAACATTCTGGCGGTTATACCGGTTATTAATGTACCAGCATTTCACATTTAAAATGGCTCTTTTCGCGCTTACATTAAGCTGTGATCTTGAAACCTTAATTGATTATATATGTTACCTATACAAATGTATTGCCGCTATTTCATTCCTCTGCAACTAATTTTTCGTGGTGTTGGGATTTTATTTTCCGTCAGTGTATAATTAAAAGGAATAAGGTGGATTAGCGAAATTTAAAAATGTAGAAAAACTTTTAAATTCGTTTCTCAAATTCTAGTGAGACAGATGTGCTCGGTTTTCCTTACAAAGCTCATCGTTGTTTAGGCGTTATTTTGGAGATCGCAACATGCATTTCTTTCTCAGTATTAATTGTTGGCCTATATTTTGTCTTTATAAGTGAAGCGACGGAGAAACCAGCTTCAGAAATGTAAGCAATAGCATAAAAAATCAAATCACCCAGTGCTCTCAATACTCAAGCAGTCATGAAGAATCAAAACATCCAGTGCCCTCAAAACTCAAGTAGTCAATGGGATTTGGTGCCAAACTGTTACTAGTTCTTTACTTTCAATGTTGAGCCAGTTCCACATCAATGAGCTGTTCTGCTTCCTCGTTGTTGAAATACAGAGGTATCTCAACATTGAAGGGAAGCATTTTGTTGGTCCCAATTCGTCCAGAGGGATGCATATATTACGAGATGAAAACTGAGTTACAGAGTAAATGCTGTCCTCAGTGGCTCCTTTAATGACATCTCATTAGATTGCATTAACTGGTCCAATGAAGAAAGATATTTGAAATCACCTTTGCTTTCAATGTTTTTTCCAAAGGATCACATTCTTCTTAAACCCTGAGGATTTGTCTGAAACTGCAAGATGTTTTTATTACTACCTAGCAAACGAAGTAATACACGCATATTGAAACAGTTTCTATACTTCAAAACCTATAAAAATTGTCAATGCATGCATTTTTTTCAAAAATCGCGGAATAAAAGCATATTTTATTAGAAAGGCCCCTTTAATAAATTGTCAGCGGAACAAGTTTCTTCATCGTACAGATACGAGTATACTGCTATTCCCAGCTCACAGAAATTAAGCAGGAAGTTACTGAGAGCATTACATAGGATCGTCTGATACAGTTTTATATTTTCACAGGAGTAAATCGAAAACGCTAATTTCTTCATTACTTACTCTCTTCTCATCAGTAGAAAAGAAGTTCCTCATACTGAATATTCTTACAAACTTTTCTGATGCAAGCACTTATCTGATTACTATAAAAACTGGCAATATTCATTTTACACAATGGTGTTAAAATGCCTTTCTAACCTGCAATCTACATTACGTTGGCTTCATTTTTGGATTTTACAATAAGATACACTGAATAATTGAAAACATTCTTTCATTGTAATTAAACGGTACATGTTTGCAGTATTTTCACAACTAGTTGGCGGCAATATATGTAATCCTATTATGTCTAAAATCGATAATGTTGCACTTGCGATGAAAGACAATCACCGTATGTTCAGACGTAATTTTACTCCAATTACACTGACGGAAAAAAATCCCAACACCACGAAGAAATAGTTGTAGAGGATTCAAATGGCGGCAATACATTTGTATAGGTAACATATTTAATCGATGGAGGTTTCAAGATCACAGCTTAATGTAAGCGCAAGAAGAGCCATTTTAAATGAGAAATGCTGGTACATTAATAACCGGTGTAACCGCCAGAAGTTTGAATGCAAGCACGCATTCAACATTCTGGCGCCAGCATGTTGAATGCGTGCTTGCATTCAGTACCTGTACGCCTGAATGTTGAATGCATTCTGTCGTACAGGTGCTGGATGTCAGTTTGTGGGATGGAGTTCCATGCCTGTTGCACTTGGTCGGTCAATATAGGGACGGTTAATGCTGGTTGGGGGTGACGCTGGAGTTGCCGTCCAATGACGTCCCATACGTGCTCGATTGGTGAAAGATCAGGTGATCTTGCATGCCACGGCAACATGTCGACACTCTGTAGAGCATGTTGGGTTACAACAGTGGTATGCGGGCGAGCGTTATCCTGTTGGAAAACACCACCTGGAATGCTGTTCATGAATGGCAGCACAACAGGTTGAATCACCAGACCGACGTACAACTGTGCCGTCAGGGTGCGTCGGATAACCACGAGAGTGCTCCTACTGTCATAGAAAATTGCTCCCCAGACCATAACTCCAGGTGTAGGTCCAGTGTGTCTCGGCCGCAGACAGGTTGGTTGCAGGCGCTCACCTGGCCTTCTTCTAACCAACACACGGCCATCACTGGCACCCAGGCAGAACCGCCTTTCATCAGAAAACACAACATATCTCCACACCGTCCACCAATGATCTCTAGCTTGACACCACTGACGTCGCAAACGGCAGTTGTTTGGAGTAAGTAGAATGCACGCTACAGGGCGTCTGACTCAGAGCTGTCCTTCAAGTAACCGATTTGTAACAGTTCGTTGTGTCACTGTGGTGGCAACTGCAGCTCGAATTGCTGCCACAGACGCAGCAGGATGCGCCACGGCCATTCGCCGTACACGGCCGTCTTCCCTTTCAGTAGTGTCACGTTGCCGGCCGGAACCCGGTCTTCTTGAGGCAGTACCTTCCCTTGACTACCGGTGCCAACAATCATTTAGAGTGGCTACATTCCTGCCAAGTCGTTCTGCAATATTGCGGAAAGAAAATCCACTTTCTCGTAGCCCTATTACACGAGCTCGTTCAAACTCCGTGAGCTGTTGATAATGGCTTCTTCGTCTTCTTAAAGGCATTCTTGACTAACATCAACACACTACGTCGAATCTCTACGATAACTAACCCTCACGAACGTTACAGCGCGTATTTACAGCAAACCTGTTTTGCACGTTCCGAAGGGCGCTACTAGCGCCACACGTATGCGACGAGCGCGAAATTTGCATATTCGTCATCTTACAGATGTACTCTCACCGCCTACCAACTGTCGTTTATCTAACACAACCCCTTTTTGGTGATGAGATTTTTTTCCGTCAGTGTATATGAGTTCATGTAATTGCGCCTTACCTTGTTTATTTTTATACGTTGCTT
The DNA here is from genome assembly GCA_039090855.1 of Macrothele yani. Lineage (NCBI taxonomy): Eukaryota > Metazoa > Arthropoda > Arachnida > Araneae > Macrothelidae > Macrothele > Macrothele yani. The sequence goes on along the minus strand of CM076999.1, from coordinate 38,918,544 downwards.
AACAGTAATTAGTTATACACATGTAAGTCATAAAAGCTGTCTACGTACGATTAAAAACATTATCCCTGCTGATACTATAGACTAGTTTAAAAAACTTTATTCACAAGTAAAAGCATGTTAAAAGCGAGATCTTTCGGGATCCCTAGATCCCATCTTCAGGCTTAAGGCCATAAAGAACAACAAGTGGTCCACTTATATACGATCAGGTTTGACCCATGGTGCAACGCAGTGGGCGTTGACGTCGGTCAACATAGCAAATCAAAAACAATCAATAGTTCGAAGATATGTAAGGTTATACAATATTGTCCGTAGCGGTTCCGGGCATATCGATGGGGATTAGTTTTTCCATATGTGAGGAATGAATGACGGAAGTTCTGAGTTACAGCATAAAGGCCCATATGAATGGATATATAAGCTCTCGGAGAGGAAAACATTTCCCTTGTTACTTTAGAGTTCAAAACCACGGCGTTCTTCCAGTCAGGTATTTTCCCTCTTGGTCCACAGTTTCAGTTAGTGCTGTGTGGTGGAGCCTGACCTCAAGTAATATTGGTGTTCCGATAATCGTACTTTTAAGGTCCTGAGAGTCGAACCTATATGATATTTCACATCCTCTGGATTATTATGGGTTGACTAAAGGTATGCGGTATACACCGGGTCTAGATAGATCGGGAATCACGTCACGATCAGTTCTGATAATAGAAAAGATGTTACGAGTCGAGACTCCAAAACCAAGTCCATATTTCTTGCATGTTTTTCTAAGGATTGTCACAAGTGGTTGAGAAAACTCAGTCTTGCCTATATACCGTAAAGTTGTTTTTGGAGTAGTTAGGGTAGTGGATCGAGTTCGTTGAACTATATTCAAGAAGCGTTCGAAGTACGAATCCGGGTACCCATAGGATCGGGCCATAGTCCGAATGTACTTAAGTTCATTGTCCAGGCTTCATGAATATAGTTCAACGAACTCGATCCACTACCCTAACTACTCCAAAAACAACTTTACGGTATATAGGCAAGACTGAGTTTTCTCAACCACTTGTGACAATCCTTAGAAAAACATGCAAGAAATATGGACTTGGTTTTGGAGTCTCGACTCTCGTAACATCTTTTCTATTATCAGAACTGATCGTGACGTGATTCGTGATCTATCTAGACCCGGCGTATACCGCATACCTTTAGTCAACCCATAATAATCCAGAGGATGTGAACAATTATATAGGTTCGACTCTAAGGACCTTAAAAGTACGATTATCGGAACACCAATATTACTTGAGGTCAGGCTCCACCAACACAGCACTAACTGAAACTGTGGACCACGAGGGAAAATACCTGACTGGAAGAACGCCGTGGTTTTGAACTCTAAAGTAACAAGGGGAATTGTTTTCCTCTCCGAGAGCTTATATATCCATTCATATGGGCCTTTATGCTGTAACTCAGAACTTCCGTCATTCATTCCTCACATATGGAAAAACTAATCCCCATCGATATGCCCGGAACCGCTACGGACAATATTGTATAACCTTACATATCTTCGAACTATTGATTGTTTTTGATTTGCTATGTTGACCGATGTCAACGTCCACTGCGTTGCATCATGGGTCAAACCTGATCGTATATAAGTGGACCACTTGTTGTTCTTTATGGTCTTAAGCCTGAAGATGGGATCTAGGGATCCCGAAAGATCTCGCTTTTAACTTGCTTTTACTTGTGAATAAAGTTTTTTAAACTAGTCTATAGTATCAGCAGGGATAATGTTTTTAATCGTACGTAGACAGTTTTTATGACTTACATGTTCCTTTCGTGCGAAACACAGTTTTTATCGGTTAGTTATACACAGTCTAGTCGTATTATTGTGGTCATGTCCTATTTTTGATGTCAACAGCGCGTAGCCAATTACAGAAGGAACGTGTCGTGAGCTGGCTTGGAGGCTATTCAAGGTGTGTTGTAGGCAGTCGGAAAACATATCATTCGTTGCTGTCATGGATAAGAGGGTTGATTTTTCAGATTTGCAAAAATATATGATTATATGCTTTCTAACCAAGGGTGGTAGTATTTCTGTGACAGTGCAGTTTGTGAACTGTTCGCCTGCCGCTGCGGTCAAAGTGTATCGCGATTGGACAAATGGCACCATTGCGAATAAGCGTCGTAGAAACTGCGAAGTAACACGTGTCATTGATTTGAGAGGTGGGCGACGGCTGTGTAGGTGCGTGACAGCCAATCGACACGCTACAGTGGAGCAACACACTGGCTGAATGAACCACGGGGCTACCGGAAGTGTGTCTAAAACGATAGTTCAGCCAGTTCAGCAACCCTTGTTGCGCATGGGTCTTAGATGCACACGGATGGTCACTGAGATTATGCTATCGAAGGTGCGTCGGAAGAAAAGGCTTATATTTGCACTGCAGTATCGGAATTGAACCTCCTCTGATTGGCGAGGCTTTGCCATTTTTGAAGAATCACGTTTTCTGCTTCATCGAACGGATGGACGTTGGCGCATAAGGCGAGAAACATCGGGGAACAAACAATCTTCAACAATTGCTAATGCCATTAAAAGACCTTAGTTGAAACACACGAAACCATTTTTGGAAATGCTGCCCTTGCAATTAAAAAAAAAAAAAGCTTTTCTTTTCTCTCGTTACCGGGTGGGTCCACATGCAGTCTAAGAAAACGCTCCATGACTATGGACTTCTGATACTTAATCATATTCAGGTGGAAGTACTTAAATAACTTTAGGGATTATTCGCGTTTCAAGATGTTAATGAAGAAATTACTAAAAACTCTTAACAACTTGTTGGAAAGTAAATCTGAATGATTTAAAAAAATATGTTTCCCACACCTATAAATTTTGCATATTTAGTAGTTTCTAACATGATTATGATAATCTTAGTAGTATGCAAAATTTAAATTTAAACATTTCGAATAATATATTTACTGTTCCTCCAAAGTTTCATTCGATCAGCTGAAAAAATCTTTCAAAGTAGAACGGCAAAGACATGTTCAGCTGAATTGGATGGTACAGGTCCTTCCCACGAAATCCTGATATATTCCTTTGTTTTTTCTATTGTCTAATTGGTCTCCGTCCTCTCAGCACAGCCCAATCAGGGGATAGGGATCCCAATGCTCACTCGACAGGCTGGCATTTAAATAAACATGTTTTCTTAAGGAAATTGCAGAAGCAAAAATATTGCTTTCCGAGTACATGTTTGTTGACCGAGTCAACGGTGCTAGTTCATTGTACTCTCAGGATCTTTCTGTCAAGCAGATTCAGTACGCCTCGTAGCATTATATTCGTACTCCGAAACCATGTTAATATTAATTGTGTCCCTACTCAGTAATATACAATATATGCCAAATTCAACGAGTTTTCACACCATGGATCGGAACCTCTCTATCCAGCACAGTAAATGAAGTACATTAACTATATGCCCGGGAAGATTTGTCTGATGATGCGAATCATCACAGCAAAATAGTGTTCTGAAGAAAGAGGATATTTCCGTTGGAATATACGCATATTGCACACGGTGGTCTTCCAAATGGATATTTCCTTCCCCTCTATTAGTTTCAGTTTAAATGGACGCCAATTTATCTCCACATCTTTAGGATATCAAAAGGAATATGAGTTTTATGGAACAACTTTCCAAGTGTACGAGAACACATATCTGAAAAATATCTAAAGCATGCTTCTTCTGACAACTGGCTTGTCCAAAAAGATGTGACAAAACCAACTGGAGACCCACTTGGTCACCTTCGGAACATCTTGACGTCGAAAGCAATCCGTGACATTCACACCGTGAAATGCATGAGTTCTCGTCTCAAGCAATTTCATCAAAAATCTTTTTAAGTCCACACCATACAGCAAAAGAATACCACAAAATAAGTATACAAAATGCATCCAAACATATTAATGGATCACGTTAGAAAGCTAACGCATTACAAACACACCGGAGGTAACACAAAGCAAGTGAGCACTGATGTTCTGTCACCTATTGGCCGTATGTAATAACTATATCGCACAGAGGGGAAGCCACGCTTGGAAGTATAGCCAGTATTTGCTAATGAGACATTGATTACATCACACGCACTACATGAGACCTGTGGGAAAGAAATAATTTGGTCTTCCTCATTCCTTCATACGTCATTAATTCTAAACCCACACCCTAATTACAGAAAAAAATGTAATGAAATTCTTGTCTTCCTCCTTTTTCTTCGGAAATTTTTTTATATCTGCACTGTGTCATGTGAACTTAAGTTCAGCTGTATGTACATCCAAATGCTACAAGCAACGCAAAAATATTTTTTTTCCAGCAAACTAATTTTTCGGTATTGTCCATAAATGCCAGTTAGCAGTTGATTCTATCTCGTCATTTCCCCCCTAGGAATTTCCGAACATCTACGAAATTCCTTTTGGAATGCCATTATTCAGTATACTTAATTTCAATGGATATTGAAATTCCAAAAGAAAGTGTTAAGTCAAACGGTGTGCCACAAAAAGCAAGTTCGTCAAGCTCAGAAATAAACAGTTGGCTCATTCATTTCAGAATCTTGACATCGAAACGCAAATTCGTTAATGAGTGTCGCTTTTTACTTCCATAATTCTTCTGTGATAAAAGGATTAGTATGTCTTTTACAGTACTCATGATAAATAAGAACAGTTTGTGTTTCGGCGTGTATTCACAAATGCAGGTCATGCAGACGTGCAGAGATCTCGATCAGGGATTATATTATGTGACTGCTCTCTGCCTGCTAGGTGATTGGTAGCCACCTAAAATTCAGCAGTGACTGAGTCATAATTCTTTTTTTTATATGTACCGTAGGCTTATTTTAATAAAACAATATGATGCAGATGGGTTTAATTATATTGTAACGAATTTGAGTGAATTACTCCATTTTTACTGTATATATTCCAGTAACGAAATTAAGTGATTTCAAACTGTTCCCAGACAGAATAAGGACAGGCAATGAAATGTAATCCTTATAACGAAAATTATTTGCTCCCAGAAGCTTTTCCCAACATTTTGACAAAGTTCCAATCAGCACTACAAAAAATTTTCCGGATCCGTTTTCACCACCGTTTCGAAATTAGTGTTGCATTAATACATTAAATTAATGTCTAAGATAAAAAAATGAAAGCGTTGTTTATACTAAAAAATAATTTTGGTAATTCATCGTTTTGTCATATGAAGCTACTTTGATTTTCTGTTGAAACACTTAAAATTGCCTCTTAATTCTGCACTTAATATCATGGTATTTAAATATTTGCTTGTCATTTCCTTTTATCACAACACGCTTACAAGTATAATATGACAACTGGTGCAATTCATTAAAAATCACTGAAGAAATTTACAACGTTCGGTTTCTGAGAAGCAGTTTCGAAGCAAGTGTGTATGTGTCGAGAAGAACACAGATGAACAGTGAACTCTGTTACACTTTGCCAATCAGGGAGAGATGCACGGCGTTAAAAGCCCAGCTGGTTAATTACTTTTAAAAGGTAGCAATTTTTGAAGACTGTCTACATATCTGAACACTAGTGCTTAACATCATTTTACAAAAAAAGAATTATAAATGCTTTATAACCAAATATTTCGGTCTGGTGAAAGCAAAAATATAGTGAAACATTTTGAAATTTTGAACTCTTTGCAGTGAACAGGCGCATAAAACACAAAATCTTCATGTGTCAGTTCTACGGAGAGTTATAGGTTCACCTAAGACTAGATTAAGCCTTTGTGGGCCTCTGCTCTAAGACGTTTGGGTGAGCCCCAAGTAACTGGTGAAGTAGAAACATTTTGAAGTCCAATAAACCTCAAACTCTAGCAGTATGCATTTTAATTGTAATAAAGGAAACATTGTGAAGTCTGAAATGTATTAAATTACGTACACCTTTTTTTCATACGAACAAGTCTCAGCAAATATCAAGATCACTTAATTCGAATTTACGATTTGTACAAATTCGCAATTATCTGAGTGTGAGGTGGGAAATATACTTCGTTTATATATTAATAATACCATACCCATTCTATCAATCTATCAAGATGTGTAGTCCCATGCACTACCAATTTGGGACCTCCATTAGATGTCGATGAAATACTCACAACCTAAAATACGTTCACACATAGAATGCTTCTCCTGAGAATGGATATCTCAGAAAATCGTGATCCTAAGTGTTTCTGTTTTTTTTTTTTTTTTTGTTGTGGTTGTTTTGGTTTTTTGAAGTGAAATTTTCAGATTTGCAGATATTTTTAAGAAAGCTCGAAAAATACTTTTCTTTCAAATGTTTACCTTTCTTATAAGTTTTCCACGATTATATTTTTATCAGTGTAAGAACGGACACATTAACGATGTTAATTCATTTTAATGATGAACATTATGTGACCTTTTCCTAACGAAAGAAATATCGCAAGTTCCCAAAATGCCGACAGAAAGTTCGCAAATATTCTTCATTTTTTTGTTTGAAGTCGAGAATTATAACGAAGGAGTTCAGGTTCGCATGCCTTAGAAGGGCGAGGCCGTTTTTCAACGAACTGAGAGTATCGTCAAGGACACGGCGACTTTCACAGTACATTGTTCATATCGACCTGGCGCCTACAAGTCTGAAATGCAGACATAGTCCTTTGTATCAATATAACAATGTGTATTGTGTTACTATACGGATGTACTCCGGCGGTTGGATTGCTTTCTCCAAAGGAGGCACTCACTAATAGATGACCTGGGGAGAAGCGAGGACGCGCAGGGTAGGATTAAAAGTCCAGCAGTAAGAAACCCAGCCATAACCTATGGGTGTGGCCGGTGAAGGGCGCCAAAGGTGACCCACGTGACCAGAGAGGCGAACAAAATGAACCGGTCAGCGTGAGGTCCAGTTCAGCGCCGACGTCCTTGGGACAGGAGGTAGAGCGAACGGCGGAGGCGAGCAGGTAACTCGGAGAGGAGCTGTTCGTCAGTCTGAGTTCGGTCAACGGAGGAAGCAGTTCTCGGAGAGAAGGAAACGCGACGCATTTGCCTTTATTGTGCGGCGGACCCAAGGAAGTTCCAGGATTCAGAACTCTCAAAGTCCATGGAAAGTTAGCGAACATCTATCCTAGAAGAGATAGGTCGCCGCTACCGCGGAATCAGCCCGTGTCAGGGATTCCGGTAGAGTAGTTGACGTTACACTACTGAAATACGGACTTAGTACAGTCTACTGAAACATCGGTTAGAGAAGGATAGCTAGAAGACTATTCCTTAATCGTCGACGAGATATAGGTCTACCTAGTGTCAAACAGACTCTAAGTAAGGACTTCGACGTGGAGCCAGATTTCTTCAGAATTCGACCATCTGAGCCTGCGCGTTCCACGATCCTTGCCAGGTCCAATATTAGTGAGGCCTAATGTTCAGGAGCGAGTAATCCGCCGCCAGAAAAATTCTAATTGATGTTGAAATAAATGTTCGTATATCTTTTACCAGTAGTCCTCTTCAAATTATTATATCTGAAGGTGAATATATTTCTGTATGATCAGCTGTTGTCGCTTCGTCTTCCTGGTTCACAGATTTACATAATAAAGTAGGGAAGGCTTCCTTCGTTTGTTCGCTCGAACAGAGTGAGAGAGAGAGGGCGTTTCTGAGAAGCATAAACACCTCTCTGTTGTTGTGAGAGCCCATATAACACGGACGTCTCAGATCCTTAAGTAGGAGGCGGCGCTAAGTCACGTGACGACACGTTCGCTCTTACGATCAGTCTGTCTTGAAAGGATATACAGGTTTGATGAATGTGTTGAAGCTGTGTAGACGATATCTCCGTACTTGTCATTCGCACCCATGGACAGTGAAACAAAAGAACTAATCAAGCTTCCTCTCCCTGAAATTGCTTATGATTCACACTTTACTCCGGATAGTGCGTTGATATCATACATTTAACAATACTCTTCTCCGTTTTGTGAGGAAACCATAAAAATTAAAACTTCAAATAACATTTTAGAAGCACACAACACTGTCGCTGAGTAGCGTCTACGTGAAATTTCAATGTTGCTCTGCAGGTAGCAGACACCATGACACACACACAGTAAGTAAAATTTTCCCGTTTCTCTAATTGTTGTACACTTTCTGATGTCAGTGACCGAAAGGGCCTTGCTTAGATTTTGGAGCATCAGTCCTTAACGTCTGAAAATATTTTGTTTTTTACTTCTGATTGACAGAATTTAGTAACGAGTGGTACTTTCACAGATGTCGTAAAGGTTACTATATTAGAAGTCACTTTCTTAACCATGAACACGCAAGGAAAGTTTCCAGCATTTCATGCCTGGCCTTTCTAACCCTTATTTCAATGAGGCATTTTGAAATGGGCACATTGCCCATTGGAAAGAACAGTGTGAGTTACCAATGACGGTAAAGACAACTCAAAATTTACATGTTTCCGTTTAGTTCTTATACATTATACATTAACTTTTTCGCTAAAGCTTTGGGAAACTTAGCGAGGTAATCGGGTAACTGCCATTCTAGTACCTTTATGATGTACTCTCTCCCTCCTCCCTCTCTTTGTCTCTCTCTCTCTCTCTCTCTCTCTCTCTCTCTCTCTCTCTCTCTCTCTCTCTCTCTCTCTCTCTCTCTCTCTCTCTCTCTCTCTCTCTCTTTATCTTTTCTCTCTATCCCTCTCTTTCTCTTTTCTCTCTCTCCCTCTCTTTCTCTTTTCTCCCTCTCTCTCTCATTTTCTCTTTATGTAACTTTCATCTCCGGTTTTGTCTCATTCACCTTTCTTATGAAAACGTAAACTACCCGTTACCTGAATGAATACTTTCGTCATATTATAAAACCCCAGGGATGGCAAGTAATTCACTGGGAGAAATATGATTCATCACTATTTAACATAAGGAACTTACGTTCGAAGTAATTGCTTGTTATATACGTGTTAAACATTCTAATTGACTTGGAGTTATGTTACCTACTTGACAAAATTTGCTTACGAATTACGAAGAAACAAATGGGTGAAAAAAACCTATACGCTATAATATCTTAGCTCTAATAGCCATAAAATGTTAGCGTAGAATATTCTCCCATGTACCGTTCCGTATTCAGCGAAGGATTTTGGGTTGCCGAATAAGTACATCAACGGAATCACATCTCCATTGTCATTACTCTGTTATCTGTCTGGAACTACAGGAACTGTGGAAAATGAAGCTATCTATATCAGAGAAGAAAAATTGAGCTTTTAGAATCTAGCTTATAGATGAAAATATTTTGAACAAGCAGCAGTACATTGATGACAATTTTTTTCCTTATTTTTCCAACAGATCTCAACACAATATGAAATCCAGGTACACACATGCACCGTTTGGCACATATATTGCTGTTGATGAAATCAATACAATTGTTTTAGTAACTGCCCAGTTAACTGGGTGGGATAAAAAAATGAAGTAAATTTAATGATGAGCTGTTCCAGAGAATAGGTGAACGTTCCCTAAAGACAGGGCGATACATCTTCTCTTTATAATTTTACGATGTAATTTCGCTTTACTCGTTTTCTTAAAACCTTTTCGCATTTAGGACTAACTTTCTTAAGTATAAACATACGCAAGATGGATAGTTTGGAGTATTGGTTCATTGACACCTCTGCTGATGTTTAGACGAAAGCTTGCATCAAACACATCTGAATGGCAAAACACAAATATCTCCCCTAAACCTGAAAAATAATTTTCCTTGAACAGCTCGATTCTTCTGCAACTGCAATTCCTATAGCAGAACCTAAAGAATTACTTTACCTTAACTTTCTTACATGAAAATACCAAGTCGAGTCACATTATTGTGATCACCTTATACTCTTGAAGTCAACCGCGTAGCTAATGAAAGACTGCACGTGTCGTGACCTGGCTTGCATGGTATATATGGTGGGCTACAGGCATTCTGAAAACATAACACTCGTTGCTGTCATTGATAAAATGAGCGATTTATCAGATTTGCAAAAGGGATGATTAACGGCTTTTGTGCCAAGGGTGGCAGTAATTCTGAAACAGAACAGTTTGTATATCTACGAAAACGGTTCGCGTGCTGCTGCGGTTAAAGTGTATCGTGATTGGAGAAATGGCACCATTGCGCATAAGCGACGTGGAAACTGTAGTTCAGCACGTGCCATTGATGTGAGAAGTGATCGTCGGTTTCGAAGGTACGTGAGAGATCGATCGACACGCAACAGTAGAGCAACTCACTGGCTGAATGAATCAGGGGGGCACCATAAGTATGTCTAATACGACAGTACAGCGAATTATGCTGCGTAAGGCGGCTCCGATGCAGACGCATGGTCACTGCAACTATGCTACCGAAGATGCATCGGCAGAAATGTCTTACATTTGTATGGTAATTTCGGAATGGGACCTGCGCTGATTGGCAACAGGTTGCCTTCTCCCATGAGTCACGTTTACTGCTTCATCGAACGTATGAACTTTGGCGTATAAAGCGAGCAACATCGAGAGCAAACACTCTTTAACTATCACTGGAAGAACACACGCTGATGGGGGCAGCCTTATGGGGTAGGAATGCTTTCCTGGCATTCCCTCGGATCATTTATACCTGCGGAAGACAATATAAACCGAATTCGTTATGAGTCCATCGTTGCAGACCACCCAACCACACCCAAGCTGATTGTCTTCCCTGGGCGAATGGGATCTTCCAGCACGACAATGCGACTTGTCACACAGTTTGAAATGTCCGAGAGTGGTTGGAAGGACACCGCGAAGAATTCAAAATACTTCTTGGGCCACATATTCCCCACACATAAACTCAATTGAGCATCTGGAGGACCACATCGATCGTGTTGTTCGCTCTATTAATCCTTCACCAAGTACCGTCCAGTAGCTGTCAGGTGAACTGCCGTCAGCATGTTTCAACATAACTGTTAACATTCACCAGCTCATTTTTAGGTCATTCCCAGCCAGTGTATCCTCTGGCCGCTCTGCACACGGCGGTTACTCTTGATATTAACTGGTGGTCACAATAATGTGACTCGATCGTGTATATCTATGAAAAAAGTTATCATGTTTACGAAGAACAAATTACTCAGGTTCTCCTATAATGCGATTAAAGATATGTTATAAAACGTCTAAATTAGGAACATGACAAAGGTATAAACAATGAGATAATCTCCAAACCTAAAATTTCCTTCACAATTGGGAGAATTTCGAAATATTGATTTTCTGTTACCTAAAGATTGTCGTGGTTATGTCTCGAGGTGTTTAATTGACTAACCAGCATGGCAGGTTTTACAAAAGGAATAGTAATTTTTCCTTTTTTTCTGTTAGCAGTAAGAACAGAGCCATCATATATATATTGGATATCCGAAAGTGCTTTAAAATTTTGTTGCTCGGGTATTTTTAAGAACTTGATAACACCAAAGCAGATGAAGTTGAATATTTCAAAATGTCGTTCTACTTCTGCGAATATGAATAAATGTCTGTCACTTTTATGTATTAACAATTTTAAGTTCTTTATATATTATTACAATGTTAGCTCATTATTTAAATATCATTAAAATTCTTCGTCAACGAACTTTTTCTTTTATTATGAGTAGGGCCTTATCGTTTATTTTAAAATTAATGTCAAAAACATTTACTTTTTTCCCATATAAAGGCATCCAAAGTGTTAGCTTTATTTTTTAATTTAGCGTGAAACTTTTGCATGAAGACAACTTGGAAAGAACTAACCGAGAGCAGAAGGTTCAGGTTTTTGAAGTACACACTTCAACAATTTGGAAAAACTGTTTCCGGTTACTGGGTCTCTCAAAATATTTAGTCTCCAACATGCAAGCTCCTCGGAGCCTTGCATGAAGGAAACAGACGTCACAACATAGGTCTAAATGTCCTGAAAGGATGAATGAACAGATGTTCAGATACGAAACTTCTAGAGTGAGAAAAATGAAAAATTAGAGGTAGAGCATATGCATTTACTTAGCATGAATTCTAAGTAGGTTGAAAACTAAGTTTGACACAGCGAACTGAATAATTATTTTAGTTAGGTGTTTTGCCTGTTCCTTTTATGGAATGATTAATGTTCATTGGTAATTTATTTATTTAATTATTATATTTACTTAGGTAATAAGTGCTGCATGTTTTCCATCTCTTTTTTTAACTGTCATTGCTTTGCCTAGATGCGAAACAAGAACAGAAGTGTGAAAATTTGAACCACGCACTTCAATTATTTTGAAAAAACTCCTCCTGGTTACTAGATCCCTAAAAGATTTAGTCGTCAAAACGCGAGCCCCTCACGGCCTTGGGAGAAGGGAAAAGACGTTGTGCCGTAGGTCCAACCCTCTTAGAAAGAGAAACGATCAGGTGTTCGTGCTAGTCTCTTCACGAGTAGTCTTTAGGAATGGACGTAGGCGGTAATAAAGTGTTAATGCTGTTCAGCCTTCAACATAATAATATGATTCATGACAAGCGTAGAAAAACCAGTGAGATGTGGAATTATTTTACCGTCGTTAAAGAAAATTTACGTTTTTTTGTAAGCAAAAGCTTTCTTAGTTCGACTTGCCGTTACGTTGCTGCTCGGTCACAGCTCTCGTAAACAATGCTTTTGTCACGGATTGTAGTAAGAAGGTGACTGGCCATCCCGTTTCAGTTGCGTCATCACTTGCTTAAACTGTGATTTTGTAACTATTTAAAGTCATCGTTACTGCCGTGGAATTGTCACCGTTGTCATTGTTACAGGAAAATATCTGTTAAGTCCACCGCTACCAGTCATACAGTTTGAAAAAGATTGGTAAATGCCCACTAACCTGACATTGGTTTATTTTGCGGTCCGTCGTAACTTCTAACACGTCTGGCCAGATGATCACTGGTTAGACATTGGTGGTGTGTTCATCTTACGGCTGGGTTTTCAAAAACTTATGAGTCGGTACCTTCTTCTCTCTAATTTGCCTGCAGTGGTCGTTAATTTCCAGACCACAAATGATGCATTTTAAGAAAAAAAAATATCTTTCGATGCAGAGCAATACCCTTGGCTTTTAAAATATTTGGAGGAGGTGTTTTGTATCGATGCACTTTCACAGATATCGATTCCTCAATTAAAAGTGAATATTATCTCCTGAGAAAAACATAAAGCTGCAGTATTGACACGAAGCCAGACATATTCGATATGTGCTGGACAACATTAAAATGAACTAAAGATATAACTGAAATCATATTGCTGTTTTGAATATAATACAGTACATCGCAATATTAGACATGCAAAATTTACAGCATGACCGAAAAAGGCAGTCATCTGCCTACTCGCTAGTGGGTCAAACATTTATATTTACAAAAATAAGTTATATAATTTCTTTCACATGTATATATCCTTCGTTATAATAGTAAAACGTGTAACACCCAAACAAAATGGAATTTTCCTGTGATAGAAAATTCAGAATTGCTTCTGGCAAGGTTTCTTTGTATCAAAGAGGGAGAAAGGAAAGCACTTCCGCAGCGAACAGCTTTAGAAATTCTCAGCAATTTTTATCCGTGTGTGTAAAAAAATATATGGGAACCAACCTCCCGATGCCTGTGTTATTTAATTAACAGCAGCTCTAAGCTATATTAAATAAAACAAATGTATATACGGAGATAAAGATGTGTGAATTTGCAATATGTACGTAGAATAATATTAAGGAAAAAATACAAGTAGGTATTTCACTAAATAATCTGAAAAATTGGCGTAGGTAATAAAATGAAACAGTGTTGAATGTAGTTACCATCAGGAGGGTCCCGCTTGAGCAGCGCAGTATCCGACGCGGTTAATTTGAAGCGGCGCATGACGTAGGCGTGGACGCTTAGTCTTTCGGCTTCCCGCATCACTGTTTGTTTACAATTGGTGTGATGGAGTTTCCGCTATGAACGTAATCGATGTGCAACTGTTTGAAGTTTATGTTGTGTTTATTTTGTTACTTATTTACCACTGAGATTCATTGTTTGAGTATTTCGTAAGAAACGCAATAATAGCGGGTTGTGCAGTGGCCTGTTTTAGTACGTGCAATAGGAAAACCAAGAACACTGACATAGATTGAGTTCGTCATAATCAATATTAGGAACTAAATTTTATGTTCCTGAAAAGTCTATATCGGTATTAAATAAGTCCAAAAACGAAAGCGAAGCAAGATGTTATATTGCCGTCTCCCGTTGTAGGATATCTTAATATACTTACACACCAAATTGTAGTCTAAGGTCCAGTTGACACCTAAAATTATATATAATTTATGACTACAAAACTTGTGGTTTTGAGATAAAATAAAAATACCAACGTTTACCACAATCAAAGGCTTATCATATATCGACTATAGTTTCGCAGAGCTATTGGCTCGGCATCATCAGGGCGAATGGAGCGTAAACATTCAAATCATTGTGAAATTTTATTTTATCAAGAATGCTGACATTATGCACCATGTATTTGTATTTCCCAAGGATTTATCACTTCAAAAATTGTCAGGATTCCTTCAAAGTTTCTAATGCAAGAGTGTGTTCCCAACATTTTACACATGTTACGAGCGTGACTTAAAGGCAGAGTTACTTCGGGTGACTAGCAGAAAAGTGTTGAAACCTGATGCTGTACGTACATTAAACATTCCCACAAGCAATAATACTAGTATTAATAAGGTAAGTACGAGAACCAATATTGACAATTTAGGATCTGAGACTGCAACTCCAGCTGCACTTAGATGTCTGTCATGACCGTAGAATTCGGAAGCGTGCATTGGAAACCCTTGTTAATCGATCTCCAAAAGCAAGAGGGATATTGGGGGGGGGGGAGATATTACACTACAAAACTCTGCAGATATTCAGGTACCACCTTCTATTCCCCCTTTTCTTTTTGGTAGGAAAATGCATCACAGGAATGGTGTCATGGAATATTCTGCCATCAGAAAGCTAAGTTTTTATTTATTTTAATTTTTCATTGTTTGTATGAATGCATGCAATATTTGCACTTTTTCTGATGGCTTTTACATATGCTTATGTGGGAAAGAAAAGTTTTATTTAAATACATCTGTCATGGGAACATTGTTTTAAAGATCAAATCTGGAACGGAAAAGTTGTAGAATTAAATTAACACAGTATTAGTGGTAAGGAATATACCAACTTAATTGCTAGCCATTAATATAAACAAATTAAATACACACATCTCACACATATACGAGTATATATATATATATCATAATCATTGTCAACCATTATCAATCCACTGCTGGACGAAGGTCTCCCCAAGTTTCTTCCACAACGGTCTGTCTTGTGCCAGTCTCCTCCATGTTACTCCTGCATACTTTCGAATTTCATCCACCTATCTTCCATGTGGTCTTCTTCTGGATCTTTTCCTGTCCCTCGGAATCCAATCTAAAATTTCGGCTGTCCATCGATGGTCTGCCCTTCTGGCAGTATGTCCAGCTCATTGCCATTTCAGGGATTTTACTCTGATCGTGATGTCTTCCACTCTTGTCATTTTTCTGATATACGAGTTTATCTTCTTATCTCTCCTGGTTGCACCAAGCATGCACTTCTCCATGCTCTTTGAGTTGTCTTCAGCCTTTGCATGTCTCTTTTTAGTTAAGGTCCACGTCTCTGCACCATACGTAAGCACTGGAAGGATGCATTGATCAAACCCTTTTTTTAGACATAATGGCATATTGCTCTTGAAAATTATACTGTTTCTTCCAAATGCTCTCCAGGCAAGTTTTATTCACCAATTAATTTCTTCATCAATGTGACCCTCACTTGATATCTGCTGTCCAAGATGAACGTAGGTATCAGTTACCTCCAGCTTTTCTCCATCTACCGATAAATGTTCATTTCTTGTAAAAGCATTGTACATCACTTTTGTCTTCTGAAAGTTCATTTTTAATCCCACTCCTTTACTCTTGTCAGCAAGTTCCTTGGATCATACTCTGCAGCTCTGATGTGGTACTTGCAAAAATGACTAAGTCATCAGCAAAACGAATGTGAGTTATATATATATATATATATATATATAAGAGAAAAAAAAGATGCAAAATTTAATTTAAAAAATGAAAAATTGAAAAGATGAAACATTTTAATTTTCACCATTCCTCATTCCATCATGGTGCATATATATATATATATATATATATATATATATAGAGAGAGAGAGAGAGAGAGAGAGATAGATAGAGAGATAGTTAGATAGATAGATAGGAATATTTTTCAAGATGTCACTTTTTAAGTATTCCATACTTCATGGTGTGTGTGTGCAAATTATTTTAAAAAGAAAAAACCTTAAAAAATATATATATATAGAAGAATATCAGGACCAAGTCACCAAGCTATATTGTCCCTTTAATGAGGGCAAAAACTAAAAAACAGTAACCCATAAAATTTTGAGTTCATAAAAGAAGACATGTACAAATTTATAATGTAAAACATGTTGAGAATAATCACTTATAGCTTCTTCAGGGTCAAACAGAAATGCTACCTCTCTCATTTCTACAAAGACCTGAAAGTGGGTTTCTGCTATATTATTATACATGTGCTTAAGTGCACTAAAAACAAATTTTGTAAGTTAATAAAATCCTTGAACATTAAATTCTACTAAACCTGTTAACTACTAAAACAACCAGCTAGCACATATGCTGGTAGAAAAGGTTTAAAGTGAAAACCACATTCTTAAACTTTGAGCAAAATAAGCTTAATAAACATTACAGGAAAAAAATTATTTTGAAAAAAAGTCATGTAATAACACTTAACTCTCTCTTTGTATCTTGGTTTTATTGCGCTTAAATTTGTTTTCAGCCTGCTTATGTGTTATATACATACACACCACGAAGGAATTTTGAAAAAATCTTTCAAGAGTGAATGTATAAAGATAGACAGAATAGTTTTGGTGTTGTTCCTAGTACGGAAGTGATTGATATAGCTGCGATACCTATTGCCGCCTTTGCTGGCATTTTTTTATGAAGTAAGTTTCAGAACTAATTTAAGTATCAGTGTTTAACCTTAATACTTGTAGCTGTTTTATTTGCAGTGGCTTCGCTACCAATTTCGTTATTCAGTAAGTATTAAAATGTGAGTTCACATATATGCAAATAAATTTGGAAATGTTGCGCTTCAAGGATGATAAATGCTTTGAATTTATGAGATTTATTTATGTGTGAGCAGTTTTTCGCAGTTTTATTTCGTTATTATCATAATAAGTGTGATTATCATGATCGTTTCGCATGCCGTAACCCCACGCCACAAGACGCTCAAAGCTGCCATGTTGGCTGCCATGCGTCCAGCGTTCACGCCGACGTCATTTCAGCGCGCCAATGAGAGGCTGACATCGTAGCGAGCCCAACCTTATACCATGAGATATATCTAAAGACCTTGGTTACTATTGACTTGCAAAAACTGATTAAAAATGCTTTTAAGGAGCTCATATCTGATATTTTTAGATAGTTAATTGTTGTTTGGCTTCGAGCGTTGTAAGATCCAAACTTACTTTGTGTAATGAATTATCTTTCCTCATAAGGAAACAACCATCAACACTTGAACGATATATTGATTTTATAAAGTGAGAGATTTTGGGTGTTAAAATTGTCCTCTTTGAAGACAATAATTTCATCGTCTATTCAAAACAAATAGAAAATTCAGAAGGGCCTACACTACAGTCGATTCCCTAATCACTAAATTTAAAATTTATTTCAAAATGTTACAAAATAAAACCCTACATTGTACTGTTCGATGGAAAAGCCACATGGTGTAAGTCCCATGTCAATTTTGAGTGAACAGAGTAACCTTGTTAAGATTTTTGTCTTGTTGACAATAACCTACAGAATCTTCCATCTTGTTTTTTTGTGACAATAGCGAAACATTGATACATGTAAAGACAAGCGCAAACAGAATACCGATACACGTCGATTTGTGTCTTTCAAGAGACTAAAATTAAACCACGCATAGCTGCAAAAAGTGCGTAATAAATGTGGAGCTGGCTAAATTACATATACATCTAGTGCAATAAAATCCATCACCGATAAAATCGTATCTGTGACTAGTTTGTAATCGAAGTTTAACTACAGATTTTTCGTGATTGATTTTATGAAAACTCGGCACCTGTGCACAGCATCAAATAGGAGATGAGTCTGGGGAGTATTTAATTTTCTCGATATATCTCATGAATCAAAGATATGTTGTAACTGTTCTGCCACCTCACAAAAATCTCATGCCTGTTTTCTCCTCCGCTGATGGGACACTGACATTTATTTTCAATTTACTGACATGGTGTTAAATATGCTTGGCGTTCAAGTTGTTCAAACCCTATGTTTATCAGCTAAGAAATATATTTTTCTAGTATTGTTGAAACACTATTTTTCAGGCACAGGCAATAATCCTCAAAATGTGCTCTTATGCGTATTACGTCCTAAATATGCTCCTGATCATTTATGAATGTGGATTTCTCATGAATTGTATGGAAGTGCATAAAGTCGATGTGTTGCTATATCATTATTTTCGCAATATCAGGTAATACCAAAAACACTGTCGTTTTTTCAACGTGTGAAGAAAAGAACGAAAAATCTACCTACAACAGATATTTTAATACATATAATAAATGCCTCCGGTAGTTACAACCTTATCCCATCGATCGACAAGGTTTTGAATCTCAGACTTGTAGAATTCTGTAGGTTTCGATGCAACAGAGGCAGAAAAGGTTCGCCGAACCTCCTCCACATTTCGAAGTGTAGTCCCAGCAAGATGATTTTGCAGACTGCGAAAGAGATGATAGTCGGATGGGGCACCGTTAGGGGAATATGCTGGATACGGAATATGTTTTCCATCCAATATCCTTCAACGTGGCACTGGCCATTTTCGATGTGTGTGGTTTTGCATTGTCCTTCTGCAGCAACACGCCTTTACGCTTCACGAGTGCTGGACGTTTATCCTGCAAAGCAGTGCATAGACGCTGCAGCTGCTGACAGTAGACTCCCCTGTAATGGTTTTGTTGGGTAGCAGCAACCCGTAATTGATTATGCCTTGCATATCCCACCACACAGACATCAAAACCCTCAAAACCTTTTGTGGGAAACGTCCTGGCTTCGGCACCCTTTGAGAAGCCACTGCCATTTACGCTTAGTGTTGTTATAAACAATCCACTTTTTATCGCCGTGACAATTATCTGCAAAAACGGCTCCCTTTTTTCACTGGAGAGCAAAGAAGTGCAAATATCTACACGCTGTTGCAGCTGTTCTGCAGTGAGATCATGGGGTACCCAATTATCCAGTTTCGACACATAACCGAGATCTTGAAGATGCCAGTGAACAGTGAAATAGGTTGAATGAACAAGTTTGGCCAATTCCTGTACTGTTATCTGCGGATTTCCTTCAACATCAGCTTTCAGCACGTCGTTATCCAGCTCAACAGGCCGTCTGGGTCGCTACATATCCTTAAGGCTGGTGTCCCCCCTTCGAGATTTCTGGAACCAGCGTTGACATTTCCTGACGTCAAGGGTATGCGGCCCATATACGGCATTGATGTTTCGTGTTGCGACCGTCGCTGAATGTCAATGGTGGAACACCTACTGCATAATGTGCCTAATGTGGTTTCTGACACTGCCATTTCCTATGCGGTTTAAGTTCACAACAACTGCACGCACAACTTCTGTTTGCGGACTGCAGTGGCTTGAAGATCTGCTCGCGTGATACCTGTTATACTCACTGTGTTCCACATCATAGTCTAGGCACCATTGGGATCACTACTGTGGGGCTTGCGCAAAACGATATTACTTCTGGCATGACCTGGTATAATTGTTTCCAAGTATGTGCACTATTCAGCAAGTTTTTTCATTGAAACACTGTAGGTTTTGCAGATAGAGTTAGTGCTACAACAATGAAACCCATTGAACATGATTTCAGTTCTCTTTACAGCGTACTTCTAGAAAATGGGATGCGCCATAGTTGGCACTAAAGAAATATTTTCATGCGATAGAAGATGGTACTTAATTTGAAATTTAAGATAACCATGGTGCTTTCTTCGAAAATATATTCTTCCGTAGTTTCAAACGTATATATTGGATTGTTTAAATTGGGAGCTAATGAATTATCAGTACTTCGAGTATCGCCCTCCACATAAAATTATGACAACCAGCTGATCCGTCGGGATGTAATATTACAATATTTACGTCAGTCACAAAAACTCATTTTTCCTGTCTGTAAGAAAAACCAGAAACTTGAAATTGTAAAATAATCTTCTTTCCAATTTAATTGCTGCAAATGAATTTGAAACGGGGAAAGTTTTGATGTACATATCTGTGTTAGTTCCTCATTTATGATATTTTTACTGCTCTGGTAAAGCTTAAATAACTTTTCTTAAACTTTACTAGTTTGAAATTACAGTTTGCTATGAAAAGTATTAGCTAACTTTTCATAGCAAACAGAAAGGTTTTACTCCAAAAAGTACTAAAGGAAATAAACTACGAAATTCAGAAACAGGTAGATTACATTGTTTAAAATTCTCCATAAAGAAAAAGAGCTGCTTGTACTGATTTTTGTTAATAAGCTATGAAATACGAAATAGAGAATTACGAATGTATAATAAATTCTAAAGGGCAAGAAACCTGATTAAATATCCTTCTGTGATGCACTTCGTATGATAATTTACAAAGTCATACACTCGGTAAGATGAACTACGCACCGGATTATGTCAATAGAATAAAAGTTTATAAAGTCTAGGCAAGTTAAAATATTTTAATTTTCGCTGAATTACACAACGCTTTCGAAACCTTTTCATGGGTTCAACATCAGGTGTAATATAAGACACAAATTCTTTGAAATACACACAGCACAATACTCAAATGACCCCATGAGGTCATAACGCAAGCAATATATCTTACATGATGGTTATGAGTAGGAACACTGAAGTGCGTGTTTGATTTAAATACCAATTGTTTACGAAGTTAGCTATAAAGAGTGGTTACTGTTTTTGGTGAAGATGAGATATTTAGCATAGCAACATGTTATAGTTATGGTTAAGATTTCTTCGTCAGTTCACGAAAATTAGTATCTTCGTTAATATGGTGTCTCCAAAGGTTGGGTAGAAAATAGGTGGTTCTTCAGACCAAGCATTTGTAAATCCATGCATTTTGACTGTTTAGATATATCGAAGAGTCCAATCATTAGTGTATCCAGTTAAAAGCGTTATGTCGTCGCAAAAAGGATGGAAGTGTTCGTCCGTGTAGGCTTTAGCTAGTGCTGTTGAGCGACAATTGTTAGTAATTGTTCGTTTGTGTTCCATGATTCTAGTAGGCAAACGTCTCTTTGTATTTTCAACGTACGTGGTTTATATTACTTCTGTGCTGAAATGTAAATTTTTAACTAAGGGTACCAAGTAGATACCTGCAGATGTAAGAATATTTGGGGGTCTCTATCTCTTCTAATGCACAAAAAGATGTTGCTTGTGTTTAAACCAAGACTCAGTGAATGTCTCTGACAAGTATTTTGCAATAAATATATTGCATTAAACGTATAAATTTTTAAGGTTCCTTTGAGATTTTAGAGACGTTTTGAAAACCCTGGAGTGTTTGGCAGATAATGTATTTACCAATTTGGTATCATAATCATTGCTATGTGCTAAGGTCTTAATTCGCTTAATCTCCTCCTCCCGATAAGTGTCATTAGAGGAACAGATACAGGGTCTTTTGATATAGGCGTGAAACATTGCCATTTTTGATGAAATGGGTGATGAGAGCCCCTGGGATTGATGGAAGGTATATTGGTTGGTTTTCTAAAGATGGAGAAAGTCTGTTTTTGAGTCACAGTATTTCTATTTACTTCAAGATCCAAGAATGGTATGGTGCCATGGGATTCCAATTCATAGGAAAATTTTATGGTTGGGATAAAATATCACAAAAATGAACGAAAAGACTGTAATGAATTTTCACCATGAGTTCAAAAGATTCACATATCATCCATATAGCGCATGTAAAGTACCTGTTTAAAATAACTTGACCGGAATATTTTTTCTTTTAATTCTGAATTATTATTTCAGGTAAGAAAATGGAAATCGGCGAACCCATTGGCGTACCTTGAAGTTGTTTGTAAAAAATGCCATTATACTTAAAGTAACTGCTTGTTTGAATGAGACTGAGTGCAAAAATAATAGATTCTATTTCATGGGGTGCATATTGCGACAGTTGAACCAATTTTTGTTTAATGAGTTTGAGTGCGTGTGGTATTAGAATGTTCGGAAAAATAGATGCGATGTCAAATTATACCATAAGGAAAGGTTGACCATGAGAAACAAATTGTTTGAGTCTTGAAATGGCACCAGATATTATTCGGATGGAATATTCAAAGTTTTGAATAAAGGGTTTAAGGAGTTCTGCAAGTACTATTTCTAGATTCCTAGTTGACCTGTTTTTGCGGGATATCAATAGGCGTACAGGATATAAAGGTTTAAGAAGTATAAGTTCTCTAAACATGTGAAGTGCACTTAGGCCCATTGGGTGTAAGTGTGAGTGTGTGTGTGTGTGGGGGTTAGATGCCCTTTGTAGAGAGCTGCAAGTGACCACGGTTTTTTAAGGGACTGACATCTCTTCTTAATTTTTTCGTAGGGATAGTTTTGTTTACAGTGTGTGGGATATATACACTGAAGCGCCAGAAAAACTGTTACAGACAAGCTTATGCAAATTACATAGCAACGTCATCTATGTGCGTTCTCGGTTGCGTCCGCCAGTACGTATATAAAGCGATAGACATCCTTGCCAGCTTTCAGAGCTGTTTTCGGCATGAAAATTACAAGTAATAACGATTTAAGCGATTTTCAACGCGGTGTTGTAGTTGGCGCTCGTGACATGGGCCATAGCATTTTGCATGTAGAAACGAAGTTTGGATTTTCACGGACGACCATTGCAAGGGTGTACCGTGACTACAAGAATTCCGGCAAAACCTCCAACTTACGATACCAGTGTGGCCGTTAAAGGGCATTGGGTGAACGTGACCGTCGTCGGGTGTCAAGAATCATTTCACGCGATAGGCGTGCAACACTCTCGCAGGTATAATCGGAATTCAATGCTGGAGCTTCAACAAGCATCAGCGTCCGTACTGTGCCACGTACCCTGCACGATATGGGCTTTGGGAGACGACGCCCAATTCGAGTCACCTTGATGGGCGCACGACACGGAACTATGCGCCTCACTTGGACACGGCAACACCGCCACTGGACACTTGACAACTGGAAACACGTAGCGAGGTCTGACGAGTCGCGTTTCGAACTGTATCAGCCAGATGGAAGGATTCGTGCGTGGCGCAAACCACATGAAGCCATGGATCCCGACTGTCAAAAGGAAAGTTAACCGGCTAGTGGGGGGACCGTAATGATATGGGTTGTGTTTAGCTGGACTTCACTGGATCTCCTGGTACGTTTACAAACGTCTGTGACCGGTCAACTATATGTGCGCATCCTTTCTGACGAGGTACACCCGTTCATGTCCTGCATTCATGCTGATGGGTTGAGCCTGTTCCAACAGGTCAATGCACCTCCACACAAGTGTCGGGACGCCACATTATGGTTAGAGGAGCATTCATCTGAGTTTGGGGTGTTGAAATTCCCACCCAAGTCCCCAGATCTGAACGTGATAGAACACATTTGAATTATCATGTAACGCGCTATCGAACACAGGAATCCGAGACCTCGGAATACAGCATGAATTGTGGAACGCTCTGCAGGAAGTATGGTGTGCATTGCCTACAGCATATTTCCAGAAGTCTTTGAAGGCCATGCTCCGTCATATTTCTGCAGTCTTGCGCTCCCGTGGGGAACCTACCACGTATTACACTGGGGTACCAGTTTTTCTGGCACTTTAGTGTATATACACTGAAGAACAATTGAAATAGAGATACCTGTCTAGTAACGTGTACCACCTTTCGTCCTGATGACGGTGGCGATTCGTCTCGGCATGGACTCGGCAAGACACCGGAAGCGTTGGGAAGCCATACGGATCCACAACCCCTAAACGAGCTCCCATAGTTCACGAAGATTCCATGGAGAGGTTTCAGAGCCTCGAACATCTCTCTCGATGGAATCCCAGATGTGCTGGATGGCATTAAGGTCAGGTAACCTAGCATGCCAAGGAAGCTGTGGCCCGTCGGTGGAGTGTTCATCCAACCATTCGGATACAATTCGGGAGCGATGGCACGGTGCATTGTCTGTTGCCGGATGAGGTCCCCAGGGAGATGTTGAAGACGCACAAACGGGAGCAAATAGTCGTCAAGGATATTTCGGTAACGTTGGCCTGTGAAGGACGATGTCACACGTACTATGGGTCCCATTTCAGTCCACGTAAAAAGTCCTCTGACAAGAATGCCACCCCCACCAGCTTGAAGAATACCCTGCTGGCAAGAAGGATCCATCGCTTCATGTGGTTTGCGCCATACTCGTATCCTGCCATCCGCATCTACCAACGTGAATCTCGACTCATCAGTTCAGGCAACATTTTTCCTCATGTCTAGTATCCAGTGGTGATATTCCCGCGCCCATGTTAATCTTTGCACACTGTGATTTGCGGTCAGCAGCGGTACCCTCGTTGGACGATTGCTACTGTACCCCATAGCGAGCGGATGGTTCTGGATGTTTATGGCTGCTTACACGTTTTGTGGACCAGCGTTAAATTGCCGAGTAATCTCTTGCACTATGGCCGTTCTATCCGCTGTTACAATGCGAGCTAGCCGACGATGAACCCGTTCATCCACACGCTGTTGTCCACGGCAGTTGGCCCTTGCAGGGATGGGTTTACAGGATTTGATATACTCACGGTGTACCCGTGACACACTGGCTCGTGAAAATCCCAGTGCCTGCACGACTTCCGAAATGGAGTGACCCCTTTGTTGGGCCCCGACATTTCGCCTACGATCAAATGTGCTTAGATCCTTCGTTTTACCCATACTGCGTCCGACTCTAACTGATGTCCGTCGCATCACTGCTAATATTGTCGGATCGCTGCATACATGATGTCGTTTCCGTTTACAGGGCCGTCCACCGCTCCACATTTGCATAACGCCAGCTGTCTCTAATTCAATTTATCTTCAGTGTATATGTAATCAACATTTTATGCTTTTATCAAAAGAACCTATATATGTACCTCTCATGGAACTTATCGGAAGGATGATATAAAGCGAATTAAGGTCTTAGCACATACCAATTGTGTGATCCCAACTACATTATGAGCCAAACACTCCAGGTTTTTCAAAACATCTCTAAAATCTCAAAAGAGACCTACCTAAAAAAATTATCGGTTGAATGCAATATAGCAGTTATCAATTATTGCAATAATGTCAATCATCATATGTCAGAGACATTCACTGAGTCTTGGTTTAAACACAAGGATCATCTTTTCGTGCATCAGAAAAGACAGAGACCCCTCAAATATTCTTATATCTGCACGTATCTACTTGGTACCATTAGTTAAAAATGTACATTCCAACTCAGAAATAAAAAAAATCATGTTCATTGTAAGTACAAAGAGATGTTTGCGTACTAGAATCATGGAACACAAAAGAACAATTACTAACAATGGTCGTTCAACAGCACTAGATAAAGCCAACATGGACGAACAGTTCGATCTGTTATGGGACGACATAACGCATGTAGCTGCATACACTAATAATTGGATTATTCAATATGGCGAAACAATCGTGATACCTAAATTTACAAATGCTTGCTCTGAAGAACCACCTATTATTCTACCTAACCCTTGAGACACCATATTAACAAAAATACTATTTTTCGTGAACTAACGAAAGAAATCTTAACCAGAATTATAACATGTTGATATGCTAAATATCTCATCTTCACCAAAAACCGTAACTGCTCTTTATAGCTAACTTCGTTAATAATTGATGTTTATATCAAACACGCGCTTCAGTGTTCCTACTCATAATTATCATGTAAGATATATTGCTTGCCGTTATGACCTCAAGGCGTCATTTGGGTGTTGTGTAGTGTGTATTTAAAAGGATTTGGGTCTTACGTTACATCTGATGATGAAACCGTGTAAAGGTTTTGAAAGCGCTAGTGTATTTTAGCGAAGATTAAAAGTTTTCAACGTGCCTAGACAGTATAAACTTTTATTATAAAAAACCTAATATTTTAAAGAAATGCTGTTCACAGGTATAATTCGAAAAATAAAGTACATCCAACTCGAATTTGTGCTTGTACGTTTGAAACAACAGGAATGTAATATTGGTTCTGGTAACTGCATGAAAAAAAATGAACAAAAACGTGTTACAATAAGTGGTGTAAGGAAACGTTGTTTTTCTCTCACTGCAATATTCGAATCTCCAATTGACAACTTACACACCACAGTATCTGTTGCCTTCATCCGACATGTTTCATCGCTACACTGGTCAGTACGACTTTGAAATGGTTAAACATGACTTCTCACTTCACAGAGCGCATTTCTAGTGCTCCAGAATCCACTAACGATGCCGAGAATTTAACCACTCTAACCGAGACTCTGAGTTGATATACCGTACATAAAGCTTGTGTACCGCGACTCGGCATAAGGACGCACTTCCTTCAGCTCTCAGCGAACCGTTCTGATGCTGTCGATGCTTCCAGCCGTATTTTCAACTGGAAGGTGAGTTGTTTAGTCGAAGCCAAACGATTTTGCTTCACTACTCTCTTCAGCACTCAACACTACCTCTCTGTCATTTTACGTGCCCTACTATGCAGCGATTGCGTTCTTGTTGGTGCAAAGAGTTTCAGCTTCACAATAGCATCGTTTGCAGGAAGGATAGTTACATCATATCAGATATTTCACGAATTCACTCATGATAAGATGCCCCCTATGATCGCGCCAAGTTGAAACACACTGGGATGTACCTCACGACCCATTCTACTGTCAATGCTCATATGTGACGGATACCAGGAATAAGGCGCGATTTTATCTCTTTACGAGGCATATACGGGACGCATAATCGTTAATCTGCTACTCAAAACTGGGTCCGTGTAACGTTGATCAGGATTTCGAAAACTTTTAGTTTTCTATTGACATGAATTTTGATATTTGAATAACATTTGATTTAGCATTACCATCATGTATTTTTCCCCTGCTCTTAAGACATTGTCTTCCATTGTGCCAGTTACAAAGCCTTGTTAAAGGCTTGGATTTTTTATTTGCTCCAATGGTATATTCACGAATATTTCTTTGAGATTTTTTAAATATAACATATTTTACAAATAAGAAACTGAAAGAAGTATCTTATAAAGGATGATACTTCAGTATGGTATTAGAATTGAAGACAACTGTGCTGCAAGATGAGGTAAATGTGTTATGTAATGTTTAATACTGATAACAGTGTCTCACGTACAAGGTATTTCTGTAGTCAAACACTAAGTGTCGCAGTACTTGAGCAGCGAAGTGGTGATTTTCCATAACTGTTATTGCTTTACGTTGTGCAGTTGTTTCTTGACAATAATTATTGCACACTGAAATGCCGAAAATTCGTAACTGAGCGAGGAACTTCAAACTGTAATGCAGAAATAAAAATGTCAGTGAATGAACCGGGTTTGCGTCAAAATTTTCGTATTTGATCAGTTACTGGAATAAAATAATATTTTTTTAGCATAATAGAAATTATTTATGCATGAATCCTACCCAGGAAGATTACGCTGCTGAGGTTGAGGAAAATACTGAATTCATCTCCTGATCTCCGAGTTTCCGTGTGCCGGGGGAAAAATCACATGTTTTGTCTGCGGGCCATATAGATTCGGGAAATATTTTTTCAGAAAATGAGACTAAGCATCTATTTTCAGCTTTAAGTGATAAGTGATCTTTTAAAAGTACTTCTTATTTCATGGTGGAATGAGTAATCAGATCGTATTACGGCAACAAGAGAATCCTCATACCTAATATGCGACAATATGACGTTTGCAGTTTACTTCACCGATAAACACACCTAAAACTTTCAGTCATATTTGTACAATGACGCCTGCAAATATCTACGTGTGGGTTTACTGCTTCATATAAGTAATCGAATATTTCATGGTGCTCTCTTCAGAACTCAGTAAGGAAGAATGCCAGTGGTACATCCACATTGGGATTAACCCTTTGACAGCTTCGTACGCGCTCCAGCCTCTCTAAAGTGGTTTGAATGCGTGTAACTCGCTCTCTCGCTTCTGATCCGATAGCGATTCGACCGCATCAGGCGCGACTGCCTTCACAACATCATGAAATTGTTTGCACGCGCGGAAGGGGTTCATTATTATTCAATTCACAAAGCGCGCAACAAGTGTCTGGAGAACACAAGTGTTGGGTCCATTTGCCTACTAGTTCCGATCGCTTAATAGATATGTGTCGTTGCAGACGCTTCAAGACTAAAATGTAATGTTCAGCATTGATAATAATTTGTGGAGGAATGGCATGCTGGAAGACTACACTTTTATGTTAAAAAAATATCATCATCACCTTCCCGGCTGATTTGGGGTTTGTCGGACTTTTTTCGAGGGTGGCGAGCCTGTGTCTTTCCAGACACTTGTTGCGCACTTTGTGAAGGGGTCGAAATAGTGAACCCATGTTTCATCGGCAGTCATTACTGCGTTTAGAATGTTTGGATCGTTCGCAATCATTTGTTCCTCTGAACTCTGGCTAACAATTGTTCTCTCCTCAGGTGATTAGGCACCTATCTGGAACACACCCTATGCAGCAGTAATTTGTCGTGTAGAATGTGGAATTACGACGTATTTGAAATATCGTTGACGCCGCTATATCTTGCCAAGTCATTCGCTGATTTTCGTGTCGTGCAGGATTGCCCAAACGGCATTAACAATAGGCTTCGTAACAACACTTTCAGGTCGAACAAGCACATAATAGCATAGATTTAGGTTAATAGAATACGCATTTGTCCATCAATCCTTCTTATCACTTGAGTTTCCAAAATTTGCATGCAACATGTTCTTCTCATCAGTGACTCAGAGACATGTCGACGTTAACTCAAAATACCCGCCATATTTAATTTATAGTGTCTGAATGAGTGGCGTTTCGAGAACAACACCTTTCATTATAGAGAATTATCCGTGCAAAACTAATTTAAAATATATAATTTCGCTGTATTATAATACTTATTAGACCATTTTGCGTATTTTTAAAATATAAAAAATGTATGATCTCTCTGGAAACAATTTTGGCGAGATTTGATATTCTAAAATACCTGTATTGTCAGCCCATTTTTAACAGCACAACACTGACTCTGCTTTTGGATTTCTTGTTCTACAGATATATATTTTTTAAATTATGTTTCTTCTGTTTAAGTAAATATTTATCATCTTGCAAACCTTCAACAGCGAGTGAGCAGAAATGACGATAAAATGATTTACCCACGTTTATAGTAAAATACGTATATTTATCAAGGTGGTAAGATAGGTATTAGATTATTACATCAGTTTGAAACTTTTAAAGAGCTTGCTTTGCATCTTAAGTGCTATCATTTTGAAACACTTTAGTGCAAGTTGTAATACGTGATAGAAGACTGATGCTTTTCGCTTTTCATAGTGATTGGGATGAAATATGAATTTTTTAAATAAATACATAAAAGATATTTTTAAAATTTTATAAATTTTATTTTCTGAAGAAAATACTGCCGGAAATTATGGAGTGATTACTGCTTATCTAGTGATTTTCCTGAAAAAACATTGAAATGAACAAATAATAAACATCCAGTATATAAATAAGGTATTTAATAATTATATTTATATTAATTAATAAATAATGATACTGAATCTCTGTAAGGCATGGTTTTTTAGCTTACCTCATGGAATTAGTAAGTTTTCTTCCCAATTCATGAGCTATAAGCATTTGCTCGTTCCTACGTTAGATACAAGCGAATGCTTATAGCACATGAAGTTGCTTACGATTATTCTTAAACTCCCACACAAAAGGGAAAAACATTCCTCTCTAATTGAATATGCAAGCCATAAGCTTGTTTGCGTAGGGCACTCTTTCTTCTCGAACCTCACGGCCAGAGATTCATCTAAACGTTCGTGAGCAAATACAGCAAAATATAGCCTTTACCGGTGGTTGGATTCGATTCGAACCTGTATCATCCTCCTCCGTTTTCGGATATTCTATTATTTCATTTATTTTAGGTTTACGGATCACCATGAGCAACTTGATGGGCTATAATTAGTCGCCTGTAACTAATTAATGGTAGCTGGTACCAGTGAAAGTGTGTTCATATAGTGTCCATCATCCAGTGTTTGTGGAATAGTTAACAACGAAACTAGGTCTTGACAAGAAAAAGTTCCGCATACCAGATCCTCATCTCCATAGGCCTGTAGAAACCAAACTGTACAACCAGGAACCAGGTTTAGGGCTCCATGCTTCATACGCCGTATGTGAACCCCGCCATCCTCATGGTACAGCTGGAAACGGAAATCATTACACCAGACGACCGTCGTTCACACGTCGAGGATTCATTGCCGGCGTGCAATGGCACATGTCAGGTGGTATTTGCGATGAATAGGCGTTATCATGGGAGCCCATTTCGGTCACCGGCTGTGTAAAAAAAGGCGAAGGAAAGCACGCTACATAGTGAATGAAGAAACAGGTCGAACTGCATCCCTGTTGTATTGGCGGGTGAACTGGGTGACTGTTGCAGGTCGTTGCTGAGATACCAGTCGTGACATGCGGTGCTCATCTCCAGAATCACCCCGTCGTGGCTAATCACTGTTTGCTCTTCTGCTGGATTTCTGTACATGGATAATCAAGTCCAGGTACACGCTTGATGCATAAGCAGGGCAGCAGCCAACAGCCAACAAGTGAGACTGTTTGTGAAATTACTGGCACCAGCTTTCTTGGCGCCAACTAAGTAGCAGCGGTCAAATTGGCGCACATTGTCACGTTTCAATATTTCCCATTACTGAAAAACGTTAACTGATTGCGTACAGAAGGTAGATGCGCACAACTTATAGTACCCACATTCGATGATGTAATCAGGTGGAATTTCAGCAATATGTTGTTACGGTGAAACAGGACTCATGAAGATCTAAGTTCGTAATTCTGTATAGCGTAGCCGTCCTTCTTTTCATACTGAAACAAATGTTTCTCTTATGCATGCTCTGCTTTGCACTGAAATTCCCATTACTTCCTAGAAACATAAAAAATCAGTACTACCTGATGAAGATATTTATTTCCAAGGACAAGCGAGGAACGTATTTGCTGTTGCTATTCATATGTTAAGAAATATTAACGAAAATTGCTAATTGACATTTTAATTACCTCAAAAATTCTTCTCTTATTCACTAAGGATATGATGGAAAAACATTTCAAATAGTTACGCAATCGTAAATACTGTATTTTTCTTATACATGTCAGTTACTGAATAAATTGGCTCCAGTCATTTAATAGACTTTCGTCGGCGGCAACTGTTTAAAGCCAGACAGCATACACCAATGTTAATGATAAATTCTGCCTATGAGCTTGAACTGTAATGATAAATTCTGCCTATCAGCTTTCCTGAAAGGGACGAGTGTATATGACTCTCCTCCTTCATCCAATGTACGTAGACGACTCATGCAATATCTGTACTATTTTAATTGATTAACTGTCTGTTGTCGCGTGCCAGTACTAAAGTTGCATGAATAATTTATTAGTGTTATAATGAATTAGCTTTATTTTCTTTCCGCTAAGCTAATTCATATGAATGATTCTCTTCCTACCAGCTAGCTAATGATATACTTGTACTAAGCTTCAAAATAATGAATTCAAAAGGGTGTTGTTACTAGTTAATTACGAACGTAAACAAAGTCTCAACGCTGGTTATTTATAGTAAGCAATAAATGTTATAAACCTAACAGCCAGACAGAGGTCTGACAAAAACTATGAATTGAGAAAGACTGACTTACAGAAACTTCTTTATTTCTACGACTCTTGGTCAACTAAGGCACACACAAAACTTGTAGTACAATAATGAATAATCTCTCCTCGTATTATACACGCTCTCTCTTAACGACCACAAGCTCTCCTCATAACAACACAAAAAGCTCTCCTAAGTCTCGATGAACGCGCCTATATACTAGCTACCACCACGTCATGACTTACACTCATTGCCAGATCTCATTCAGCGGGTGAAATAATATTTCGTTCAGTAAGAAGATAATTTACATAGTAAAATAAAATAACCAGAGATAGTAAAATCAAAAGGAAAGTGAATATAGAGTATACGTTACAGTGTCAGAAGTATTTCTTCATTTTGATTGGCTGAATTGTTGGCTAAATTCTTTTACCTAGACCTGCGATTTAGGGGATACATAGATCACAAACACTTATTCGAAATTCTGTTTAACTCCGGGTTGTCGGTCAACGCCTGACATCTGAATTCAGGAAGATATTTTTAATCGATAAACTGGCGCCCTGGAGCGTAAAACATTAAATATATTTTAATAATATTTACTTTAGGAGCATACATTCCCCGTTTTCCAATACTATTGCATGCTTATATTATCTAGATGTATGCACCCTTTTATGGGTTTAATCCATGTCTCATACTATTATCCATACCTAAACAAACTTTTAAGTTTTAGCATATTTAACTTATTTTACAAATATTAAACTAACAGTATTATTTTATATAATTTGATAATGTATTTGGATACTAAAATGGAAGACAACTTCCTGCAAGATGAGATGTATATGTTATGTAATGTAAAATGTAAGAGATAGTTTTATTTTCCACTTTTTTCTTAACCTGTTGCATTTTAAATTTTCTTTAAGAACCTAGTGTGAAAATTAAAATGCAACAGGTAGACGAAGTACCTTTTCCCGCATAGTCTGCCTCTCTATAGATAGAGATATATTCTGTAAGATAGATTTTGTCGGAAATAATGCTTAAATGGAAAATAAAATGGTAGATCCTATATTGCCTGAAAATGGAAACCGTGAAAAGGTACTCTAATAATATTGCAAAACGGCATAATTTGAAGCTAGCACTGGTTGTCACATAAAAACAACGAAAAACTATTTTTCTTGAAATCGATAGGTTTCATTTCCCACAGTTCCAAAAACAGTTAATCGGTATACATTCCTCACGCTCGGTAAAGGAAAAATACTGGTATTTCATCAACGTAAATTCAACTTGTTTAATATGAAACTAATTCTCAAGTTCATGTATCGAATGTCATGAATAATCAACACTATTTCAGTTGTAATTTATTGCTTCGGATATTTGCTTTATAAACGACATTTTGTTTCTGATTTTTTCAAATTATCATCGTCCCGTCATGATATCCACGTGCAGTGATTGTTCTACAAAATCGCAAAATGCACTCATATGCGATAATTAGAATCATGTGTAAAAATAGTTATTGGAAATGATGTAAATTGCGTTTATAAAGTTACATACAACAACCTTATCTTAATCGGCCTAATTCATTAATCTATACCTATGATAAAAACATATAAACACATGAGCAAAGGATACAAGAGCGAAATGATTTGGTAATCGCTGTTATTGTAGTATTAAACAAATGCTTGGAAGGTTACAACTGAGTCATTTAGTGCCAGTATATCACGCATAGTTAAAACAGATTTTGAGAAACAAAGCACTGTTACGGAACGTCTGCTTTATTCTAATAATGACGTATGCTTGTTCAATCTCGGATATATGTCATGAAATTAACAGGAAAAGTATCACCTTCTTCTAAAACAAAGCCCTTAGCCTGATAAAAGGTTGTTGATGGTAGTACGACTGAAATTAAATTTCTTAGTTACTAATTATAAATTCATTTAGTTACACTATATGAGAACTAGCTAAAATTTACTATGAAATTAAACAGTAAAACAAAAAATATTTTACTCAGGTACATTCTGCACCATGATACCGGAATCAGCAACATCTAAAAGACCAAAACAAATTCCATGTAAAATCCAAGAAAACAATGACCTAAAAACAGGAAAAAGAAACCCAGCTGCTAATTCTGATTTATTTATTTTAACTTCTCAATGTACTTAGGGAAGAAAAAAAACAGTATTTTGCTCATTAAATTGAACTTCAAGGAAGTTTTCTAAAGTTCCAAAGTAAGACATCTTTTGCGCAATTAGGTTCGTAACTGTAGCCACTGTTAATTCATTTTCAAAGTACCCTGAACAAAGAAACAGGTTGACTTGGCATACTCAAAGTGAGGGTGCGGAGTGGAGGAAAAGGAACAAAAATCCATAGATCTTTCAAAGGACAGTGGTGTAAATTTTGACATTTCAGGGTATTTTACAATTATCTGTTTAATTATTTTTACTTGGGTTGTTCGTTTCCTTTTCCTCCTGTCTGCATGTTTTAATGTTTGACCTGGCAAACTTCAGTTTCCAAATTTAATAAAGCAGCCTATATACTTCTCAGTGGGATCACACCTATCTGAGCACTGTACTCCAGCTTTCAATTTCTCTGCGTTTTTTCAAATTACAAAAGGTTCATCGAGTCGTTGGTCCAAATATCGCTTTATTCGCCGACTCGAATCGAACTTCGTGCGGGTTTTTTTTTTTAATTTCATATGATCGTATCATACCAAAAGAAACTTTGAAACTTACTCCACGAAAGGAGTAAAACAGTTCCGTAAGGCAAACATGCCACTCAGGCCTCATCCGGCCTCGAACCCAGGACAACTAGAGCGAGAGGACAGAACCCAGCGATAAGAAGAGGAGTTTGAACGAATCAGATGCCTACGCATCAGACCACTCTCTCACATACTTGACCATGCATCTGTGATGTCATCGACGACAAATCAAAGAAAACCTTTGCATGTTACATTTGTCAGCTCTGGAAAGAGTTCTGCAGTAACATGTCTCTAGGAAGTTTTTAAATATCGGTTGCGTTCAAAGTGGATTGCGAAAACACTAGAAACCAAGAAAAAGAGAGAATAAACTCGTGGGAGTGAGTTCATACATTTCTATCTGAGCCGCAGTTTGTCGCTTAACGGTAGAACATTTTCCACGTGCCAAGGATATGTCCACAGCCCCTTTCCGTTAAGAGGAGGCCTGTTCTACTTCTGTCATCATGTATCCGTTAGAGAGAACGTGACCTCTATTTTAACACATTTCTAGAAGCGAGAAAGGCAGCCGCATAATTTCTATTTCGCATCAAGGAATCTTGAGCGAAAGATCCAAGGAATTCTCAGCTTGAGAAGCAAAAAACTGAGGCAGAAATGAAGAGCTATTTCCTGTAGCGTGGCACTACCAAACTGAATGCTTTCCTGGCAAGAACCTACCCTGTTCTTCCAGTAGTATTCCTCCGTGAATTGGCCGCTAGAGCGAGAGAGAGGATGACCTTCGTTTCAGTAGAGCCAAGCTTGATGTTTTCGTAAACTCAATGTGCAAGACTGTTTCGGAGCTTTTGTGTACTACGTTTCGGACTTGACATGTGTATGTTTTACGTTAAAATTATTAAAATACATGTAAAGATGAAATTGTTTTCAACATTTGCTATGAAAGTATATAATTTAAAATATGAATGTCCTTTTTGTTTCGAAATTTTTAGCCAAATAATTTGAGACGCTAAACTACACATTTACCGTTTTATTTAAATGACTTATTCTACCAGATTAGAAAAAAATCTAAATAAAGGCATACACAATTCGTCGTTAAGGTAAGTCCAACATTTATAGAATCTGCAGAAAGGAGGCAGGGAGTTTCCAAGAAAATCTAGTTTAAACAAAGTATACATTTTGTACGGATTACATTATGGTTTGGCATTTGCTGCGTTTCGCATTATGGAGAGCGAAAAGCAACCTGCATATTCTATATTTTAGTTAAAACCCGCTTGAAAAATTTTTTTTACAAAATATATATATAAATTATTATTTTTATAGTTTACCGTAAAGTAAAAGATATTTTGTTCAACCACTTCACATTTCGTGGAGTATTATGAAGCCCCAGTAACGTGAACAGACAAAACCCCCAGGAGAACCCAGTTTACATGTTTTTTCCGTTATAGGTTATTTTCATTCATACGTAAAATGTCGACTTTCGAAAAATACTAAAAGGATCTTAATTTTTTCCGAAATAACGTTCTTGCATTTACACCTTTAATTTTGTTGCTGTTAGAAAGAAAGGAATAAAAGCCATTAAGAATATGAAACATTTTAATTAGTGTAAAAAATTAAAACTTAGTGCAAAAAATTGATGATATTTGTTTAGTTCTTAACATATTACGTCAAAAACATGAGTCAATTGCAGCTTGTTTTGTGTTGCTATGATAGAAGTTATATATTTTTAAAAGTACCCTTGCACCATGATTGAAACGTTTCAAAATTCAAAATGAACTGCAAATATTTTCTGAAATTTTTCTAACAATTCTGTTCGAAATCGCTTTATTTTCAATAGTATTATGACTTACATTGTTGGAAAGTTCATTCTGATACTAAATTTGTATTAGTATACATACATCTGTGTTTAGAGAATACTGAGAACCCCTCACCTATGTTCCAATTAATATCACAAAAAAAGTTATGATTCATTTTTCCTTGAGGTGACTTCAATTTTAATCAACTCTTTTAATTTCATTCCTTATATATCACATCCCATTTGCAGTTACGACTTCTTTATTTTCGTGTACAACGTCTATTCAAGCTCTTAAAGTAGAATCAGAGTCGGTGTAAGGGCTTGGGTGCATTTCAGAAAGTTTTCATTTCACAGTACTTCACAGTACCGCAATGATCGTGTTGACATTCAACACATCTTCTCATCGCCTTTCCAGTAAAAAAAGGCGATGAGAAGATGTTTTGAATGTCAACACGCTAACTCTAAATAAATTCACGTGCTGCTTTGTTTCTCGGTGTTAATATGAAAGAAAGAGAATTACTTAATAGTTAACCGTTCGTAATACACTCCCAAATTAAGCTTTTCTTAATTGTTGCCTTCATAGATTTCGATTAATAAATCCTCAGTCTTAAGTGTTGTGGAAAATAAAACAGAAAAACATATGCAAATTCTAGTTTAAGGAATTCCTTATTTATAGGAAAATTATTACGCCATTTACCTCCACTTAAGGTAAGGAGATACTTCTACCGCACTTAAGGTGGGCAGATAATAATTAGAAGCAAACTTGCGGACGCCAAACGTTTAGAAAGTGAGCACCACGAAGAAAAACAAAAAACCACACACTCACACCTACGAGACACACCAAGTAGTGCACGCGGTAAAGTTATACATTAAGATAGGAAGGCTGATCAAATGTTTTACTTGTCCAGGTAACGAATTGCTTTGTACGTCACTTATAAATAAGAACTGTTTAATTTATGATCTTGTGCTCCATTTGTCTTAGTTTCGCATTCCAAACATTGAAACTGAGGAAGAAGAGATGACTTTGTTACAGAACAATGATATCTCGAGGTTGACGATTGAGTGACACTAGCGTTTCTTATTGCTGGTTTTAAATTTGATGTAAATTTAAAAACAATGGAATGTTAGTTTTCTTTCCATATAAAACTTCAGTAATTATATATCTAAGGAGGCCCCATTTACCAGCATGGTAGAAAAAATATTAAAAAAAAAATTAGATTAAGATAGCAAAAAAATAAGAAACCAATATTAACGAGGAATATGAAAGATTATCAAAAATCAAGTGCGCCGTGTGGTGAGTACCATGAAAATGGGAGCAAATTCGGTAAATATCCTATCACGTGAAATTTAAAATAAAAGGTGACATAACACTGTAGGCATTACTGGGTATCTGACTGTTAATATTTGAACTTTGCATGAGTTAAAGCACATAAGCCATTAATAGCATTTTGCTCGACGTACTTCTTTGTCTCTTCCCATGTATTCCGCGATTTTTTTTATTTCCATCTTTGCAGCTATCTTGAACTGTCGGGTAATTGATATTGAAATATTTGTTGTTTCCTTTGATTCTTAAATTACCGTGTACTGCTATTTTAAAATCAAAAACATTTTAAATTATTTTATCCTCAAGCCTTGCTTTATCCACCCTACATTTTCTACTGTGATTGTTCTTGCGTCAGTAAGGTTTTACTTCTTTCCGTTCTTATTACTGACCTTGTTTCAAAATAAAAGCAAAACACGTGTAATTTGTTTTCTCTATTTCTGAGAAGCCTTAAACTTTCGAAAACATCTTTGGCCGCGCAGAAACACATAGCCCACCGTTTGCTTAGAAAAGTGTAACACGTGTTCTGAACATCATAAACAGATACAGTGAAATTTCTCTGCTTCCGTAGGTGTTAAGACAAAAAGCCAATTCCAATAAACCATCAGTAGATCTATCATATTAACCTATTTAGATATTGGCAGCTCATTTTTTAAAGCATCTATTGTTCGCAACGGTGATCTAATTTGGAAGAGCTCCTGAATTTTCCATAAGAAAAACATAGCACATTAAAGACTTTAAAATTCTAAAATGTGTAGGATGGCCAAAATTAGGTGATCCCGTAATGCATATGTACGAATATGTCATACATATTGTGAAAAATATTTTTAGTAAAAGCCTGTGCCACACAGCCTTGATAATTTTTGAATTTAAGTATGTGCATCTAATAGATATGTATATTAATATATGTATATTAAGAGATTTGTATATTAAGATATTTTGTCCAACGCAAGGTCATTACTAGCTGCAGCAACCTAGCTATATTTGTTAGTTCTTTAAAAGAGTCTCCCAAAAGTTGTAGGTAAATAAATTTGCAACAACCATAATCAGAGAGGAAAATTTCTTATTATCCAGTCACATGCATCTGAGTTCTATAAAACTTGGTTTACCCACGTTGTTTGGCAAGCTACTGTTCATTCAAGAAACACTTCCAGTTTTTATTAGTAGATTGTTAATAGGGTTATTATCTTCTTACACATATGCAACTCATTCAGTCACTTTTAATAAAATAGTTCTTCTATGTTCCACAGAAAGAAGTTAAGCTCGCTTAATAATCACGTTTTCTTCTCTACAAAATTAAAACTATTTGAAATATTCTCATTGGCTTATGCAGGTGTATGAGGGAAACTGTGTGAATGGCATCATAGTCATCCATGTGCACGTCATTCAAATATGCATTTCAAGGTACAGAAGGAATAGTTCCGAAAAGCTATTGAGAGTCGATCTGGACATACTGAAATAGTATCGGCCATTTTGAAAAACAGATGTGCAACTTCTTTTTGCAACGTTGCCATAAATTTTTGGGACAAGGCATAGCTTGTAATTATATAAGTATCTTCAAACTTCAGAAAATCAGTGAATAAAAAAAACGCAAAGTTTGAAGATTTGAATCCGTTTTTTGGTGTAAATATGACATGGATGATAAGTCAGTTAATTTTCGAAAACTTGAAAATTTCATCGTCCTGGAGCGGAAATCGAATCCGGGTCTTCCGGATAGTGCCAGAGTATGTTAACGACTTCACCACCCAGAACGACCAAGTCATTTTAAAAATAGGTTACCAAATATGAAGGAGGAAGTTTTTAAGTTAAAAAAATGCATGTGTAATCAATCTGACACACATGCCCTTTTGTAAAAGACAGATCACTTGGATTAATATGCATTTTGAAGTATCAATCTACACTATATTCGTACAATGACTCCCCACAATATCTATTGTCTTTACATCTAGATGTTTTTTTTTTCCTTTTTATGATTTTATGTCAGAATTTCTGATACTTCAGTTAGGTAGCCGTAGTTTTCGCTAAAACATAGTTTTAAATAATATAATTTTTTTTTAATTATCAATGCTGAGTAAACATTTTTACAACGCTTGCAAAAAGCTAATTAATATATTTAAGCGCAAAAAATTATTCTGTATTTCCGCTTGAGTTAAATCAAATGGTACACGCACAGAATTTAAAGCGAACAAAGTTTCGGTCTTCAGGGTTGCCAGGAAGTTTACTACAGGATCCAGATGTATCTTTGTGAAAATGTTTTGGAGAATATTTTTATATGTATCTTTTGAAAGTGGATTATGCACTACACTTCTAATTACACTTCTGTGAACTCACAATCATGAGTGGGGATTAGCGTAAAGGTATTAAACTGCATTAGTGTGAAGATCTTATAAGGTATCAAAAAAAAAAAAAAAACAGAAAAAAAAAACATCTCGGATTCAGCGCAACACACTGAAAAAAAACTTTCAGAGAACTAGTATATCGACGTGAAAAACTACTACGAGATACCATTAACGGAACATATATTTACATAAGATTTCTTTTATTAGAAATTCCAACCCACGGATGTAATTCTGTGACGTTAATAGCCCCTCATCCCAAACATATTTATAACGAACTTGGGCTGCCAGTGTGTAAATAGGGTAAAAGCTAATGTCATTGCCTTCTTACGATAACGGTTCATAAGGCACACTGCATTTTTTTATCCATTTGCTTTATACACGGTGTTTGAATTCTTTGCTTAATAACTTTTTAAATATTTGCCCTCGTTACATCTTCCTCTCCTGAGCTTTTCAAGGTGATTATGGAGAGTAACAGTTTACTAACTTGTTTTTTTTTTTTTTGGTGTGAGGAAATATGTCAAGAACATATTACACAGCTTGTCTATGAAGTGGAATCGAATGACTTTTTACAGACCAGCTCAGCACCGATATTTAAAAAATGTGAAAAGTAAACCCATTTAAATAGCAGGATAGAACTGACGTGTGGCTAACAGAAATGTGCTAATACAGTATAAGAATCGATTGAGATATAAGCGTGTTCTCGAATTGAAAATAATCATGGGCATGAGTATATAATGGGAAGCTATTAGTGTCGCTACTTGGAAGAACATGACACGCTGCCCGTTAATACAGGCCTAACAACAGGATCTTTGGGCTCCTCGGCGATTTTGAGGCCGGGGTCTCCAAAGTTTTACTCAACCACTGATCCTCACAAATTGTTTTGGAACAGTGCAGAATTGATATACTTTAGATTAAATACAAGTACAAAACTCTATACATGATATAATCTCAAAGCTGAAACTTTTTTATCAAATGTTGAGTGTTTAACATCTTAAAACTAAAACAAGGTTACTTTTTTTGTCAAATTAATTAATAATTTAGAAAAGACACACTTTATTTTTTAATATCAAAATAGAAAATAAAATAATGAATAAATTTGGTTACCTAATAGTTCTTAACAGTTCAATAAAATAGCTCTTCTGGTTCTATTAAATGCAAAATCGTCAATTACTTCATCAAAGTTTAAAGTACGAAAAAGATCTGCACCCATGGGATGCACACATTTGGGTACAAAGACTCGAGCTTTTCTTTTCTTTTTTTTTTTTTTTTTTTTGGAAGAGTCAAAAATTGATTTGCTTCCATTTGTAAGGGAATTAGTACGGGAAGTTCCTGTTTCTTTTTATTTTTGTGACGGGGGAGAATGAAAGCGAGGAAACCAAAGCGGTTGCTCCGATAGGCGCGAAAGTTTTATTCTTCTGCTGGACTCTTTCTCTGAAAATTCGTGACAAACGTCCAGTTGGATCAGGCACCCCACGTCCCAGCCCCTGCTCCCTCTCTCGTCGCACCCCTTGCTCATCACACCCCCTGCTTCCTCTCTCGTCGGGCCTGCTTTGATACCTCATGACAGACAGGTTCTCTCAGGAAAAAAACAGTGAGTAGAATATTTAATTAAGGAACTGAAATAGAAATCTAAATGACATACCAAAACGTAATGATACTTGAAATGACGTTTTCGGCAAGTCTGTGGTGTGGATTGTATCATCCAATTTTCCGAGACAGTATTTAAAATGTTAACATCCAAATCAACCTGAAAATACTGGTAAAGTATAGGAGTGAAAAACAGATACATGACATTTGAACCCTTTAAGAGGCCGATGTTCTTTTACCAAAAATTGCGATCACATTTTTCTGAATTCCGCAAGAACAAAAGTTTACATAGAGACCGTGTTCAACGAAATCTACAGGAAATCAATTCCTTCCCTTATCGCATACCAACAATGGAACTGTCACTGTTGATAAGCGCTCCCTTCCAGTCTCTTATTCTATGCTGCATGACTGAAGGCGTGATGAGGAATAGCTTGTGGAAAATATTCCGCATTCTGCAGAAACAAAAGTTTACATAGAGACCGGGTTCAACGAAGGCTACAGAAAATCAGTTCCTTCCCTTATCGCATACCAACAATGGAACTATCACTGTGAATAAGTGCTCCCTACCAGCTTTTTATTCTATGCTGCATGACTGAAGGCGTGATGAGGAAGACCTAATGCGAAATTTCTGCATTCCGCAAAAACAAAAGCTCACATAGAGACCAGGTTCAACGAAGGCTACAGAAAATCAATTCCTTCCGTTATCGCATACCAACAAATAAACTGTCACTCTTGATAAGCACTCCCTTCCAGGCTTTTATTCCATGCTGCATGACTGAAGGCGTGATGAGGAAGACCTAATGCGAAATTTCTGCATTCCGCAAAAACAGAAGCTCAC
The DNA here is from genome assembly GCA_039090855.1 of Macrothele yani. Classification (NCBI taxonomy): domain Eukaryota; kingdom Metazoa; phylum Arthropoda; class Arachnida; order Araneae; family Macrothelidae; genus Macrothele; species Macrothele yani. The sequence goes on along the minus strand of CM076999.1, from coordinate 38,876,240 downwards.
ATAGAGACCAGGTTCAACGAAGGCTACAGAAAATCAGTTCCTTCCTTTATCGCATACAACAATGGAACTGTCACTGTTGATAAGCGCTCCCTACTAGTCTTTTATTCTATGCTGCATGACTGAAGGCGTGCTGAGGAAGAGCTAGCGCAAAATATTTTGCATTCCGCAAAAGCAAAAGTTCGTATACAGAACAGTTTCAACGAAGGCTACAGAAAATCAATTCCTTTCCCTAGTCGCATACCAACAATGGAACTGTCATTGTTGATAAGCGCTCCTTCAAGTCTTTTATTCTATGCTGCATGACTGAAGGCGGGATGAGGAAAAACTAGTGCAAAATTTTCTGCATTCCGCAAAAACAAATGTTTACATAGAGACGGTGTTCAACTAAGGCTACAGAAAATCTATTATTTCCCTTATCGCATAACAACAGTGAAACTGTCACTGTTGATAAGCGCTCCCTTCCAGTCTTTTATTCTATGCTGCATGACTGAAGGCGTGATGAGGAAGAGCTAGTGCCTCTGATACGGATATCATGGCACTGGGTAGAATGAAGAGACCAACATCTTCTTTCTCCTTTCTTAGGTTTGTCTACATTGTTCCAGCTCTTGTATTAGGTAATCAGACAAGAAGGACTGCTGTCAAACATTCCTCCAAATAAGCTACCTTTCCGCGTACAACGCTGCAGAAAAAACAGGGCTATCTAATTAGTACGTTCGCTGTTTTCAGTCGCTCTCGCTACATTAGGCAACGGATATGTTGGTTCGAGCTGATTCCAGCGCATTTTGCTACCGCGAGTTAATTTTTTCCAGTATCAGATAAATTACTACTCAGTATTGATTTAAATTCTAAGACGAGAAGAAACGAGTGAAGGGGAGTGTTACGTGAAAATGAGAAACCATTTTTCTCGAAATATCTGGATGTGCGTTTTGTGGTATATCGTTTATTATTTCAACTGCAGACCAACCGTGAAACAGCATAGCTCATTTCGCAATGAGACATCCACCTTGTTTCTTAAGTTGGGGTTGAACGACCACCGCTCGCAACTCATTGGGCTTTAAGCAGTAACCTGTCATTAATAAGTGACTCTGGCTCAAGGGAAGGGAGAAAGCCAAGGCCGTAAGGCAGCCAAAAAATATATGCCTAACCTGGTTTTCGACCGGACCCACTTTTAACCAATTGCCAGAAGTCAGCGCTTAAACCACAGCTCCACTGGAACGGCAGGCCTCCAACAATTTAATAACAACTACATAACGAACGAGTGTATAAGATCCACGCAAAGCGACAACTAGGGGAATCACAAGAAAATCGATTCAACGTGATTTTCTCTTTGAAAGTATGACTTGAAATTTCTCCGTACAAATGCGCTTCTGTTAGGAATGCGCAGCATACCGCATATATTCAAATCCGTTATTTTAAAAATCGTTTCTTTATCTTTGGTAAGACCGAAGGGAATCTAAATGGCTGTTCCACTAACGATTCAAATTATGTAAGCAGGCGTCAGTGTAGTGAGCTCTCTGCCTCTCTCATGCCTTAACAAATTTGCGGCTTCGGACGCAAACAGAGATCAATCACTAGTTTGCAGAGATCTCACATAGTTTATGCAGTTCAATGCCTGAGTGAAAATTTCTAGAATTTCTATATGTGTAACGAAACGGGTCCTTCACTTTTTTAATAAGTAAACAAAGTGTGTTCACACATGTTTACGGTTTCAGTAGGCTTAAATTTTTGCTTCTTCTAATTCTCTTCTGCATCAGTAATATTTCGGAAAATAATATTAATACCCTATTTTTTGTTTTCTTCCACGTCATCGAAATTATAACGGATACCTTTTTCTCTGAGAGAAATTTTAAAAGCTTCAAAATATTCTTCATCCAATCATAGCTTTCAACTGAACTTTTGGGTAAAGTGTATTTCATTGCAGTCTTTCCTTTTTTGTTGTTCAGAGGGTTATCGACCGGCATGTGCAACTCAATTGGCTATAAGCATTTATCCGGCCCTAGTTTACGTCACTGATTCCAGAAAATGTGGAACTCAAACGCATTGGACAAGCACATCATCCATCACTCACCCGGGATTCCAACCTGGATACGCCACGTGAGAGTTGTCTGAAGCCGTCGTTTCGAACAAATCGGCTACCTCGGATATTCAAAAAAGACTTGAATTTTTATAAATGGACGTATCACTATTTTTAAACATATCGCACAAAACAACAATCTCCTTCCCGTCGTAATCTATATTACTTTTCAATTGCACGATATAATTTACGACAATTTATTATTGATATCCTCTACATTTTTACAAAATCAATAAATGCCATAGAGCACCCATTTTCCTTGCTGGATTTAGTCAAGCGGATCGAAGTTTTACGAAAAAAATGAAGTTTTAAAGGCATATGTAAGTAAACTTTCGAGCGATTTGTCAAACATCCTGAAATTTCCCATTGTTTTCTGTGATTTTAATTTCTCCCATGTTTTTAATAGAACTGCTAAAGATTGTGTAATATTGCTAGTACGTGTGTGGATACTATAAATTTGTACATATTCCATGGCCCACATACTATAACAAATGTTTAACAATCAGGTGACCGAACGTTAGTTTTCGATTAAGTCAACTCGGATAGTTGACTATCTGATGGTAAGACTCCATTGAGCCTCTTTTGACTATACCACGATTCATAATGATCGTACCTGTTCTAGAGAAAATACATTTTGAGGATAGATTCCAAGATAATTCAGACACATGAATACTTTTATGGATCCACATTGTGTATCAACTGAGAATTAATGAAATACAGGCACAACCAAGAGCAAGCAAGCTATATGGAATGTGAACATACATTACTGCCTGACTGAGAAAATGCCACACCACGAAAACGTAAACGTAGCGCCATGATATTTGCAGGTTTGGTGCACATGTACAAGTTATGCAAACGATTGCATTTTCAGGCCAAACGCACGTACGGCACGCGAGATAGACGGGAACAACCAGTCAGTGACGCCATTTGTCGAGACGTCGTCACGGCCGCGAGAAATGAGTGGTTCTGCTTTAACCGTTTCTGGAGAACAAACAAGGGGTGATAATGTCGTTAAGATGTCGTCGTACACGATTTCGTCAAGCTGATGAGTTTACGAGAGGTGTAATCTGGCCTTCGTACCACCGGATGGTCCTTGTGTCGTATTGCGGAAAAAACGCAAATTGATGCCACAACCATCGGTCGCATTTGGAGACAATGGTCACAGGAAGGGAAACGTCGTAGGAGAACGGCAGCATGGAGACGGACTTCTGAGCCACCCGATCGTCGCATCCGACGTCATGCCCTAGTGGATCCACAGGCCACAAAGGGCGACATTTCGCGGAGTGTACGGGGTGGTTTGGATACTCCGCTATCGACGCGCCGAATGGCTGCGTCTGGTTTGCTGCCCAGCCGGCTTTTGCGAAGGCTACCTTTAACAGCGAGCCATCGTCGTCTTCTCATGGCGTGATGTTTCTCTAGAGCTGCGTGGGGTGCCGAATTGAATATGTTGGTGTTCAGCGACGAATCGCGGTTCTGCCTCACCACGGATGATTACCGTCTGAAAATCAAGAGGCAACGTGGCCAACAGGCTGATTCCTCCACCATTGTGCAGCGACACACGGCCCAGGAACGTGAAATCACTGTGGGGATTTCCATCAGAGCCAACAGCTGCTCACCGCAGGTACGCATTACGGGTACATTGACGGCACGCCGCTATGTTGACGAGGTGCTGCGGCCTGTGGAACCACCGTATCTGCAGGTCATATCTGCAGGTCACACATACCGTATCTGCAGGTCACACATACTGCTCGAATCAGCAAGAACGCTTTACACGGTGTGCGGATGCTTTCGTGGCCAGCACGATCCCCCGACCTCTCGCCAATCGAGAATCTTTGGGACACGATTGAAAGTCGGTTTTAATCGTGCCCCAAACACTCCCAACCCCGCAAAATGAAGATGAATTTTGGACACGGATCAACACCACATGGTCCACGATACCCTAAGACTATATTCGGACTTTCATTGCCCCGATCCCGCGTCGGATGAAACGCTGTATCGCCATATATGGAGGTCACACGTTTTTTTGATAATCCTACATATTCGGCCACTGAAGACTAGCCTGTATGTGACAATTGAATCATTTGTTCAGGATCTGCTTTGCTATCTGTGTGCGCAGTTTGGTCTGTTTTCAAGCATTATTTTATGGTGTGGCATTTCTTCTGTCAGGCAGGGTATGATACTAAAGAAATGGAAATGCACTATCGCCACAACGTTAACATTAGGAAGCAAGGCTTCTTTTAGGCCTACAATACTTCCAATCTCAAACTCGCTGAGTTGAAGGTCGTCAGTTGCATCGTTAACTTCGTGTCAACGTTGCGCTCATTCAAGCGTTGCCAAAATTGTACAGCTGTTTCCTCAACATCGTTAATGTGCAATCCCTTTGTGATTTTAAAAGCCCGATTTTCGGCAATGAAAACTGTTAGAAAAATTATGCTTCTAAATTGAAAATATTGGCAGCTATATGTTCAGCATTCAATCTTCACACATATTGAAGAAGTCGTCATACTAAATTTGTTGAGTTACAAAAATGATCCTTCTTATACGATGATAAATACGGCATAAAAATCAATATGCGGTGTCACACCACCGGCAAAACATGAATAGCTTAATGACGGACGATATATTTTATATTACGCATCTAGTATAAAATGTATCAGAAGTGAGTAGTGAACTCTTTCAGAAGGACATTTATTTATTATTTATTATATTGGGTATTCTAATTCCTGAAATTGTTGATCACTTTGCCAGGCAGCCTAATTTTCTAGAAAATCCTGGCTTTTTTTTCTTCTGGTGTTAGGAGTAAAATTCCAAATGATCTATTTGCACTGAATTGGCTGCACTAATTTAGAAGAGAATGTCTCGCGCTGCCATGTTAAAGGAAAGCTGTGGCTACAATAGTTTCTTGTTGGTTTGCATACGTAACTACACATGATGTTTTGAGGGCTGGAATCCCTTGCGTATCGTGGCTAAAATTTCGGTTCCTAATCGCTCATTCGTTCTTCTATCAATATGTGCAGTCCATTGAAATGTCAGTGCTTTTACTCTGACTTGATATCGTGCACCCTTGTCATTTACCTAATCCACGAGTTCCTATTTTTATCTTTCTGTTTTACAGGAAGCATGCATCTCTCCATCATCCCAGCAGTCTACAGGCTCTGTATGTATTTTTTAGTTAAGCCCCATGTCTTTTCTGCATACGTAGGAACTGGAATTATTACACTGAAGCAGCAAATTGTTATAGAAAACTATGTCTTGTGTTTTACACGAAATTATTTTGTGTTTAAGCTGGTGCATGACGTGCCTCCGACCAGACAGAATACCTGCCGTTGGGCACGTGAGAGGAACTATCTCTGTTGGAGCTCTGCTCTTGTTGAAAACATTCTGTACTTACAACACTCCTCAAATACAAAACTTAATTGTTCCACAACGTAAATGATATCCAGAGTTAAAGGATCCTTTTCAAATTGCACATTTAGAAGACGGGATATTGAGAAAAACAGATATAACGTTTGCTCACCCTAGCGACAAAATCGTGCATTACTTTGGAAAGGAAATACGCACAAAAGTGTATCATAGTTAGGGTTGTCAAACCGAAGAAAGACTTTTGTCCATCAGAATTTTAGTCTCGCAAGATATTGCTGCAAAGAGACTTAAACGGAAACGTAATCTTCCGCGCTCTGGTGTCATTCTTGTTCGTTAAGAAAAAATGAAATTATATGAACAACATTTCGCACCAGAAATGCTGTCAGAAACTAAGGTTGAAAACTCTGGTTAACAATATTAGGTCCTACCGGCCACTCTCATTGGCGGTTGAGTGATGATACCTCCTATCCAGGAAATGTCACAACCAAAGTAGCCCCCGATGTATGTGACGTATAGGCGGATTATAGATATGAGGACCAGCAGGATTAACACCATCCCTTGAAACGTAATTTTTACTTAATTTTAGATACTTCAGGAAAATTTTAATCTTTTTTCAGGAAATTTTTAAAAATTTTTACTTAAAAAAAAGACGTGCACCAGAAGGGCTAGTAAGCAGCTGTTATCCGCCATCGGCTTAAACATTATCGGGAAAATTTCTGGCCACGTGTTTAAAACACCTATCTGTTTGCCAACCATTCCTGAAAAGAAGTAATTTTTGAAAAGCTACATTTGATAAGAAAAGAGAAAACTTGTGATTTTTGTGAATATTTTAGCGAAAGAAAGATAATTAATTAAATAATTGACAATACACTATTGGGAGTTTAAACTCTCCCTGAAACCAGAAAATGTAAGGTTTACATCAGTTTATATGTATTAGAAAACAGGTAAATCTTTTCCTGAAAAACACACCACCCGGAACCGAAATTCTAGCTACTGCATGAGATACGGCCAAATATTAATCCGAACAATTAAAGAAACATCTTATGCAAGATGTTATATAGATAATGACAATATAGGATAATTCAAAATTTTGGTCCCGATTGCAAGTGACAATAACCTGTTCATGAAAATAAATAGACAGCTGACATTTATTTTAATAAAATATTCTTCTTTTCTATTTTTTATCCTTCTTTTTTCTACACAAAGAAGAAAGAAGTATAGAGTTTTATTAGAACCTATTGCTGTGTGAAAGTGAGCTGTCCGTGGCCCAAAGCAGATGGGCCGAAAAAGCCTTTTGCGTGCTGTAGTTTGAAAACTGTCATTCTGTTGTTATGTAGAGAGAATGTTTCGTAATTGCTACAGACGTGCTCCTCGAGATGCTAAGAGCATAAGGAAGTGGCATAGGCAGTATGTAGAAACAGGATATTTTTCGAATGGGAAGAGTACCTGCAGACCACGTGTTTCAGAGGAAAACGTTGACAGAATCCATTAGAGTTCTGAACGCAGTCCACGCTAGTCAACTTGCCTCACCAGCAAGGAGCTGTAAATGCCACAAACAACTGTTTGGCGTATTCTTAAACTGAAGCTGCAAATGAAACTCTACAGAGTTAAAATTTTGCTTGCACTGAAAACCGACGACAAAGTGCAGCGTGCTACCTTTGCAGAAACCATGCAGGAAGCCATGGAGGATGACACATTTGCTTCACGACTAGTTTTCAGTGTTGAAGCTACCTTTAATATCAGTAGCAGGGTAAAACGCTACAACACTTGCATATGGGTCACGGAAAAACCTTTTGCTGTGATTGAACATGAGCGTGGCTCACCGAAAGTCAACGTGTCCTGCACATTTTCCAGTGTGAAGGTCTTTTGAGCTTTTTTCTTCATTGAAGATACGGCAACAAGTAACGTTTATCTTGGTATGATTCAACAATGGCTACTTCCACAACTGGGTGACTATTCCGGAGACTACATCCTACAGCAAGATGGAGCACCTCTCACTGGAATATGCACGTTCGCAAATTTTTGAACGAAATTCTTCCGAACCGTTGGATTGGTCTTTGTGGACAGGACGACAGGTTTTTGTGCAAGTGTCCCCTGACCTTACTCCTTGTAACTTCTTTTTGTGGGGTATGTCTAAGACCATGTGTATGTTCCAATTTTGCCTAGAACACTTTAAGAACTAAAGATGCGCATTCAGCGTGCACTAGCATCAGTGACAACGGCCATGCTTCATAATGTGTGGCGTGAAATGAATTACCGTTCATATGTTGTCCGCGGGACCCAAGGGAGTCACATAGAACATTTGTAAGGTATAGAAAAAAAATTCGAAACTTCCTTCTCTATTGTGCAAAAATGTGATGTCTATATCTATGTTAATAAACCAATTATTTTCATTTGTTGTCGGGGCAATCATTTTGAATTACCTGGTACTTTAATTTTCTCTTTTGATTTCAATAGTTTTCTGAAAGTCCGCATATGTAAATTTACTAATTAGTAGCAAAAATAATACAATTAAGCCAGTAATAGTCATAGCTCCAGGGAGTGGGTTGATAATGCATGCACTCTTTTACTAAGCAGTCTATATTCGACTACGACGCCCGATAGTTTGAGCCGTATATTAGCTTCAACATCTAATCGATTTCTTTTCTTGTTTTTCCTTGATGTAAACTTATGTCTGTGTTTTTTAAAACTGTCAAACAGTGCATGCAGTATAAGAAGTTTCTATTGCTTCAGGGTGATTGTTCCGCGCATTACAAGCGATATAGTTCCTACTTTGGCACATTAAGACCCATACATGCCCGAATAATTGCTTTACGCACACCTGTTCGGTAATGCTTGTGCACACATTCCACTGTACCTACAAAAAGATTGTCCGACATTGACATCATCCATTCTGCTCTTGGAAACGTGTTGATAAGTCTGGCGAATGCCGTTTGGTGATTGGAGAAATGGCGAGTTGTTTGTTTTTATATTTTTCTTTTCAAAAGCAGTTGTATTGCAGTAACAAATAACTTACGTTATGCCACTAAATACATATTGCAAGCTCTATAACAGTGCTGTCTGTTAAAGATAGATGTTAATAGACCTGTCTGTTAATGATAGATGTTAATAGACCAAGTGATCAAAAAATCAATAAACAAAGTATTCTTACATTACATTGCAATTTGCTGATTCTGGTTTCTGCATTAATTCTTCAGTTATGAATTTTCTAATCGGCACAAATAATATCAATTAGTTGAACTTCATATACGTGCATTTAGAAAACAAAAATGTAAAATTGATGTCCCATAGTTGTGTCCTTAAACAGTTTACAGTATTATCTACAAAAATAAAGTTATATAAAAATAACTTTGCTTAAAAATTTTGCTTTTTTATAAGAGACAATTAAATTTAGTGTAAAGGGTAATTTACCCTTGACAAGGCAATAAATATATCTGAAATTTCATATACACCTGTCATTTACTTCAAGTGAATTTCAAGCAGTGTTGTAAAAGTTTTTTTGCACATTACGCATTCTGGCTGCCCCTACTAAGCAACTTCTGCTAACTTATATCTATAAAATTAAATAAAGCTAAACAAGAGAAAGTTCTTGTGAGAATTAACGTAACAAGTTTTAAAATTTTATAGTCACGCGTTCTTCAAAACCCAAATCAGATTCCCACATTTCTACTGCTCAATTATGTATACCATTTTATGGATATTTTTTTATATTACCCGAATTTTCGAACAAAGTCACACGGCTGTTTCGTTAAAATACATAACTTGAATTTGCTTTCCTCTTGCCCTTACATTTTACAGAATATTTTTTGTTTTCGTCTTTTTAACTAAATGAAAATAATCATTTATTCTGTTCCTAGTTAGCGCAGGGAAACGCTACTCCTTTCCACAACCAACTGAGTATTGCAGCAGGACACGGAAGTGTCAACCTTAATGAAGACAAAAATCGTCGTCGCTGTCTAGTAAGGTTATTGTCCCCATCTGGCAGACGTGTAGTTATCGGTATTTTGAGCCATAGAAACTTGTCAAGCGATGTGATTAAAATACCCATCTGCCTCCATACATCTTTTTCCGTGTGTGACAAATTCCGTAGTCTCACGATGAAACGTGATAAGGTATCTCTGGTACAATATTGCCAGCAAATGTTCCGTGTTGTATTTTTAAATGGTATGGTGGAAAAAAAACCCCTTCCTTTCTAAACATGACTAGAAGCTTTAAGAAGAAAACAGTTCACGTTGGAACCCTGGAATGCGGCCCTTGAGGTCCGTACGACAGTGTGACTATAACATGCAAGCTGATGGAGTGGCAACTTCAGAAAACAACTCAACAGTTCTGTGGGAATGGCGTATTACAGTGCCATAAAGTATTTTTTATCTGTTGCGGGGTCCTTCCAATTCTGGAAGACAATCCAACGATGTTGCGTCTCTTGTAATGCCCATATATATATTACTTCCTCTTTGGACAGCTTAATTTTGGCCATTGATCCTCAGTTTCAATGCCCGATTCCAAGAAAACGAAAGATGATCGAATTTTTTTAACCTATATTCGTAGTTCAATCCTCATATTACTGGATTTCAGGAGTTAAGTTTGTAAATTGGCAGCTAAGGGAACTGATTGCCAGTTCATAGGACCTGTTCCGTGGTACTCACAGGGACGTTGTCGGTGGTGCAGTGGTCTAAGCAGTGGCATCTGATCATTTGTCCGAAAATGGTCCGGGTTCGAATCCGGTGAGGCATGGATGTTGTGTTTGTCTTACAGCATTGGCTCTCGGCCTTCCCTGTAACCAGTGACACTAAATTAGGTATGGGCTGCTCCTAACAGCTAATTGGTATGATTTGAGTCAATGTGGAGCACTTCTGCACGACGTTACATTCGAAAAACCGTCTCGTCCTTAAATTTTGCACGCCAGTGTACCAGCATTTCAGATAAAACCGGAAAAAATATAATAACTAAAATTATCATAACTGATCATGAATATAATCATAACAAAATGCCAAAATCTAAGGGTAATATTGAATGCTGTAATCCTGAATGAAGAAAATCTCCGTGTTCTCCTTGAGAGGTAGTCACATCCTTCCATACAACTCCTCGTGTTACACCTACTGTTTTTGCCATTCTAGTTATTAAAGCTCCTGTAAAATGCGCACACACTTTCATATCTTTTTTTAAATTACTGAAATCTGACATTTTCGACAATTACTGCTAGACAACTGTTTCAGCTGAGACTGAGGCTGTGGATTTGTTAAATCCTGTAGCTTACAACTGTATTTCTTCTCCAGATCCTATGAACCTAAAAAACGATTTCATTTCTTTACCAAGGCAGATATACATTCATTTACATATACTTCTTTCTTTTTGCTGTACTTTAAAGAGCCAGTTTATTTCCATCACGTTCTTGGTAGAGACACTCATTCACGAACTGTTACTTCTAAAATCACCTAATGTACTTTGCTTAGTTTTTCCTCTTATTGAACCTCACTGTTATATTATTTGCGACAATATATCCTTGTCATCTTGGGAGTACTCCAAACTTGCTTGGTGACAGTGAAACCAACTCTTAAAACATATCTAGTCACTTTACAGATCTCTCTCACTAACCTTCAGGATATAAAATCATTTATTGTATATTTCAAAGTAAAGTGTGTTTTTAACGCACTCATAAACATTCACACACGGGAAGCCATTTAGCCATTTTTTATTGGAGGTTTAACGACCACCGTGAGCAAATCAAACGTAAATAGCCGCTCGATCCTAATTTAGGGCCACTGACTCCAAGGAAGGGAGAGAGCTACTGCCGTTAGACATACACAACATCCACGCCTAACCGGAATTCAAACCGGGATCCTTCACTGACGAATGGTCATAATACAGCGTTTAGACCACTGCGACACGGGGGCGGCTATTTAACTTTTACTCTTTGCATCTCAGGTATATCGTCACTTTTTTTCCTTCAACAACCATCGAGGTTTACTCCTGACACAGGGATGAGACGCACCATCTCTAGCTCTCACAACGGGATAGTGAAAAATTAATGGGTCAGAGGGTGAATATACACACTACAAATTATTGAATTATTCTGGAAAAAATAGATTCTCCTACGTATATGAGTGGATATACTCTGGGTTTCTAAAATGGATGGTATGCACACAACACAGTCATAATTAAAAGTTCAGGTAATGTTTCCTTGTTATCAATCGTATGCTGTCATGCGTACGCAGAACATTGCCACAAAACTCATTTTAAAAAACACAAACAGCGGGTCTTCTGGCAAAAAGCGATCTTTCAGGAAGCCTTGGGGAAACAATAACCCTTGAAACTCGGGGTTTTAGTGGCGGCATTAAGTTCACAAGATAACTGTGCGGCTGTAGTAGTCTTGTGGCGCCTCGCTGAAAGTGCCAAGTAACGATCTTCATTGGCCGTCGTGGCTCTTGGATGACCATGCCCAGGCCTTCTCGATATGGATCCGGTGTCCTTAAACTGTTTCCACAAATTGTAGACGACACTGGGCGTTACTTTGAGATTTGTAGCAACTTGCACTTGCGATTGACCTGCCTCCAATCTACCGACGATTATCCACCTCATTTAATCATCAATACGTTCATGGTAACTCATTTTACCTGATTGCTTATGAAATTGAGCTAACTCCGGCAAGTAACACAAGGAATGTTGCAGAGGAGCACGAATGAACTAATCGCGGGAAAAAGCCACGTGTGCTTTTCAAGCCCTTCGCTGTCATAGCTCCGCCCACACGCACGTGTACGCTTACGTATTCCACACTGCAAATTTTGATTCTTATTCGGCGGCATATTTGCAATTCTAAAATTTTTCTTGGTTGCTATTCGTTCCAACACCGTCTCAAATGTTTTATAATCTGGAACCTCTTTTATTTCATTCAACAAGAAAGCTGTTTAGAATAATTTGTACCAGAATGATTTTCAATGAAATCAATAACTGGAATCTAACACTTTCTAAAATAACATACGAGATACTTTTTAAAACAATTTCTGCGCCGTTCTTAACAAAAAAAAATCAAGACTCGCAGTACATATGACAAATGTACTTCAAAACTTCCCTAGCCTTGAGTTAGATTGGAAGTTTTTGTTTTATTTTTCTTAAGCTGTGGTTGATATCCCAAAGTTTAAGCGTGGAAGGACATTTAGATACGGTGATATTAAATCGCCACCGAATGTATCGACTTGTGTTTGATGAAAAGATTTTATTACGTACAAACTCGGTAAATGTTTATGCAATATTTGTGAGCATACCTAAAAAGTTTCCTTTGGTCAAGCTTAAAAACCCGGTGAAGCTGGTACCCAAATATAACAAGCCTTTTTTTTTCTGTGGATAGTACCTTAATATATACTTTGTTTCATGTTGAAAATACGTACTTTTTCTTGTGAAAGAATCAGACACCGGAATGAGGCATTCAAAATTACAGCAACAAACTAGTAAATAATGAAATGTGTTAAGCCTTCTCAGATGGTTGACAAATAGACTCCATGTATATCTTTCTATAATTGCAAACGAAGAAAATCTGTTCAATGTAATTTAAATAAATATTAGAAGTAACCGGAAGAAAGTGATATCGGTAATACCTTATTATTTTTTGCATAAAACACGAACATATCCTGTTGACTTCTAAATCCAGGGCAGCAATCCCTCGGTACACGTTAATGAATCCAATACTGGTGAAACACTAAAATCACTATAGCTCCAATTATTTTAATAGTACACAAATTCAGTAAGATAAGAACAAATAAAACTTTTGAGATCTCTCAAGTTTCCTAAAACTTATCTGAAGACGTGATGAAAAGCAATTTTTAACCCTAAGTTCGCGTAATCATGGTATATATACACATATGCAACCGGTGTAACATCATGCGGCACTATCGTTCCCAAAGAAAGTAATTCAAGACCAAACGCAAACAAAAAAACATGCGCAATTTTCCAATTTTCCTCCTGTCTCTCACGTGTCTTAGCAGCGTCTCCGGATTGCGCAGTTTCCAAATAAAGATTTTCACTAATTGCAAGTTTGCTTTTGTCTAGTCATATCGTTTGCTTAGTCTCAATGTTCAGTAGTTTCATTAATTTCTGACGAGGTCAATTGCTTTGCAAAATATGGATTGAAATATAATGCGGAAAGTCAAATCGAGTGTAAGATCCCGTTGGAAGCAATAGGCCGATGCATTAAAGAACACGTTTGCTACCGACGGAGAAGTACTGTTTCCCCAGAAATGTGAGAAATCTGTAAAAGCAAATCAGTGTTCTCAGGTAACATAGCACTTGTTTAGCTGTAGGCATATCGTCGCTGCCTTGCGGATGAAACCTAACCAAACAATTCCCGGAGAACCAGTTTGTCTTCGTATTCCAGCCCTTTAAATGTTCCGCATATTTTCAGATGTATGAAAGGCATTTATTTAAGCTGATATTTCTCTGAACAAAATTAATGACCCGGATATAAGAAAGTTTCTCATCCGTTATATGAATATTGAATCCTCTGATGACTTAACTCTAAGGGAAATTTATCTTCTTAGTTCTTATGAAAACACCTTACGATGTAATAGGAACATGTGTGATTATTTAGAAAAACCCGGAACGAGCTCTGATTAAGTTGCCGGTCACAATTACATAAAAACTAACTAATAAAATGTTTAAAACTGTTTGCATTTGTTTTGCAGGCATGCAGAGACAGTTTCACAGCAAATCATGTCAGAGCTACTAATCATGTAGGAGGTGGACACATGTGTCAAATGGTGCGAAGTGAGCCAATGTATAAATCTTGCGCACAGATGCAGCAGCACACATTTAGAAAATTTCGAATGGTCGTAACATGAGTTTTCCGAAAGTGATACTCGTAAAGTGTGTCCTTCATGGAAAAATTAATAATCGATGAATTGACGCAGCTGTGTTCCATATTTTTTTCCATAAAGTGAGCTGGAATTGGGAGTTGGTATCACGAGAGCTACCAATGTAAGCTGAATGTCTTACACTTACAACATTAAAAACCGGAAGAGGATGGAGGCAGTTTAGAAAAAATGGTGATGGACTATAGATATTTAGATCTGGACAAACAGATCGGTGGTATCTCCAGCTCTACATATCTGCCTTTTTTCTCCTCCTTCAAGTTGAATATACACTGAAGTGCCATAAAAACTGGTACGCGAGTCTAATTATTGGTAGGTCCCCCGCGGGAGCGCAGGACTGCAGAAATACGACGGCGCATGAACTCCACTAGCTTCTGGAAGTATGCTGTAAGCAATGCACACCATACTTCCTGCAGAGAGTTCCACAAATCGGGTGTATTCCGAGGTCTCGGATTCCTGTGTTCGATAGTGCGTTGCATGGCATCCCAAATGTGTTCTATCACGTTCAGATCAGGGGATTTAGGTGGAAATGGCATAACCCCAAACTAAGATGAATGCTCCTCTAACCATAATGTGGCGTCCCGACATTTGTGGGGAGGAGCAATGTGCTGATGCAACAGGCCCAATCCATCAGCATGAATGCAGGAAATAAACGGGTGTACCTCGTCAGAAATGACGCGCACATAGCTTTGGCAGTTCACAGACGTGTATAGACGTACCAGGGGTCCCAGTAAAAGCCAGCTAAACACACCCCATACCATTACGGAATCCACCCCCTCCCAACCAGCAGGTACAGTTCTCTGTTGATAGGCGGGATCCATGGCTTCATGGGGTTTGTGCCACACACGAATCCTTTCATCTGCCCGAAATAGTTGGTAACGCGACTCGTCAGACCAGGGTACTTTTTTCCAGTCATCAAGTGTCCAGTGGTGGTGCTGCCGTGCGAAAGCGAGGCGCATAGTTTAGTGTCGTGCACCCATCAAGGGGGCTCAAGCTAAGCATCGGCTCCCAATGCCCATATCGTACAAGGTACGTTGCACAGTTCGGACCGTGGTGCTTGTTGAGTCTCCAGCATTGAATTCCGATGATACCTGCAAGAGTGTGTTACGCCTATCGCGTGAAACGATTTTTGACAGCCGACGATGGTCACGTTCACCCGATGTATTTTTACGGCAACACTGATATCGTAGGTTGGAGGTTTTGCCGGAAGCCTTGTACTCACAGCACACCCGCACACCCTTGCAACGGTCGTCCGTGAAAATCAGAACTTCGTTTCTATTTCCGAAATACTATGGCCCATCTCACGAGCGCCAACTATGACACCGTGTTGAAAATCGCTTAAATCGTTAATACTTGTCATTCTCATGCTGGAAACAGCTCTGACAGCTGGCAAAGATGTCTATCGCTTTGTATACGAACTGGGGGACGCAACGGAGTACTTGCATAGGTGACGTTGCTATGTATTTTGCATAAGTTCGTATGTACCATTTTTTCTGGCACTTCAGTGTATATTACTTTTTTGAATACGTTCGGTTCCGAAAACAAACTCTAAAAAAACTGTTTTATGTCAAAAAGCTTCTATCAGAAAAGACTATCCATGCACATAATATTCTTTAAGAACGAGTAGCTCGACATCAAAGTTGAAATCCCAACTTGCGTCGAAACTCATTGCTTCTTCCCTAAGGTCTACAAGTTTGGAAGTGGCCATCCGAGGGGTTAACAGAGGGCTTGGAGTACTTGAACTACAATCGAGGTAACCACACCCCCACCTACCACTCACCAGCGAACATCATCGGCACTGATTACAGTGGTGTCGTACGCGATCAATGAGGGACAGTGTACACTGACGTCGTGTTGTCTTCTATTATGAATCACTGTTGAACTTGGCGCCGATGACAAGCGCATAAATGTCTAGCGACGATCTGACCATCGCAAGGATCCTGCTTTTATCGTTTAACTGCACACAAGGAGTAACTACCTTGGAAGTCATGTCTTACGATTGCAGGATATCCATGGTATTCCTCAGTACACCCTCATGGCAAGACGGCACTTCGATGACATTAGACGATCTGCTGTATTGCCACTGCTGTTGTATCATAACCTAGTAAATTTTCACCAGGATAATGCCGGGCCTCACACGGCATGGCTCTCATAGGCGTGCCTTCATAATGTGGACAATCTTCCATGTCGAATCCGATTGTCCGACCTCTCACAGATCGAAACTGTTCGGGACAAGACGGAAAGACACCTACACCCATTCCGTAATAAAGACGTACTTTCCAGCAATTTGGACATCTCCTGGCATGCTGTACTTTGGTCAGTACCCGTGAGTTGTATGAGTCTATGCCCACATTGAAACTGTTTGTATCCTAAGCAGAAGCAGTGCTGCAACGTACTGACCTCTTCCATTCGTGTAGCTGTTTTATCCGAATGAATAGCCCAACTGCCATGAAGTTGCAGTCATTTCTCTTGTATACGTACATTGCAGATATTTACACTGACGGAAAAAAATCCCAACACCACGAAAAAATAGTTGTTGAGGAATGAAATGGTGGCAATACATTTGTATAGGTAACATATTTAATCGATTAAGGTTTCAAGATCACAGCTTAATGTAAGCCCGAGAAGTGCCATTTTAAACGTGAAATGCTGGTACATTAATAACCGGTGTAACTGCCAGAATGTTGAATGCAAGCACGCAAACGTTCATGCATTGTGTCGTACAGGTGCTGGATGTCAGTTTGTGGGATGGAGTTCCATGCCTGTTGCACTTGGTCGGTCAATACAGGGACGGTTAATGCTGGTTGGGGATGCCCCTAGAGCAGTCGTCCAATGATGTCCCATACGTGCTCGATTGGTGAAAGATCTGGTGATGTAGCAGGCCACGGCAACATATGGACACTCTGTAGAGCATGTTGGGTTACAACAGCGGTATGCGGGCGAGTGTTTTCCTGTTCGAAAACACCCCCTGGAATGCTGTTTATGAATGGCAGCACAACAGGTTGAATCACCAGACCGACGTACAACTGTGCCATCAGGGTGCGTGGGAAAACCACGAGAGTGCTCCTGCTGTCATAGGAAATTGCTCCCCAGACCATAACTAAAGGTGTAGGTCCAGTGTGTCTCGGCCGCAGACAGGTTAGTTGCAGGCACTTACCTGGCCTCCTTCTAACCAACACACGGCCATCACTGGCATACAGGCAGAACCGGATTTCATCAGAAAACACAACAGATCTCCACTCCGTCCTCCAATGAGCTCTAGCTTGACACCACTGACGTCGCAAACGGCAGTGGTTTGGAGTAAGTGGAATGCACGCTACAGGGCGTCCGGCTCGGAGCTGTCGTTCAAGTAACCGATTTGTAACAGTTCGTTGTGTCACTGTGGTGGCAACTGCAGCTCGAAATGCTGCCACAGACGCAGTACGATGCGCCACGGTCATACGCCGTACACGGCGGTCATGCCTCTCAGTAGTGCCACGTGGCCGGCCGGAACCTGGTCTTCTTTAGGCAGTACCTTCCCTTGACCACCGCTGCCAACAATCATGCACAGTGGCTACATTCCTGCGAAGTCGTTGTGCAATATTGCGGAAAGAAGATCCACCTTCTCGTAGCCGTATTACACGACCTCGTTCAAACTCCGTGAGCTGTTGATAATGGCTACTTCGTCTTCTTAAAGGCATTCTTGACTAACATCAACACAATACATCGAATCTCAACGATAACTAACGCTCACGAACGTTACAGCGCGTATTTACAGCAAACCTGCTTTGCATGTTCCGAGGGGCGCTACTAGTGCCACACGTATGCGCCGAGCCCGACATTTGCATAGACGTCATTTTACAGATGTACTCTCACCGCCTACCAACTGTCGTTTATCTAACACAAACCCTTCTTGGTGTTGGGATTTTTTTCCGTCAGTGTATTTTCATCTCGATCGGATAATTCCTTTTGAATGCTTCGTTTTCTTTTTCTTTTTTTCGTTTTGGAAAGAGTGTTTTCATAACAAAACATAAGAACGTGACTTCCACTCCTGTTCTTTTCTTTACATTTTAAAGATTGTATTAGCTTAGAGGATTCGCAAATCAATAGATGCTGATATTTGCAACAAAAATACAAATTTCACATTTGGGCGTCGTGTTGAACATTGCTAGATTGTAACGTCACAAGCTTCAAGATACAAAACTATAATTTCAGAACAACTACGAAATTTGCCACAAATTAAACATAATCTAGTCTGAAAACAATACACTTTACTCAAAATTTTGCGAGGTCAAAAACACCCTTTCGTGAAACAAATGAATCCTAGTGACCATACTAAAAAAATGTCCAGGAATCCATATATGAAATATCATGTCGGAGAAAATACGAAAACATAATTCAAACCTCACTAGAGTAGACTTTATAGCAATTCATACATATATATATAAACTATCTACCAACAAGTAATTGGACACCTGTGATAGCAAAGGAAAATGAAGTTTATTAATTTTTAATAGTTGAAAGAGACTCCACGAGCGGCGATTACAGCTGCGACCCTCCGGGGCATACTCTCAACTAGGCGTTGTACGACGGCTAGCAGTATTTTCTTCCACTCGGCTTTGAGAAGACAGGTCATTTCCTTCACCTATTTTGGACGCTGGGGTACCCCTTAAATCGACGCTCCAACTCGTCCCAGAGGTGCTCGATAGGGTTAAGGTCCGGTTTCTGCGCAAAACGGTCCATCCGATTAACCCCATTGTGACAATACCAAGCCATATTGGACCTCGCAAAATGACAAGTGGCATTGGCATCCTGAAGGTAATATGGGTCCACCCCGTAAAACTGCCGCAACGTAGGAAGCGCATGGTTTTCCAAAATTGTGCAGTAGGTCTCGGCGTTGAGTCTACCAGGAATTGCGACCATGGGCCCTGTGCCATACCAGGAGAAACACCCCCATAGCCTAACTCCACCGCCGCCGAACTTCACAGATGGCACAATACATTCCGGCAGGAGGCGTTCCCCAGACAGACGCCAAACACAGACCCTGCAATCCGAACGGTAGAGAGTGAACTTTGATTAACCCCGCCAGAGAACCTGTTTCCACTATTCAACGGTAAACTGTCGACGTTCTTTTCACCACGTTAGCAGAGCAGCGGTATTGGACTTGGTGATCAAAGGCTTGTAGACGGCAGCACGTCCATGATAACCGAGCAGATGGGGTTCCTTACGGATGGTATTCATAGAAAGAACACTCCCGAATGCCTGTTGAAATTACTCGCGGATGTGGTTTATCGATTTAGTGCGGTTCTTCCAAATATCTCTGGCCAGCACCTGTCGGTCTCTAATTCCCTGTTTTGTGGGTCTGCCGTGTCGGGGTACATTCCGAAAGTCACCTCTCATCTTCCACTTGCCAATCACGTAAGCCATTGTCAGTTTTGTGTACTTCAAATCGCTGGATATGTTACGTATGCATCGGCCATTTCTGTGATACCCGACGATTACACCTTTTTCGAAATCAGAGAGCTCCGAACTGCGTGGCATTTTGCATGCGACTGGTTGCGTTGTTGTTTTTCACACGGTATTTAACGGCGGCGGCCGTGACGTGTATCAGGACCGCAGATATCGTCGATTGCAGGGGTGTCTAATTATATGTTGGTATGACATCACAGCCTCTCCTTGACAAATGTCAACGCCGCCTTCCCGTGGTACATCCTGTTCCCACTAAAGGGGCTCTGACGACCGCCAATAGCGGTATAATTATACCATCGGGATTAGAGGAAATGCTATAACACACTCACCAACCCGGTTGGCCAGCGTGGTGAGTTATGACCAAACCCCTCAAAAATGACTCCACAACTTAAATCTTGGCCCTCAGTCTCCGGCAGTTAGAATGTACCTGGCCAAGGCAGCGGCCAGTGCGACATGAAGGCAGAGGGTGCTAAGAATCCCCGGAGGACCGGACTATGCTGCCATCTGACGCTGACCTTATCTACGTAAAATGGACGCTCCTTATCTTCTGATTCAAGGCTTCTTGAATTGGAAGAGGAACTACAAAGGATCAAGTGGGACATCGTCGGGCTAAATGAGGTAAGGAGAAAAGGAGAAGTTCTCATTGAACTGAAAAGTGGACATCTCTTCTACTATCGTGGGACTGATACTGGCATAACTAGTGGTGTTGGTTTTATAATGAACTAGAAACTGAAGGATAAAGTTGTAGAAGTTGAAAGTTCCTCAGACAGAGCTGCACGACTCGTTATCCAACTCTCGAGAAGATACCAGGGTCAGATTATTCAAACTTATGCACCCACCACAAGTCACCCTGAAGAAGAAATAGAAGAATTTTATGAGGAAATTCGTCATCTAAATAATAAGGGTAGGCAGCACTTAAAGATAATTATGGGAGATTTCAAAGCAAAAGTAGGGCAACGGCAACAGAATGAAACTTCAGTAAGTAAATCCGGTCACGGCAACAGAAACCAGCGTGGAAATACTCTCATAGAGTTTGCAGAGGCAGAGGGGTTTTTCATCTTGAACACCTTTTTCAAGAAAAAGCTACAAAGGAAATGGACATGGAGACATCCAAATGGGATGACAAGTGAAATTGATTTTATTATGTGTAACAAAAAATTCGTCATAGAAGACTGCAGTGTGCTAAACAAGTTCAACACAGGTAGTGACCATAAATTGGTGATATGTAAGATGCACCTCAACACTAAACTCGAACGTAGCAAGCTCATAAGACAAACAAAATGTATTGACATAACCGACCTTAAAACACACAATAATACCTTCAAGTTGGAACTGAAGAACAGATTCTCTGCGTTAGAAGCCCGAACATCGGAAGAAGTGGATATTTCCGAAGTTAACAGAAAAGTAACCAAAGCTCTTATGGAAACAGCAACAAAATTAGCTGGGTCTAAGAACAAGTTGCATGTGAACAAATTATCATGAAAAACCAAAATGTTGATGCAAAAAAGAAGAGAGATGAGGACAACTAAAGAAGATGTGACTTCCAAAGTGGAATATATACAGCTATGCAAGACAGTACGAAAAAGTTTCACTGATGACGTAAGGAAATTCAACTGTGAACTAGTAAAGAAAGCAATTGAAAACAACCAAAGCCTAAAGTTAGCAAAGGGACATCTCAGTAAGGGAAGAAAAGAGATTATGGCACTGAGAAAAGAGGATGGTTCTGTAACAAGGAATAGAGGAGAACTTTTGAAAAGGGTGAACGATTTCTACTACAAATTATATGAAAGGGATGATACATGTACTCCAGACATCATGAAAGGTACCAGTACCAGAGTTCTTCCAGTCCTCCCAGGAGAAGTTGCACATACAATCAAGAACATGAAGCGGGGAAAAACTCCAGGAGAAGATGGAATTACTGTAGACATCATACAAGAAGCAAGTGGAAAAATCGAAACAGTACTCGCCCAAATTTTCACTCGATGCCTTAATGAAGGGAAGATTCCTACGGGTTGGAACAAAGCTACTATGATCTTGCTACATAAAAAAGGTGACATTGAAAATCTCAGGAATTACAGACCTATCCGCATCCTATCAGCTGTTCATAAAATCTTTACTAAAGTTCTTTCACACCGCTTAAAGATGACACTGGACATGGCTCAGCCAAGAGAACAAGCTGGATTCAGGAGTGGCTACAGCACAATAGATCATATCCACGTACTGAGAGAACTAATTGAAAGAGCGAGGGAATATGAACTTCCATTGTGCATGGCTTTTATCGATTATGAAATTGCCTTTGATTCAGTGAAACCATCAGTAGTTACAATGGCCCTGAAATCCTGCGGTATCGAAGATGCGTACATTAATATTATTAATAACATCTATGAAAATGCAAGTGCAAAGATTCGGCTGTTTGATAATACAACACAGATAAACATTGGAAAAGGGGTGAGACAAGGTGACACCATATTTCCGAAGCTCTTTAATGCTACATTGGAAAATGTCTTTGAATCACTGAACTGGGAAAACAAAGGGATAAAGGTTAATGGGGGTTATCTAGCTTTGCTGATGACGTAGTCATTTTTGCAACTACCCCATCAGAGCTGCAGAGTATGATCCAGGAACCTGCTGACAAGAGTAAAGAAGTGTGATTAAAATGAACTTTCAGAAGACAAAAGTGATGTTCAATACTTTTACAAGAAATGAAGATTTATCGATTGATGGAGAAAAAGCTGGAGATAACAGACACGTACGTTTATCTTGGACAGCAGATATCAAGTGAGGGTCACATTAATGAAGAAATTAATCGGCGTACAAAACTTGCCTGGACAGCTTTTGGAAGAAACAGCATAATTTTCAAGAGCAATATGCCATTATGTCTTAAAAGAAAAGTGTTTGATAAATGCATCCTTCCAGTGCTTACGTATGGTGCAGAGACATGGACCTTAGCTAAAAGAGACATACAAAGGCTGCAGACAACTCAAAGTAGCATGGAAAGGTGCATACTTGGTGTAACCAGGAGAGATAAGAAGAGGAACTCGTGGATCCGAAAAATGACAAGAGTGGAAGACATCATGATCAGAGTTGAATTCCTGAAATAGCAATGGGCTGGACATACCGCCAGAAGGACAGACCATCGATGGACAGCGGAAATTTTAGATTGGATTCCAAGGGACAGGAAAAGACCCAGAAGAAGACCACATGGAAGATGTGTGGATGAAGTTCGAAAGTATGCGGGATTGACATGGAGGAGATTGGCCCAAGACAGACCGTTGTGGAGGAAACTTGGGGAGACATTCGTCTAGCAGTGTATTGATAATGGTTGACAATGATGATGATGATGATGATGATGATATATATATATCCTGCTACTGCTTACGGGCGGAGCAGAGACATAAACCTGAAATAAAAGGGATATACAAAGACTGCAGGCAACTTAAAAAAGCATGAAGAGATGCATGCTTGGTGTAACCAGGAAAGATTAGTAGAGGAACTCGTGATAAGGAAAATGACAAGAGCGGACGACATAATACCAGACTGAAATCACTGAAATGGCAATGGATTATACATGTTGCTCGAAGTACGGACCACCGACGGATAACCGAAATTTTAGCCTGGATTCCGAGGAACATTAAAGACCCAAAAGAAGGACCCATAAGAGATGTATGAATGAAATTCTAAAGCATGCTGGAGTGACGTGGAGGACACAGGCTCAAGACAGACAGTTGTGGAAGAAACTCTGGGAGACCTTCATCCAGCAGTGGATAGAAAATGGATGATTATGATATATATATATATATATTTCCACAATATTTTGGTTTTACACATACACTTATATTTCCGCCGAATCCAGCTTGCAATGTTGCTCTGACATTATCTTATTATCTTAATTTTTAACTTATTTTAATTACCCCACATTTGCGCTACTCTTCTTTTGATATTACTATGGAAATTTTCTGAAAGCCTTGGTGGTCTGTCAACATTCTGATCCAAACTTATAAGATGTCCTTTAAAACCACAGAATTGTTTTACTACAAATATGGTCTGGGACATGAAGTTCATGCATGCAGAAATTAACAGTGTGCTGGTAATTGATGTGTGGTAAATATAGTCATACACTTTCCGTTTTGCTGTTTTTGGATCTAGGTTATTTTTGGTGATGTATATAATTTTGCAGATATAACTTCTTTTATCAGTTTGCTGCGCAAAAATGGACGGCGGGGGTGAGATATGTGTTCCTTAAAATTATTCTTTCAGCTATAAATTATTTTTTGTTGCAAAAAGAAATGTTTCTGCGAAAAGCTGTCTGAAAATTTGAATGAACTTGTTCTATACGTATCAACAGAAATATCATATTTCCGGAAACAATTAGTCGCATTTACGGCAGCTTATTTTTCAATTTTATTGAGTTCTGTTTCCTCTAAATCGCAAACACTCCAAGGTCATAACTAGGGCTCTCGGACTAAGATTTATATGTAATACGAATTCGAAATATGTACATAAAATATTTATTAAAAATTAGGAAATATGTGGGAAACCAAACAAAAATCAGCAAATATGTACTATATTTCTTTTCATGTTTTTTAATAACTTTGTATAATTTCTCTACTTTTACGGTCATGAGATATTAAAAAACTACTTTCCTTTTAAAGTTTCAAATTACTTTACTCATACCCGTGTTTTCAACTAATTTACTGCTATTTCAACTAGCACCAATATAGCACTTCAGGTTGTTGAATTCAAAGCTCCTCCTATTTTCTCTCAAAATGACTTTAAATTCGCTGAAACACATCTCAATGTTGCAATTCTGAGAATTCGTTATGGTTTAAGACAACACAACTGCCAGTTAAAGTTCCCTGGAGAATGTTTTGTTGTTGTTGTTGTTATAATTGTTTCTGGTCCTGGATTTCATTAACAACACTATACATCTTGTGTTTTTTAATCTCTCCAATGTAGTCGTCGGCAGGTACCTTTCTTAATATTTCAATCGTTTCTTCATATCTACCCAAATTATTTATCAAAAGAGCACTTAAAGTTTCAAGTTCTGTGATGGCCGGATCCAGTACAGTCAAATGTGTCAATAGCAAAGTCAATTTCTCCAAGTCAAATTGAGAGATTACTTCCTAGATTTTGATGAAGTTGGCTCCACAATATACTGCAGCTCGTAACCAAGTGCCATAACGTGTAATCAAAGGCTGAGGTCGAAGGGGTTAGCCTGGGAACATTTCTTTCAACTTTTCGGTTAAGATGGATCCTTTAAGAAAAAGCCTTTTCCCTTTTCCAATCAATTCAATAACATTAATCAACGAATCGGGTTGTGGAGAACTGCAGCGGATTGTTCAGAGATTCTGTGGAGCATATCTAATCTTTTCAAATATACAGATGGAGAAATCTTATGATAACAAAAATATTATACCAACCCCGAAAGTGTTGGCCTATGAGAAAAAAATTGGACAAATCGTGCAAGACAAACTCAGTTTTAAAAACAGATATGCTAAATTTCGTCACGATTGCTCGACTAGTGGTTTTGGTGAGAGACTAACAGGCAAAACTGTTCTCCATTCAAAATTTTTATCACGAAAAAAAGATGCAAAACGAACTATCCATCTCTTTGCGAAATGGGAATTTTGTAAATTACACAAGGTCATAATTTCCAATTTAAAAACTTGCAATTATCATTGCAGTTAACACGGATTCGGAAGTAGTTGGGAACATGTTCATTGCTTCAATCGTTTTTGTAGGAAAACCCTTTTTTTAGATTGAATGCTAAATTTCGCCGTACACCAAAATTCCAGAAAATTAAGAGAATCAATGTCTACATTTCTGATTTAAAAAATATTTGAAACTCTTAAAATCTCATGTGCAGCGCACAAATGCTGGTGAAAATGA
Organism: Macrothele yani; assembly: GCA_039090855.1. Lineage (NCBI taxonomy): Eukaryota > Metazoa > Arthropoda > Arachnida > Araneae > Macrothelidae > Macrothele > Macrothele yani. The sequence continues at coordinate 38,850,605 of CM076999.1, read as the reverse complement.
GAATCAATGATAGCCTCGTAGAAATATTTTATCTTTAACCCGATTTGAAGCATAGTGACTCAAAAATATTTTACATATGTATTAATTAAACATGAAATCTTAAAAATTACAAGCAATTGATAATTGCGATAAAAATGTATATTAAAAAGAAATAAAATAAGGACCAACATTGTACAAAATAATTTTTTTCCATTGAAGGTGACACTTGAAAACTCGCACTTTATGCCCATGAACGGAAATCCGCTTTAGGGCATTGAGTATCCACATATCAAATAGGACGGGAAATTTGACTAACAGCGACAGCCTCGTCCTATCTCTATGTAAGACAACTGCCATAACGTGGAATCCCAACCTCAGATGTTGACATGAACATATTTCAAATAGGCTTTAGCTTAAGAAAAACGATTCTAACTTAAAGATGCCAGAGAACTGAGTCTCCTTTGATGGAATTGTATTAATGAAAATATTTCAAAAACACTAAATGTTGAGACAATATATTAAAAAAAATTTTAACTGAAAAAGTGAAAAATAAATTCAGTCAAAATTTTGTTGAAAAATCCTGTTTCAGTTTGACGTAAAAGAAATGAGAACAAAATGACCAACTGTTTAAATAATGTTATGCATCCAAAGATAAATTCATAACCAGAAACCCAATTTCACGTAAAACTATATATAGCATATTTTTCTCTGAGTTTAAAAGCACAATACATACAAAATTACACTAAACATCATAAATCTCACGAGAACAATTCTCCTCCACCAAATCAAACAATCATATCTCTTCACAGAACAGCTAAACTCAGTTGTATTATGCAGGTGAACGCATAACGTATTGATTTTGCTGAATTTATGTTATCATATTTAATGCTAGTAAAATATCTTAGGTTCGAGGAAGTTTAGGTGATTTGAACTTCTGTAAATTTCCGAAATTTACCAAATGATTCATATTCTTTTTTTCTTATTATTATCTTTAGAATAATTATTATCATAATAAGTGTTGCAACAATCAACAACATTTCTGCACAAACACTATACTTCTTACGACATTTAATATTCAATAACATTAAATTTTTAAGTGCGTCTTCTAGTTGCAAATTTCCTTATTTCAGGTAATTACAACGGTTTATAGATGGCTTCATTGTGTATATCAGTTAATGACTGCAATGTAGTTATATATATTTTGTATTCATCGCATAACTGAAATGCAATTTTTTTCCCGAAAGCAGGAAAACATCTTACGATAAACTCGTTTTCTCTTTTTCCTGACATTTGAAATGTGATGTCCATTACAACTTCATTTTTCTGCTGATATTTCTAACATTCCGTGGAATTCCTTTGCAGTGTTGCTTATCTACCTCTTTGAGAACATGAAAAGAAACGACTAAACTGAACACCGCCAACATTTATGTATCCAATTTTATTCCATCTAAACTTACTACAAAATTCTCTGTCTCCCATTTCTCTCGTACTTTAAATCACAGCCTTTAAAATTTTGAACTCACAGTGGTACGAAGAGCATAAATCTGATCAAGAAGTGTTTAAAAATGCTTTAGTGAGCATTCAGAGAATGTTGCCCGATTGCCATGCATCTGGCCACCGGAACTATACTAGAACCGCGCATCTTTACTTGCAGCAAAAGATGAACCTGTCAAATACGGTTTCGCCAAAGGCATACGAGCGTTTTGCCACATCAAGAGACTTTGTCATTCATAAGACGGAGAAGCTGGGGTCAGGTGTTTGGAATGTCATCGATATAGAGCAAGTGCTGATGAGAGCAATGAAAATAACTAGTGGTCGGACTCATAGTAGAGGTGTCAAAGCATGTATTCTAGCGAAGTAAACCATTTGTATGCCATACAGCACAGAAGTGGTAAATGTCCTGGAGGAATACATTGGAATCCTTAGAGCAGCACCTTAGATGGATATTAAAATGCGACAATTACGAAGTGCTCATGAGCCTACAAACATTGAGAAGTTTGCCTTGTGGTTCGAACAACATCCCCCTTTCACAGATACAGGCGACAAGTTTGCGCCCTTCTCCTTATGAACTCTAGGAGATGACGTGGTTTACTGCGATTTTTAAAGTGAGTGCGGACTTGAAGTCATATCTGCAATGGTGGGCAAGAATATCTTCACTGTGCAGCTCACACTAAATCACAAAGTGAAACCGCTGTCCTTTGTGAATCAAGCCATTACTTTACGGGGTGAAAAAGTTCCAATAAATTCCAAGCAACAGTTCCACATAATGTTGTGTGTAGTGCGTTCTGATAAAGACTTCGCCAACTGTTTTGCTTATGAACTTGCTCCGTGCACATCATCTATGTTTGAAAATACACTGCCGGAAAGTGAAAAAAGGACACCAAGTATGGAATTGGTGGACGGTCATGAAATTTACATATGCTAATGGGTTCGAGTTTACGTAGGTGTGATGTTAATTTCGGGACCAACCGGTGAGCGCTTACGCCAGAGCACGGCATAGTATGCAAATTATCGTCGGTTGTATTTAAGGAGTACGGCGAAGTGAATGTAATCAGTCGTCGGCGTACGGACATGTGCGAAGACCCTGAAGAAGCTGCAATGCCTGGACATGGAAGACGTGTAGGATTTCAGCAGTTATCGGACTTTGAGCGATATCGTCTAGTCGGACTCCGCGAGGCCGGGTGGTCGTATCGTCGTATTGCGGAGCGAATTGGACGGGAGGTATCAGTGGTGGTACTATGGTGGCGTAGATGGTCCGAGAAACATTCCCACACGAGATGACGTGGAAGCGGGAGTCACAGACGGACTGATGAGCGGACCGATCGACGCATAAGAAGAGCGGCGTTGTCAAGCAGAACATCCACTGTGAAGCAAATCCGAGCTGCAGTTGCAACCAAGGCGACTGTGCAAACAATCCGCAACAGTCTATTGGATTCAGGACTACGTGCACTTGTGCCTTTGGCATGTGAACCTCTGACTCCAGCCCACCGTCAGGAACGGCTGCAGTGGTGTCGCCAATGTCTGCACTAGAGAACGCAATGGTGATCTGTCGTGTTCAGCGATGAAAGCAGATTCTGCTTGGGAGCCTCCGATGGCAGTATGCGTGTTCGCAGACGCACAGGGGAGCGTTTCCACCCTTCTTGCATCCGCCAGCGGCACACAGGGTCTACACCTGGTCTCCTGCTGTCGGGATCGATCAGCTATCACCCCCGTTGACAACTAGTGTTTGTACCTGGTACATTAAACAGAACCTCCTACATCAACAACATCATTCAGCCCGTTGTTGTGCCATTTGTACGTTCGGTCCATCGTGGTGTTATCCAGCAAGATAACGCACGCTCACACACGGCACGTGAAACGCAACATGCACTTCAGTGTGTGAGACAACTTCCATGGCCTGCACGTTCACCGGATTTGTCCCCCATTGAGCACGTGTGGTATTTTATGGGACAACGATTTATCCGGTCGCCACGGCCAGTAACGACAATCCCCGATTTACGCGTCCATGTTGCGGATGCTTGGAACTCAATACTCCAAACTTGCATCCAACACCTGTACGACAGACTCCATGCCAGAATTGCACAGTGTGACGCAGTTCATGGCGGTTCAACCTCGTACTAACTATGTTACATGGAAATGTTATTTTTCACTTTGCCAGCAAATACAGCAGTATTTTGCCATAATGTTTTGATCACGTTATCCTCTGTATTCTGTTATTATGCTGTAAAAATTTCGTTGGTATCAGACGTTTCCTTCTTGGTGTTCTTTTTTTACTTTCCGCCAGTGTAGTTTAAGGAAAATATTTAACAAGTCTGGTATTTTCCTTATGTTGGAACAAAAGCGTCTCCATTTGAGCAAAAAATTCCTTACGGCGTTACTGTGGTTGATAGTGGGTACGTTCTGCACAAGGTTGTTTGGCCTGGAAATGTGACAAACCGTGACCTATATTGTACGTATTTGTCATACACCATGAACTCGAGTGACAGTAATATTTGATGGATATGAAACATCATCAATGTGTACAAAAATTGAAGAACACAGGAGAAGTATGTGAACATCAAAGGTAGAAATTACCCTGGAAGAAACTGTGACAGTTGCTGTAGCACAGGCACTGTTGTTGAGGAACCCATTAAAAATAAGACCTATTTCATTAACACCATTAAGTTAATACCTACTTTCGTCTGGAATCGAATCAGTCCTTGCTCCTTGCAGACTCTGATGCTCATCGTATGATTATCATAACAGCGATGCAGATGTCTACTTCAGATAACCAAGTTGTAGTTGTGGCTGAAGACACAGCCATCTTAATCATGTTGCTCGATTTTTCTCCGTATCATCTAAACATATTCTTTTACAAAGAGGGTAAACTCCAGCAACCAGTGAACATGTTCAACATACAGTATATACAGGACAGTATGGAAAGTATGTGCAATGTGGTACAGTTTAAACCCACGGTTTCAGAACGACACACCATATCATAATATTCAAATTCAGGTGAGTGTTCACATCACCCATTTCAAGAAAACTACTCTCTACGATCAAACTAACACCATGAACAGTAATATCGTTTTTTCTATTATCATCTATTTTGAAATAATACTGCAAACTATGCACCCACCACAAGTTATCTTGAAGAAGAGATTGAAGAATTTTATGAGGAAATTCATCATCTAAATAATAAAGGCAAGCAGCACTTGAAGATCATTATGGGAGCTTTCAATGCGGAAATAGGGCAACAGCAACATAACGAAACTTCAGTAGGTAAATTTGGTCACGGCAACCAAAACCAGCGTGGAAATACTCTCGTAGAGTTTGCAGAAGCGGAAGGGTTTCTCATCATGTACTCCTTTTCCAAGAAAAATCCGCAAAGGAAATGGACATGGAGACATCTCAATGGATTGACAAGTGAAACTTAGTTTATTATGTGTAAAAAGAAATTTTTCATGGAAGACTGCAGTGTGCTAAATAAGTTCAACACAGGTAGTGACCATAGGATGGTACGATGTAAGATGCACCTCAACGCTAAACGCGAGCGTGGCAAGCTCATAAAAAAACTAAGTGTATTGACATGACGAACCTTAAAAAAACATCATAATACTTTCAAATTGGAAAGGAAGAACAAATTCTCTTCTCAAGAAGGTCTAACATCGGAAGAAGTGGACATCTCTGAAGTTAACAGAAAACTGACCAAGACTCTTGTGGAAATAGCAAATAAAATACCTGGTACTAAGAACCAGTTGCATACGAACAAACTATATTATCAGAAAAAGGTATAATTCTGATGCAAAGAAGATGAGAGATGAGGGCAACTAAAGAACACGTGAATTTCAAGGTGGAATATATAGAGCTATGCAAGACAGTACGAAAAAGTATCACTGAAGACGTAAGGAAATTCAACTGTGAACTAGTGAGGAAAGCAATTGAAAACAACCAAAGCCTGAAGAGAGCAAAGAGACATCTCAGTAAGGCAAGAAAACAGATTATGGCTCTGAGGAAAGATGGTTCTGTAACAAGAAATGGAAGTGAAATTTTGACAAGAGCGAGAGATTTCTACTCAAAACTATATGAAAGGGATGATATCTGTACTCCAGACATTACGAAAGGTACCAGTCCCAGAGTTCTTCCAGTCCTCCCAGCAGAAGTTGCGCATGCAATCAAGAACATAAGGCGGGGTAAAGCTCAAGGAGAAGATGGAATTACTGTAGACATCATACAAGAAGCAAGTGGAGAAATTGTAACAGTACTTGCCCAAGTTTTCACTCGATGCCTTAATGAAGGGAAGATTCCTGATGATTGGAACAACGCTACAATAATCCTGCTACATACGAAAGGTGACATTGAGGATCTCAGGAACTACAGACCTATCCGCATCCTATCAGTGGTTTATAAAATATTCACTAAAGTTCTTTCACACCGCTTGAAGGTGAGACTGGGTATGGCTCAACCGAGAGAACAAGCTGGATTCAGGAGTGGCTACTGCACTATAGATCATATCCACGTACTGAGAAAACTAATTGAAACAGCGAGGGAATATAAACTTCCATTATGCATGGCTTTTATCGATTATGAAAAGGCCTTTGATTCGGTGAAACCATCAGCAGTTACAATGGCTTTGAAATCCTGAGTGAGACAAGGTGTCACTACAATTCCCAAACTCTTTAATGCCACTTTGGAAAATGTCTTTAAATCACTGTACTGTGAAAACAAAGGGATAACGATTGTTGGAGGTTATCTAACACACCTTCGTTTTGCAAATGTCGTAGTCATTTGGGCAACTACCCAATCAGAGCTACAGAGTATGATCCAGGAACTTGATGACAAGAGTAAAGAATTGGGGTTAAAAATGAACTTTCGGAAGACAAAAGTGATGTACAAGGATTTTACAAGAAATAAAGATTTCTCGATTGATGGGGAAAAGCTGGAGACCACCAATACCTACATTTATCTTGGACAGCAGAAGTCAAGTGAAGGTCACATTGATGAAAAAATTAATCGGCGTATAAAACTTGCCTGGAGAGCTTTTGAAAGAAACAGTATAATTTTAAAAGGCAATATGCCATTATGTCTTAAAAGAAAAGTGTTTGATCAATGCATCCTTCCAGTGCTTACGTATGGTGCAGAGATGAGGACCTTAACTAAAAGAGACATTCAAAGACTGCCGACAACTCAAAGTAGCATGGAGAGATGCATGCGTGCTGCAAACAGGAGAGATAAGAAGAGGAACTCGTGGATCCGAAAAATGACAAGAGTGGAAGACATCATGATCAGAGTTAAATCCTTGAAATGGCAATGGGCTGGACATACTGCCAGAAGGACAGACCATCGATGGACAGCGGAAATTTTAGATTGGATTCCAAGGGACAGGAAAAGGCCCAGAAGAAGACCACATGGAAGATGTGTGGATGAAGTTCAAAAGTATGCGGGATTGACATGGAGGAGATTGGCCCAAGACAGACCGTTGTGGAGGAAACTTGGGGAGACATTCGTCTAGCAGTGTATTGATAATGGTTGACAATGATGATGATGATGATGATGATGATATATATATATCCTGCTACTGCTTACGGGCGGAGCAGAGACATAAACCTGAAATAAAAGGGATATACAAAGACTGCAGGCAACTTAAAAAAGCATGAAGAGATGCATGCTTGGTGTAACCAGGAAAGATTAGTAGAGGAACTCGTGATAAGGAAAATGACAAGAGCGGACGACATAATATCAGACTGAAATCACTGAAATGGCAATGGATTATACATGTTGCCCGAAGTACGGACCACCGACGGATAACCGAAATTTTAGCCTGGATTCCGAGGAACATTAAAGACCCAAAAGAAGGACCCATAAGAGATGTATGAATGAAATTCTAAAGCATGCTGGAGTGACGTGGAGGACACAGGCTCAAGACAGACAGTTGTGGAAGAAACTCTGGGAGACCTTCATCCAGCAGTGGATAGAAAATGGATGATTATGATATATATATATATATATTTCCACAATATTTTGGTTTTACACATACACTTATATTTCCGCCGAATCCAGCTTGCAATGTTGCTCTGACATTATCTTATTATCTTAATTTTTAACTTATTTTAATTACCCCACATTTGCGCTACTCTTCTTTTGATATTACTATGGAAATTTTCTGAAAGCCTTGGTGGTCTGTCAACATTCTGATCCAAACTTATAAGATGTCCTTTAAAACCACAGAATTGTTTTACTACAAATATGGTCTGGGACATGAAGTTCATGCATGCAGAAATTAACAGTGTGCTGGTAATTGATGTGTGGTAAATATAGTCATACACTTTCCGTTTTGCTGTTTTTGGATCTAGGTTATTTTTGGTGATGTATATAATTTTGCAGATATAACTTCTTTTATCAGTTTGCTGCGCAAAAATGGACGGCGGGGGTGAGATATGTGTTCCTTAAAATTATTCTTTCAGCTATAAATTATTTTTTGTTGCAAAAAGAAATGTTTCTGCGAAAAGCTATCTGAAAATTTGAATGAACTTGTTCTATACGTATCAACAGAAATATCATATTTCCGGAAACAATTAGTCGCATTTACGGCAGCTTATTTTTCAATTTTATTGAGTTCTGTTTCCTCTAAATCGCAAACACTCCAAGGTCATAACTAGGGCTCTCGGACTAAGATTTATATGTAATACGAATTCGAAATATGTACATAAAATATTTATTAAAAATTAGGAAATATGTGGGAAACCAAACAAAAATCAGCAAATATGTACTATATTTCTTTTCATGTTTTTTAATAACTTTGTATAATTTCTCTACTTTTACGGTCATGAGATATTAAAAAACTACTTTCCTTTTAAAGTTTCAAATTACTTTACTCATACCCGTGTTTTCAACTAATTTACTGCTATTTCAACTAGCACCAATATAGCACTTCAGGTTGTTGAATTCAAAGCTCCTCCTATTTTCTCTCAAAATGACTTTAAATTCGCTGAAACACATCTCAATGTTGCAATTCTGAGAATTCGTTATGGTTTAAGACAACACAACTGCCAGTTAAAGTTCCCTGGAGAATGTTTTGTTGTTGTTGTTGTTATAATTGTTTCTGGTCCTGGATTTCATTAACAACACTATACATCTTGTGTTTTTTAATCTCTCCAATGTAGTCGTCGGCAGGTACCTTTCTTAATATTTCAATCGTTTCTTCATATCTACCCAAATTATTTATCAAAAGAGCACTTAAAGTTTCAAGTTCTGTGATGGCCGGATCCAGTACAGTCAAATGTGTCAATAGCAAAGTCAATTTCTCCAAGTCAAATTGAGAGATTACTTCCTAGATTTTGATGAAGTTGGCTCCACAATATACTGCAGCTCGTAACCAAGTGCCATAACGTGTAATCAAAGGCTGAGGTCGAAGGGGTTAGCCTGGGAACATTTCTTTCAACTTTTCGGTTAAGATGGATCCTTTAAGAAAAAGCCTTTTCCCTTTTCCAATCAACGAATCGGGTTGTGGAGAACTGCAGCGGATTGTTCAGAGATTCTGTGGAGCATATCTAATCTTTTCAAATATACAGATGGAGAAATCTTATGATAACAAAAATATTATACCAACCCCGAAAGTGTTGGCCTATGAGAAAAAAATTGGACAAATCGTGCAAGACAAACTCAGTTTTAAAAACAGATATGCTAAATTTCGTCACGATTGCTCGACTAGTGGTTTTGGTGAGAGACTAACAGGCAAAACTGTTCTCCATTCAAAATTTTTATCACGAAAAAAAGATGCAAAACGAACTATCCATCTCTTTGCGAAATGGGAATTTTGTAAATTACACAAGGTCATAATTTCCAATTTAAAAACTTGCAATTATCATTGCAGTTAACACGGATTCGGAAGTAGTTGGGAACATGTTCATTGCTTCAATCGTTTTTGTAGGAAAACCCTTTTTTTAGATTGAATGCTAAATTTCGCCGTACACCAAAATTCCAGAAAATTAAGAGAATCAATGTCTACATTTCTGATTTAAAAAATATTTGAAACTCTTAAAATCTCATGTGCAGCGCACAAATGCTGGTGAAAATGAGAATCAATGATAGCCTCGTAGAAATATTTTATCTTTAACCCGATTTGAAGCATAGTGACTCAAAAATATTTTACATATGTATTAATTAAACATGAAATCTTAAAAATTACAAGCAATTGATAATTGCGATAAAAATGTATATTAAAAAGAAATAAAATAAGGACCAACATTGTACAAAATAATTTTTTTCCATTGAAGGTGACACTTGAAAACTCGCACTTTATGCCCATGAACGGAAATCCGCTTTAGGGCATTGAGTATCCACATATCAAATAGGACGGCAAATTTGACTAACAGCGACAGCCTCGTCCTATCTCTATGTAAGACAACTGCCATAACGTGGAATCCCAACCTCAGATGTTGACATGAACATATTTCAAATAGGCTTTAGCTTAAGAAAAACGATTCTAACTTAAAGATGCCAGAGAACTGAGTCTCCTTTGATGGAATTGTATTAATGAAAATATTTCAAAAACACTAAATGTTGAGACAATATATTAAAAAAAATTTTAACTGAAAAAGTGAAAAATAAATTCAGTCAAAATTTTGTTGAAAAATCCTGTTTCAGTTTGACGTAAAAGAAATGAGAACAAAATGACCAACTGTTTAAATAATGTTATGCATCCAAAGATAAATTCATAACCAGAAACCCAATTTCACGTAAAACTATATATAGCATATTTTTCTCTGAGTTTAAAAGCACAATACATACAAAATTACACTAAACATCATAAATCTCACGAGAACAATTCTCCTCCACCAAATCAAACAGTCATATCTCTTCACAGAACAGCTAAACTCAGTTGTATTATGCAGGTGAACGCATAACGTATTGATTTTGCTGAATTTATGTTATCATATTTAATGCTAGTAAAATATCTTAGGTTCGAGGAAGTTTAGGTGATTTGAACTTCTGTAAATTTCCGAAATTTACCAAATGATTCATATTCTTTTTTTCTTATTATTATCTTTAGAATAATTATTATCATAATAAGTGTTGCAACAATCAACAACATTTCTGCACAAACACTATACTTCTTACGACATTTAATATTCAATAACATTAAATTTTTAAGTGCGTCTTCTAGTTGCAAATTTCCTTATTTCAGGTAATTACAACGGTTTATAGATGGCTTCATTGTGTATATCAGTTAATGACTGCAATGTAGTTATATATATTTTGTATTCATCGCATAACTGAAATGCAATTTTTTCCCGAAAGCAGGAAAACATCTTACGATAAACTCGTTTTCTCTTTTTCCTGACATTTGAAATGTGATGTCCATTACAACTTCATTTTTCTGCTGATATTTCTAACATTCCGTGGAATTCCTTTGCAGTGTTGCTTATCTACCTCTTTGAGAACATGAAAAGAAACGACTAAACTGAACACCGCCAACATTTATGTATCCAATTTTATTCCATCTAAACTTACTACAAAATTCTCTGTCTCCCATTTCTCTCGTACTTTAAATCACAGCCTTTAAAATTTTGAACTCACAGTGGTACGAAGAGCATAAATCTGATCAAGAAGTGTTTAAAAATGCTTTAGTGAGCATTCAGAGAATGTTGCCCGATTGCCATGCATCTGGCCACCGGAACTATACTAGAACCGCGCATCTTTACTTGCAGCAAAAGATGAACCTGTCAAATACGGTTTCGCCAAAGGCATACGAGCGTTTTGCCACATCAAGAGACTTTGTCATTCATAAGACGGAGAAGCTGGGGTCAGGTGTTTGGAATGTCATCGATATAGAGCAAGTGCTGATGAGAGCAATGAAAATAACTAGTGGTCGGACTCATAGTAGAGGTGTCAAAGCATGTATTCTAGCGAAGTAAACCATTTGTATGCCATACAGCACAGAAGTGGTAAATGTCCTGGAGGAATACATTGGAATCCTTAGAGCAGCACCTTAGATGGATATTAAAATGCGACAATTACGAAGTGCTCATGAGCCTACAAACATTGAGAAGTTTGCCTTGTGGTTCGAACAACATCCCCCTTTCACAGATACAGGCGACAAGTTTGCGCCCTTCTCCTTATGAACTCTAGGAGATGACGTGGTTTACTGCGATTTTTAAAGTGAGTGCGGACTTGAAGTCATATCTGCAATGGTGGGCAAGAATATCTTCACTGTGCAGCTCACACTAAATCACAAAGTGAAACCGCTGTCCTTTGTGAATCAAGCCATTACTTTACGGGGTGAAAAAGTTCCAATAAATTCCAAGCAACAGTTCCACATAATGTTGTGTGTAGTGCGTTCTGATAAAGACTTCGCCAACTGTTTTGCTTATGAACTTGCTCCGTGCACATCATCTATGTTTGAAAATACACTGCCGGAAAGTGAAAAAAGGACACCAAGTATGGAATTGGTGGACGGTCATGAAATTTACATATGCTAATGGGTTCGAGTTTACGTAGGTGTGATGTTAATTTCGGGACCAACCGGTGAGCGCTTACGCCAAAGCACGGCATAGTATGCAAATTATCGTCGGTTGTATTTAAGGAGTACGGCGAAGTGAATGTAATCAGTCGTCGGCGTACGGACATGTGCGAAGACCCTGAAGAAGCTGCAATGCCTGGACATGGAAGACGTGTAGGATTTCAGCAGTTATCGGACTTTGAGCGATATCGTCTAGTCGGACTCCGTGAGGCCGAGTGGTCGTATCGTCGTATTGCGGAGCGAATTGGACGGGAGGTATCAGTGGTGGTACTATGGTGGCGTAGATGGTCCGAGAAACATTCCCACACGAGATGACGTGGAAGCGGGAGTCACAGACGGACTGATGAGCGGACCGATCGACGCATAAGAAGAGCGGCGTTGTCAAGCAGAACATCCACTGTGAAGCAAATCCGAGCTGCCGTTGCAACCAAGGCGACTGTGCAAACAATCCGCAACAGTCTATTATATTCAGGACTACGTGCACTTGTGCCTTTGGCATGTGAACCTCTGACTCCAGCCCACCGTCAGGAACGGCTGCAGTGGTGTCGCCAATGTCTGCACTAGAGAACGCAATGGTGATCTGTCGTGTTCAGCGATGAAAGCAGATTCTGCTTGGGAGCCTCCGATGGCAGTATGCGTGTTCGCAGACGCACAGGGGAGCGTCTCCACCCTTCTTGCATCCGCCAGCGGCACACAGGGTCTACACCTGGTCTCCTGCTGTCGGGATCGATCAGCTATCACCCCCGTTGACAACTAGTGTTTGTACCTGGTACATTAAACAGAACCTCCTACATCAACAACATCATTCAGCCCGTTGTTGTGCCATTTGTACGTTCGGTCCATCGTGGTGTTATCCAGCAAGATAACGCACGCTCACACACGGCACGTGAAACGCAACATGCACTTCAGTGTGTGAGACAACTTCCATGGCCTGCACGTTCACCGGATTTGTCCCCCATTGAGCACGTGTGGTATTTTATGGGACAACGATTTATCCGGTCGCCACGGCCAGTAACGACCATCCCCGATTTACGCGTCCATGTTGCGGATGCTTGGAACTCAATACTCCAAACTTGCATCCAACACCTGTACGACAGACTCCATGCCAGAATTGCACAGTGTGACGCAGTTCATGGCGGTTCAACCTCGTACTAACTATGTTACATGGAAATGTTATTTTTCACTTTGCCAGCAAATACAGCAGTATTTTGCCATAATGTTTTGATCACGTTATCCTCTGTATTCCGTTATTATGCTGTAAAAATTTCGTTGGTATCAGACGTTTCCTTCTTGGTGTTCTTTTTTTACTTTCCGCCAGTGTAGTTTAAGGAAAATATTTAACAAGTCTGGTATTTTCCTTATGTTGGAACAAAAGCGTCTCCATTTGAGCAAAAAATTCCTTACGGCGTTACTGTGGTTGATAGTGGGTACGTTCTGCACAAGGTTGTTTGGCCTGGAAATGTGACAAACCGTGACCTATATTGTGCGTATTTGTCATACACCATGAACTCGAGTGACAGTAATATTTGATGGATATGAAACATCATCAATGTGTACAAAAATTGAAGAACACAGGAGAAGTATGTGAACATCAAAGGTAGAAATTACCCTGGAAGAAACTGTGACAGTTGCTATAGCACAGGCACTGTTGTTGAGGAACCCATTAAAAATAAGACCTATTTCATTAACACCATTAAGTTAATACCTACTTTCGTCTGGAATCGAATCAGTCCTTGCTCCTTGCAGACTCTGATGCTCATCGTATGATTATCATAACAGCGATGCAGATGTCTACTTCAGATAACCAAGTTGTAGTTGTGGCTGAAGACACAGCCATCTTAATCATGTTGCTCGATTTTTCTCCGTATCATCTAAACATATTCTTTTACAAAGAGGGTAAACTCCAGCAACCAGTGAACATGTTCAACATACAGTATATACAGGACAGTATGGAAAGTATGTGCAATGTGGTACAGTTTAAACCCACGGTTTCAGAACGACACACCATATCATAATATTCAAATTCAGGTGAGTGTTCACATCACCCATTTCAAAGAAAACTACTCTCTACGATCAAACTAACACCATGAACAGTAATATCGTTTTTTCTATTATCATCTATTTTGAAATAATACTGCAAACTATGCACCCACCACAAGTTATCTTGAAGAAGAGATTGAAGAATTTTATGAGGAAATTCATCATCTAAATAATAAAGGCAAGCAGCACTTGAAGATCATTATGGGAGCTTTCAATGCGGAAATAGGGCAACAGCAACATAACGAAACTTCAGTAGGTAAATTTGGTCACGGCAACCAAAACCAGCGTGGAAATACTCTCGTAGAGTTTGCAGAAGCGGAAGGGTTTCTCATCATGTACTCCTTTTCCAAGAAAAATCCGCAAAGGAAATGGACATGGAGACATCTCAATGGATTGACAAGTGAAACTTAGTTTATTATGTGTAAAAAGAAATTTTTCATGGAAGACTGCAGTGTGCTAAATAAGTTCAACACAGGTAGTGACCATAGGATGGTACGATGTAAGATGCACCTCAACGCTAAACGCGAGCGTGGCAAGCTCATAAAAAAACTAAGTGTATTGACATGACGAACCTTAAAAAAACATCATAATACTTTCAAATTGGAAAGGAAGAACAAATTCTCTTCTCAAGAAGGTCTAACATCGGAAGAAGTGGACATCTCTGAAGTTAACAGAAAACTGACCAAGACTCTTGTGGAAATAGCAAATAAAATACCTGGTACTAAGAACCAGTTGCATACGAACAAACTATATTATCAGAAAAAGGTATAATTCTGATGCAAAGAAGATGAGAGATGAGGGCAACTAAAGAACACGTGAATTTCAAGGTGGAATATATAAAGCTATGCAAGACAGTACGAAAAAGTATCACTGAAGACGTAAGGAAATTCAACTGTGAACTAGTGAGGAAAGCAATTGAAAACAACCAAAGCCTGAAGAGAGCAAAGAGACATCTCAGTAAGGCAAGAAAACAGATTATGGCTCTGAGGAAAGATGGTTCTGTAACAAGAAATGGAAGTGAAATTTTGACAAGAGCGAGAGATTTCTACTCAAAACTATATGAAAGGGATGATATCTGTACTCCAGACATTACGAAAGGTACCAGTCCCAGAGTTCTTCCAGTCCTCCCAGCAGAAGTTGCGCATGCAATCAAGAACATAAGGCGGGGTAAAGCTCAAGGAGAAGATGGAATTACTGTAGACATCATACAAGAAGCAAGTGGAGAAATTGTAACAGTACTTGCCCAAGTTTTCACTCGATGCCTTAATGAAGGGAAGATTCCTGATGATTGGAACAACGCTACAATAATCCTGCTACATACGAAAGGTGACATTGAGGATCTCAGGAACTACAGACCTATCCGCATCCTATCAGTGGTTTATAAAATATTCACTAAAGTTCTTTCACACCGCTTGAAGGTGAGACTGGGTATGGCTCAACCGAGAGAACAAGCTGGATTCAGGAGTGGCTACTGCACTATAGATCATATCCACGTACTGAGAAAACTAATTGAAACAGCGAGGGAATATAAACTTCCATTATGCATGGCTTTTATCGATTATGAAAAGGCCTTTGATTCGGTGAAACCATCAGCAGTTACAATGGCTTTGAAATCCTGAGTGAGACAAGGTGTCACTACAATTCTCAAACTCTTTAATGCCACTTTGGAAAATGTCTTTAAATCACTGTACTGGGAAAACAAAGGGATAACGATTGTTGGAGGTTATCTAACACACCTTCGTTTTGCAAATGTCGTAGTCATTTGGGCAACTACCCAATCAGAGCTACAGAGTATGATCCAGGAACTTGATGACAAGAGTAAAGAATTGGGGTTAAAAATGAACTTTCGGAAGACAAAAGTGATGTACAAGGATTTTACAAGAAATAAAGATTTCTCGATTGATGGGGAAAAGCTGGAGACCACCAATACCTACATTTATCTTGGACAGCAGAAGTCAAGTGAAGGTCACATTGATGAAAAAATTAATCGGCGTATAAAACTTGCCTGGAGAGCTTTTGAAAGAAACAGTATAATTTTAAAAGGCAATATGCCATTATGTCTTAAAAGAAAAGTGTTTGATCAATGCATCCTTCCAGTGCTTAC
The DNA here is from genome assembly GCA_039090855.1 of Macrothele yani. Lineage (NCBI taxonomy): Eukaryota > Metazoa > Arthropoda > Arachnida > Araneae > Macrothelidae > Macrothele > Macrothele yani. The sequence goes on along the minus strand of CM076999.1, from coordinate 38,834,481 downwards.
GTATGGTGCAGAGATGAGGACCTTAACTAAAAGAGACATTCAAAGACTGCCGACAACTCAAAGTAGCATGGAGAGATGCATGCTTGCTGCAAACAGGAGAGATAAGAAGAGGAACTCGTGGATCCGAAAAATGACAAGAGTGGAAGACATCATGATCAGAGTTAAATCCTTGAAATGGCAATGGGCTGGACATACTGCCAGAAGGACAGACCATTGATGGACAGCGGACATTTTAGATTGGATTCTAAGGGACAGGAAAAGACCCAGAAAAAGACCCCATGAAAGATGGGTTTTTTTAATGAAATTCGAAAGTATGCTGGAGTAACATGGAGGAGACGTTGTGGAAGACCTTGGGGAGACCTTCGTCCAGCAGATGATTGATAATGGTTGACAATGATGTTAATGATGATGATGGGAAGCATGTGCAATGTGGTACAGTTTAAACTCGCGGTTTCAGAACGTTACACCGTGTCATAATATTCAAATTCAGGTGAGTGTTCATATCACCCATTTCAAGAAAACTAGATACTACGTCAGTTATTCAAAGTTAACAGTTATATCGTATTTTTATAATTATCTATTTTGAAATAAAACTGAAAACAAATAAAACTTTTCTTAAAATAAAAGCATATTTCTACATAATACTTTGCCGTTTTGAATTGGCTATTAATTTTTTAAAGATCTGAATTGAATACATTTACATAATAAGATATTACTTAATCAATTGGAAATACGACATTTCCTTAGAACGGAACTTTCTTTGTTATGATTTTCTCGTCATTCTGGCCATAACAAGAGGTAGAAATTACTTGATTTTCATATTTGTTTGCTCTCTTTATTGTAATGAACATACCAATATAACTACCTCTTCTCCTGTGCTTCTAGAAAATCTCGGAATGGATATATAGCGATATAATTTGATAGGGGGCTCATGGAAGGCATTTTGAAAAATAATTATGGGGAGAATATAGCTCAAAATCTTGCCGATAATGGAACATTGGCTCTGCGTACCCAAGAAATAAAAACATACATGTGCGCGGGTTTCCTTTTTTTTTATTGCAGAATAGAGGTTTCTGGACAAAACCTGGTCATTACGGTGACAATCAGAAGAGATGGAATGCTATAAACAAGACCGGGATGTGACACAATTGCTCGCTCTATATCGCGGTTAATGTTGATTCACGTTCCGTCTGACACTCGTTTTCAGATCTAAGAGAGAGTGAGAGATACAGAATACAAAGCGCGAAGAATTCTGCTATTCAGACCAGAAATCACTCGACGCATGTTACAGTCAACAAGCTGGCTAAGATGTCGAAATCCTTGAGAAATTATGCTTTCATTACCGAAAGTTCGACTGACCAATTCTTTCATTTGCTTACCGATATAAGGAGGTGCGTCGCGGGATAGGAGCGCAGTGCCATTCATTAGTTACAATGCATATGGGCTCAGAGGTATAATGGTCTCAAAAAAACCCCAGTGAAATGAAGAAACATTGTGCAAGGCCATACTATACGACGTTAAGAATTAAATTTATGATTTAGAGATAAACATTTCTACTATGTCAATCTCCCTTAAAAAAATTCTTTCAGTTTGATATTTTGAAAAGAATAACATCTAAATTTTGCAATGTAAAAAATTCTAAACGCCTTATATAAGAATGTTACACAGTTGGAAAATACTTTCAACAGGCTGTAAATTTAGGGTAGAAGTTTTAAATGAATTTGTTACGTTTGCATTGTGCATATTTTATTCACCGTTAATATTTCATTTTTTTACGTGTCCTTTAAATTGATTTTATTTTAGAACAATTGGGTGATTCTTTGAGGCAAGCTGTCGGGAAGGTTGATCCTCAGTTTAAGCTGCACAGCTTGTTTTGTCTGATTTCGACTTTGACAAAATTATAGTACTTTCAGTCCGAATAATTTCTGCATAAGTGGAATATAACTAAAAAATTGCAAGAGAGTGTCAACATTTTTTTATGATAGAATGAGTCATTGTAATTTGAAGCGGAGGAGCTTCTAAGTGTATTTCGATTCAAACTACTTAAGGGAACAAATTATCAGCTAGAACAGCAGAACAAGGAACTATGAAGAAATACTTGACTTCAAGGCATGTTTCCCACAATCAATTCAACACATGCTGTGTTGCAAAGAAAAATTGTTCTAAATATATTTAACAAAGAAATAGTTCAAGTCATAAATATTAGCTTAGCAATACTGCTTCTACTTTCTACAGATTCGTGAAGAACTTTAAATAAAAAATAAAGAACAGTTTTAGGATGCGAAATTTATTTCAAGTAAAATGTTTGAAGTGTGTGGGCTGCTCGCTAAGCATTTATCTTTTTTTATTTCCGCAGCAGGACGTTGTAAATTTCATCGTCCATAAATTTCTTCATCCGCTGAAACTTTGCTTTGTTACTGTTTAAAAAAATCTCAAAAGCACGGTACCTAACATACAGTACATAATTTACTTTAAAAATTAGACTCGTACTGCTGCAAGATGTGAAGAAAAGGAAGAATAACGTAGAATACAGTAAATGAAAGTACAAAAAGCGTTCCATTAAAAAATGATGTACATAGTGCATGGTCTTCCGGAAGCACTTTCCATTATGTGAAGTGAATTTCCGAAAACAGAATGGTTGACCACTGTAGTCCCCGGCAGATACACTGTTTATTGAACAGGACCTACCTTAAGCATTGTTCATTATGAAGAGAAACTTTCAGTAAACAGAACGTCTGACCTCTATTGTCGCCGGGTGGCACGGTTAAATGAACATGTATAAAAAACAGTGAGATACATAGGCTAGGATCTTCCGGAAGCATTCTCCATTATAGAGAGAAACTTTCAGTAAACATAATAGTCCCCGGAAGTAGCATTGTTTAATGAACATGTTTAAAAAACAGCGATATGAATAGTGCAAGTCCTTTCGGAAGCATTGCCCACTATAGAAAGATACTTTCAGTAAACAGAATGTCTGACCACTATTGTCCCCGGCAAAAGCATGGTTTTTTGAACATGTATAAAACACAGCGAGATATTAAGTGCAGGATCTTCCGGAAGCATAGTCATGTAAAAAAAACAGTGAGAGAGACATTCAGTAAACATAATGTTTTACTTCTATTGTCGGCCGCATTGTCACATGTAAAATAAACAGTGAGTATCAGAGTGCAGGATCTTCCGGAAATATGATCCATTATGAGAGAGACTTTCAGTAAACAGGATGTCTGACCACTATTGTCGACGGAAAGGGCACTGCTTATTGAACTTTATAATAAAGTGTGAGACACATAGTGATGACAGTGAGATACATATGTACATATCATCTCCATTATATGCAGATAATTTCTGAAAACAGGATGTCTGACAACTAATATCCTCGGCAGTGGTACGGTTTATTTTAACGTGTGTTAAAAATTGGCATCAACTGAGAAAATAAATGGCTCTATACTTGTGCATTATTCAATTGCTGTAATTTATAAAATAAATCCAGCTCAGGAAATGTCTTTCATTCTGCACTAAACAGGAAACAAAATGAATAATACAAATTAATTTCCACTGCATCAAAATTAGAACACGGCAATACTCTTCAACCATTGTAGTGCATATGAACTTGAAGCATGAAAAAAAAATTATTGAACAATTCTGCTCATTAACATTCAGAGGGTTCTAACATTGTACTGTTCGGTATTTTTTTGTCTCTACGTTTGCATGCTTAATGTATCTTGGCCAACCTTAAAATTTTTTGGAAATCAGTGTATCCACGACTACTTATGCAGACTGATGGGATATGTTTTCTTGCACCAGGTTAAAGATTTTACTTCACAAATACTGAATATTTTGGTCGGCCTGCTGCGTCAAGTCCCGACTTCACGGTTTTCCAATAAAAATATTAAATATATCCGAGTCCATAATGTGTATTTCTTCCTTTTTCTCATGTAAACTGCGATTGATGTGTGCTAAACTATAGTTTTCTGAAAAGTTTAGTGCTTCCTTACATAACATGAGGTTTGAAACCCTAACCAGTCATTTCCTGTAACTTATTAGGGGTATGCAAAAGTTTCCGCAGTCATAAGGAGAAAGGACACAGGAACAGTCAGGAATCCAGTACACATTTATCCAACGAAATATTGACCGATAGCATCAATGACATTTTGCTTTTGTTTCAGGCAACAAATGAATGCACCTGTGATAGAAGGACAAGGGTTTTGAGCTGGAGAACGCAGTGACGAAATTGTACACCTCTGGAACCAAGATTTTTTTGTAAAATTAACTTACATAATAAAACACTATAATAGTTTGAAAACAATTTACCAAATAATTAAATAAATCTCTGACAATACAGTATGATTAAATGCAGGCATTACCGTACAAAGCGAATACAATTATTTGGAAACTGAAAACATTTATAACACCACCATATTTTCTCCAATTAGACAATTTGCGTTAAATATCCTACTGATCTTACCAGCACTACGCTCAGTGAACCAGTAATTTGATGTTCATTTCATTTGACGCGGAGTTATCCCTGTTTTGTCGATAAGTCTTTGAGTTTTGAACATTTTATTTTGATAGATAAGACCGAATATTAACTTTCCAGATGGCAGGAGCTTTGAAAGAAGCAATGTTACATTGTGCCACATGCGTAACAGGACACTTCCCTAAATGCGTTTTGTATTTCTGTAGTATTTGTCGTAGTTAAGATGCCGGTATAGGCTTCCATTCCTCCACGAGCCTGAAATTTTTTTCCACACAACTCTGCGTTCTCGCATCTTTTGAACAAGTTTTGGATGAACCTCTTATTGCGTCGTCGCCCATTTCAGCACAGAAATCTCCAAACGTATATATGCGTGCTTGCCACCTGGAGGGATAACAAAATACTTCATGTTGATACGAATCTCGTGTTTTTCCCTTTCCGTATCAAAGATGATAGAAAGGAAGTGTCCTTAGCTTATTACAGACCATCTGTCTCAAGCAGAGTAATAATTCGTCTGTAGAAAATTTACTCTCTTTGATTAGCTTTACAAGAAAGCAAGAGGAATAATTTAAAGGATTTCGATGAAGAAGCAGTGATGAGGAGGACGCAAACAAAGGAGATGAAAGTAAATAATCTTCTCTTAAACGCAGCCCTCATACCTCGCATAAAAAATGCATCTCTTAGCAAGCATACAAATGACTTCGTACCCTGGACAGTAATATTAAAACCAGTAGCCATATTCTAATAAATAACACCTCACACAAGAAAATTTAATAGGTAATAAAAAATCCCTTCTTCTTCGCACCCAATAATTTAAGAAATATTGCAAAAGTTCAAGGAATCTGCTTATATCCTTGTTCATGAATATCAAATCAGATTCTAAATATCTTCCATTCTGCAAAAATATAAAGCAGTGTTCTATATAGTCTTAAATGTTTCTGTAAAACATGACTATATCAAACCAATAGTTCAACGCGACCAAACATTTTGTAGCAAAGATGAGTCTCTTGTTACCAGCTTTCTAAATGTATTCAGTGAAAGTTAAATAGTTCTCTATTTATTTTTTGATGCCATGTATACATTGTTTGATGGATGTTCAAAAATGGATGATCATCGGCAACCGCGTAAAGGGTGAAAGCATCTCACAAACAGCAGATTTCGTCGGCTGTTCACAAGGGGATCTAGTAAGAATGTACCAAGAATGGACCGCTGGCGCAGTGAGTACCTCCCGACATCATAATTATGGATCCCCATAGGCCATCGGACCCAAAGGAGAACGTCGCCTTTGTCGACTGGTAAAGGGCCATCGACGCGCAACATTTCAGCAATTGACCACGCAAATGAATGATGCGGCAACCAGGTATGTGTCCCCGATAACAGTAGAGCCAACCCTGTTACGCATGGGTCTCCTGAGTCGACGTTGCGTTAAAGCGCGCATATTAAACAAGGTCCATCGGCAAGGGCGCCTGCAGTTTACATAGAAATACCATTATTGGACAGTGGAAGAGTGGGAAAGGGTTGCCTTCACCAACGAATACAGGTTTCTACTCCACAGAAGTGACGGCCGGTGGCGCATGCGGCATCAGGCGCACGAGAGCCAACACACGAACACTCTTGTTTCACTGGTACAGGACGGCGGTGGCAGTGTTCATGTCTGGGGAATGTTTTCCTTATATGCTCTGGGAATGCTTGTACGACTGGTTGGATCCTTGAACGTTAATAGTTACCTGTCCATCCTCGCTAACAACGTGCATTCTTTCATGTTGGACCTTTATCCTGGTGGTGATGGTGTCTCGCAACACGACAATTTGCCGGACCACTTTGCTAAGTGGGTGCGTGGCTGGTACCAGGAGTACGATAGTGATGTCTTTGTTCTTCTGTGGCCGGCGAAATCACCAGAGTTCAATTCCATCGAGCACTTGGGGAACTATTTGAGAAGACAGGTTTGACGTGCAGACAAACAACCACGTCATCTTTGGAACCTCCGTGCTCTTCAACAGTCCGAATGGGCACGTGTGCCTGGGAAACCTTCTAGGGCATCCCTGCGTACGTGCCACACCGTGTCGCCATTGTTATCCACGTCAAAGATGATTATTCCCATTATTAGATGTGTTGGTCATATTATTCTGGTACGACTATGTGTACGATACAGCTATACACTGAGTGGCCAATTTATTTTGACCACTTTACAGTTTTAGGAAAATGAGCTTTGGCTGCACGCTGTTGCCGCCAGATGGCGAGGCTAGAAATAAAAGGGAAAGCTCAGTGCTTGCGACAGTAGTACCAGTGATTTTTGGGTGACGAGATGCGTAAAAAAAGCGATTTGCCGGAATTTCAACGTGGGATGAATGTAGGAGCTCGAAACTATGGAAGGAGTATCACCGAAACCGCCGCATTTGTGAAATGTTCCAAAGCAGCTGTTGTTAAAGTGTTTAAAGACTGGACTGTCAGCCAAATACTGGGTGTCTACGTGCAACGTGTGGGCGTCATCGACTAGTGACTGCTCGGGCGAAACGGAGACGTGTCCAGACTAATAACAGACAACAGAAGGGCAACAGTGCAGCAAATTACAGACCATCTTGATCAAGGATCCCCTCAAATGATCTCTGCATGCACTGTTCACCGTACACTGCATCGGATGTGATATGGTAGCCAAAGGCCTGCTCGATCACCTTTGTTGTCTGCATTTAACAAGAGAAAACGTCTCCAGTTCGCACAGGAGCACAGGGATTGGACAGTCGATAATTGGAAACAAATTATGTGGTCCAATGAACCACGTTTTAGTTGCACCATGCCGATGGCCGAGTGAGAATTTGGTGGGAACAGCACGAAAGTATAGACCCCAAATGCATTGCTACAACCCTTCTTTAAGCTGGTGGAGGCAACGTTATGGTTTGGGGAATGTTTTCCATTCATACTTTGGGCCCTTTAATTCGTGTTCATCAACGTCTGACTGACACATCATAACTAAACATCGTTGTGTACCAAGTGCATCCTGTCGTGCAGATGGTTTATCCCAATGGCGATAGTTACTTTCGACAAGATAATGCGTCCTTACATAGTGCTCGTATTGTACAGGATTGGTTTCAGAAGCATGTCGGTGAGTTTGCTTTGCTTGGGTAACCCCACAATGTCCAGATCTCAAACCCATTGAGAATTTGTAGGATGAAATTGAACGAACCATCAGTCAGCTGGATCCACAACCCTGCAATCTCACACTGTCGGAAAGTGCTATTCATCAAGCATGGTCTCCGATTCCACAAACCACCTATCAACATCTCGTGGAGTCCATGCCACGAAGAATCGACGCAGTATTAAAGGCAAAAGGTGGCCCAACGAAATACTGTGGGGTTGGTTATAATAAAATGGCCATTCAGTGTATAAGAAACTTTAGCATTTGCAACGGTAATGGCAATAATTTTCTCCAGGATAAATCAGCCGCGCGAGCTCATGAATATGTAATTCGAATTAGTTCAGTTTTCAATGCGTTTCTTCGTTTTTAGAGTTTGAGATCATTCAGCCATATTATATGAATTCCAAATGTGGTCAAAGATTGGGGAAAGGATATTAAGTTAGTTAAATTCCATTTTTTATGATTACGTTTACAGAGAATCTATTGCAGATTTCATACAGACATTTTATGCCAACCCAAATCTGTAACTTTTTGGAACAATGAAATACATCTCCCAATGTTAATGTTTGTTAGTTGTGTTTGTTACCAAAAATTTCTATACAGTCCGATAAGGATTCGGAAGCAGAGACTCAGGAAGCTAAGACTAAATCAGGTCCAATGAAGTAGTGAAAAAATGCATTATAATTTTTGTATCAACAAAATAAAAATTGAACGATTGCCAATACGTTTCGGTTTCTTTCTGACAAATTTGCTGAAACGTATCTTTGTACAATGCCTACAATCTTCGCAAGTTCTTGATTGTAATTTTCTGACAGAACAGAAATCGAAATTTCAACATCTTCTCTATAACAACACATGTACTTAATGAGGTTGTTGTGCCCAATGAGAAGTTTAAAAATTCAATTATCAATCAGAGTTAAAGATGCAATGTTTGCTTGTCTTTTCTGCAGTATTTAATTAGAGAACATATTTTAATATTATTTGAGAGACATTTTTATCCAGTATTTCAAAAGGATTACAAAAATTTTGGGAGAGGGATTTGAACTCTTCAAATAACACTCTTATGTACAAAACAAATTTTTGTACCAGTTTAAAAAAGTAGCGGCAGAGGCAACGTTATTAACCAGTCTAAACAACTTCCTATAAGCGTAATTGTTTTGCAAATTTGTTAACTAACTGTATTGAACAAATCAACGGTGAAAGCACATAAACCAGTACTTTTTATTATGACGCTTTTGTACACATTGGTAGAAAATTCCAGGCGTTGAGAGTTTTGTATCCATAGTTTGCAAATTCTAGGCGATTGAGTTCTCCTCAAGACCTGACATAGCGAGTTTCATTTATGATTACCAAATCTTTTGGCACGGTGTAGCGCTTGAAACCCAAACAGGAGTGGCCAAAATTGTGAAACCTTTTGGAAATAGAGTATTTTTGAGGTTGATGGCTCATAACACCACTTTTCTTTGGAGTAATACCTTACAATTATATATCAATGGGAAGAAATTTCGTCAAGAATATGATGCAATAACTGTTATGAAGGATTTTGTATTAGAACAGCAGTTGTAAAGAAGAATATTTAAAAGCATAGAAACGTGAGATATACAAAAATTATTACCATGTCCGTTGATACTTAGTTGGATAACCTTTGGCGTTATTTACGGCCTTATAACGCCTTCCCATGGAGTGAACCAAGTTTTTTAGTTCTTAAGCTGTTGTAATGTAAAACCAAGATTGAATTATTGCTTCCATTTATTGGGTTTTATGCTGGTTGCTTCTGACTAAAAAGTTTCTTTAGTCGGCTCCATAGATTTTCGATGGGGTTAAGGTATGGGTTATTCCCAGGCCATTCCAGCAGTGGAATAGGATTATCTTTAAACACATTTTGCACACAGCAGCAATATACCATGGAGCTGAATCCTGTTGAAAAAAATGCTTCATTATCTCGGAAAATATCATGTGCGGAATGTTTCAGTTTGGGCTCAAGCATTTTGTTAATGTATTTTTAGCCATTAACACTCAAACCTCGATTTAACGAACTGCAAGGGACCAACAGTCTTGTACGTAGAATAGCGGAATTCGCTAAACCGAGGAAGCCTTTGGAATGAAACATTCAAATTTAGCTAGTGTTCATAACAGAAAACGTAAACAGCTAATTTCCCCTTCATTGAAATTTAAATTATGTAAAGTACTTTTATTTACGAAATTTATTATCAAAACGTATATAATACGTACACATTAACTTTGAATATTAAATACATATTTCATGTTTAGACTTCAATTTGTAGCATCAAAATTTAAGCGCACGTTAAAATTGAAAGAAATATACGATAGCTGGTATTTTTCAGAGCATTTAGCTTCTTAAATACGAATTTCAGTTTTATGCATAACCTTCATGAAACAGAACATCAAGTAGTACTAATTAACTTGGGAAAACAGAATACGTGTTGATTACCTTTTTACAATGTAGAAAAGAAATGCTTTAAAGTTCGTATCTGGGGATGGATACGTAAAACATGTGTCCCCTGACTACAGAAAGCTATTATTCTGTCTGTAGCTGAGAACAAGAATCCATAGGGGTACTTTAGATTTCCTCCACCATAACGCATTCCTTTTTCCTGTTTCCAATCGATGCAAAAAAACGTTGCGCTCCTTTGGAGCTTTTCGGTCATTTGCTTCTCTCTGTAAGAAGCTTACGCTTGATAGTTGGAGGAAAGGCGAACTGATGTGTTATTCCGTCAAGCTGTGTCGCAGATGGTGTTCTCTGAAATGCTGGTTAAATGCATGCGTCAAATTCTCCTGTTACGCGAGGTTCTTCTTAGCCAACTTTTAACTTAAAAATGCTGCTTAACGTAATTTGGTGCTCTAAAAAAATTAAGAAATGTTCGCTAAATTGAGAAAATGTGATCAATAAATCGGAAAACGCCAAGCATCAATTTCAATGTGGTTCTGTTCGGATCATAAAAATATGCGTAAAATCGCGGAATTCGTTAAATCGCAGTCCGTTAAATAGGGGTTTGACTGTATCTATATACACTGGTGTGCAAAAATTAAGGACGAAGAGGAGAAATTAGCATAAAAGAAGAATGAGCAGGCAGAACGGACCAAAAGACCACTCAGGAGATAGACTACGGCCCGGTATGGTAGGGCATGCGAATATATGCAGCATGATGTAGGGGGTGGATGGGGGAGTGTCGGAAGGTATAAAGGACACGGGCGGTGTAAGCTCAGCGATTCGATGAAAGCTATTGCACGGTGCACATCGGTTTGAACGAGGTCGAGCTGCAGCCACCGTATGATATGGCCAACAGGGAATCCAGTAGACGACTTCTGGATGATTTTAGGCGAGTTCGTGTCATTGGGAAGTTGGAAGAAGGTCGAGGTGTGACTAGTGTGGCCGAGGAGTTCGGGATCGCTCACAGCATCGTTTCACGAGCTTGGAGAACATTTCAAACGACAGGAACAGCTGTCCCAGAGTTTAGCAGTGGTTGTCCACGAGCAACCACAGCGTCGGATGACCGGTATATTGTTCTACAGGCGAGAAGAGACAGACGGCAGACAGCGGGAGAAATCGCAAGGTACATGCAACAAACAACTAGACGTCCGTTATCGCGTTTCATCGTGACCAGGAGTCTGCACAAAGGCTGTCTATTTGCACGACGACTAGTACGGTGTGTGCCATTAACGCCTGCTCATCGGAGATGGCGGTTTCTGTGGTACCAGGAACACAAGAACTGGACACATCAGCAATGGGGTGGGGTTCTCTTTACGGATGAGAGCCGATTTAGTCTGACGAGCGATTCTGGACGTATACACATCTGGAGAGAGCAGGGGACACGCAATCACACCTCCAACATCAACGAAAGGCACCGGTTTGGAGGTGGCGGAGTTCTCGTTTGGGGCAGTACCATGCTTGGTAGCCTAACGGACCTCCACAACTTCCAAGGAGGTTCAGTCACTGGTGTCCGCTATTGTACCGAGGTTCTTCTGACTCACGTTCGTCTGTGTAGAGGTGCTGTGGGTCCTGAGTTCCTCTTCATGGACGACAACGCTACACCTCATTGTACAGTGGCTGTCGCAGAGCTGTTGGAGAGTGATTATATTTAACGCATGGATTGGCCCGCAAGGTCCCCAAACCTAAATACAATCGAACACGTGTATGACCTTTTTGGGAGTCGCCTAACAGCACGTCACCTGCCACCAGCAACGGTTCTGCAGATGCTATTGGCGCTACAAGAGGAATGGGGCGCGGTGCCTCAACAGCTCCTCGACAACCTCGTCCTCAGCATGGACAGACGTTGTAAATCCTGTCAACGCAGTCAGGGATGATCATATCCCTTACTAAAAGCTGGATTTTTCTTTGCAGCCGCCTGTGTCATGGACGTTTATATCTTCTGTCCAGTTGTGCTTGTAGCTACCTTTTCAATAAAGCGCCTTTGTATCATTTGGATTCTTTGTTTGGACAGTTTTGCTCACTTGTCCCATATGCTTACATCTTGGGGATCGTATGGTATGATTTGAGTTCATGTGGAGCACTTCTGGACGACGTTACATTCCAAAAACTGTTTCGTCCTTAATATTTTTGCACAAAAGTGTATTAATTATATAAGGTTTTTTACTCTAATACCAGATGTTAGGTAACAGCTGAACGTAAACATATGGTTGAGGTATAAAGGTCTTACCATGTAGATGTGCCAGTCGAAGAGAAAAATGAGATTGGGGTAACGGTTCGGGCGTTGTGGGGCGGCACAGTTACCATGAAACGACTATGGGAGAGGCGCGCGATTGACATCCCATCACCTGCGGTGTACTCACGCGCTGTTGAAGGCGGAGGAATGGAGAGACTTAGATAGTCCAAAGTCCGAAATGTCTCTTTTCAGCGAACCGTTGTGCAAAACAACGCAAGCAGAAATTTATTTGAAAGTTTTAATTGGAAAAGCGAACACTAGAAGTCCTGATTGCGTTATGCCATTGGACTATGTGATGTATACATACAATTTAACTTTCATTCGATCCAGTTTATTTACGTAGATAAGCCATTATGTAAAGAAGTAAATAAACTTTCTATATGAGTTTATTTAAAAAAAAAATACTAATCGTCGATTCGACGGGTTTCGTCTACCGGTTTCGAATCCCGGTGAGGAATGGATGTTGTGTTTGTCTTACGGCACTGGCTCTCTCCCTTCCCGGAAACCAGTGACTCTAAATTACGGACTGGCGACTGCTTATAGCCCAAGCGTTGGCTTATGATCATTCGTTCGTGAATGGTCCGGATTCGAATCTCTGTGAGGCATGGATGTTGTGTTTGTCTTACGGCTCTGGCTCCTTCCCTTCCCTAGAACCAGTGACCCTAAATTAAGGACGGGCAACTGCTTATAGCCCATTGAGTTGCTCACGGTGGTCGCTAAATCTTGTTACAAAAAAAACACGAACCTGGACTATTGCATTTCCTGAAGTGGTTCAATGAATTTGTCAATCAAATGATGTTTACATTTGTTGTTTCATACGAGTTTATTATTTTCAGAAAAAAAGAAAGAAAACGTTTAGTCGTAAGTAAGAAAACGTTTAGTCGTAAGTAAGGAAAGGTTGGAAGACAATGTTTTATGTTGAGGTTAAAACAGATTAAGAAGTAATTATCCTCACTTTTCCGTTGGATATATAAGTATATATAATGTTTCTTCACAGGATCTTTGTGAGTTATGAGTAGCTCTTCATGTTTCATGGAAAGCTTGGAAAAGTAACTTATTCTGTAAAAAAATATTTTATGAGAAATGTTTAGTTATTTTGACAGTTAAAGTGATATTTGAAAGGATTTTATCTGGGATATCCCCATAAATATTATTTGTACATTTAATGCGTATGATAAATAGAAAACGTGTAAACGCCTTCTACATCTTCAGAATTTCTTTGGGGTATTTTGCTGTACTTTGAAGATTTACCTCGCAAAGTTCAGACGTATTTCTTCGTTTTTATGGCATGCGCGAAATAAAATATTTCGGCCAAGTACTGTGTGTAATTGTCGAAGTTTCATTTGAAAACAAGCATTACACTGGTCAACATCAAAAAAATCTTTCCTGGACTTTTGAAGCTGTTTTAGACTAATTTCTGGGTTCTGATTCCAAATCTGATCTCAGATTTGCTCTATCACCGCTCATTTTTATTCTATCGGCATACCCCAATTTCATTGATTTTACCCGAAATGAACTCTTTGTCACTTATGATTGCACGTTGTTGCGAGTCAGTGACTGCTTTAGGTTTAAAATATGGTGGTGTATTTTCAGGATAGTGTGTTTATGACATCATTTATGTAGATATCCACATTTGTTTAATATTTTGCTTCTGCAAATCGTGTTTTAACAATGGCTACAACATCCGAAATAAGGAAATGCAGTAATGACCCAGATATCTTCTACTACATCTGTGGCAGCTTCACTTTGCAGGATCAAAGGCGCAACATCAATACCTTTGTCAAGAAGGTTTATCTTGCCTGCTTTAAAGTACGACTTGGAGACCAAGACAAAAATTGGGCTCCTCACAAAGTGTGTGAAACCTGTGTTGAAACTTTGCGATCATGGTCTAAAGGAAAGAATGCTAAGCTGAAGTTTGGTGTGCCAATGGTGTGGAGAGAACCTAGAAATCATTTGGATAACTGCTACTTCTGCCTTGTCAATGTAAGTAATTTCAATAAGAAAAACGAACAACACTTACAATACACAGATATCCCATCTGCCAGATGACCAGTTGAGCACTGTGAGGAAATACCTGTGCCTGTATTTACTGGGCTACCAGAGATTGATGTTGAATCCCTCAGTTTACCTGCTTCTACAGATGATGACGATGATGCTCCGATCGAATATACGCCATCTGATGCAGATTGTGATAAAATTTCTCTGTTTAGTCAGCCTGAATTGGATCATCTTGTAAGAGATTTTTATTTGCCGAAGCAGTCTGCTGAATTATTGGATTCCAGGCTGCAAGAGAAAGGACTACTCAGACCTGGCACTAGTGCCTCCTTTTATCGTAACAGAGAAGCAGCACTGCAAAAGTACTTCCATTCAGATGGTCAGCTTGTTTATTGTAATGACATTGAAGGGCTTCTTCTCAATATGGGACTGCCCGCATATGATTCAAGTGAATGGAGACTTTTTTATTGACAGTAGTAAAAGGAGTTTGAAATGTGTGTTACTTCACAACAGAAATATATATGGTTCAACCCCAATAGAACATTCTGTAAAAATGAAAGAATAGTATACCATCTTCAAGATTGTTCTGGATAGATTGGAACACAATGTTCATGGATGGGTAATTTGTGTTGATTTGAAAATGGTGAATTTTCTCATGGATCAGCAAGGAGGTCACACCAAATACCCTTGTTTCCTGTTCTACTGGGACAGTAGGCTACATTAAAACACTGAGTTAAAAAGAGCTGGCTACCAAGAATCAGTTTAATGCCTGGTGACAAGAACATCAAGAATGAACCTCTGGTTGATAGGAATAAAATTGTATTTCCCACACTGCACATAAAACTTGGGTTAATGAAACAATTTGTCAAAGCTCTTGATCATACTGGAGACTGCCTCAGCTATATATGTTCTACCTTTTCAAGTCTCAGTGCCGAGAAGAAAAAGGCAGGAATATTTGATGGGCCTCAAATAAGAACACACATCAGGGATCCACACTTTGTTACAACAATGACTGCGGCAGAGGCTAGAGCTTGGAATGCATTCTTTGATGTGGTGCCGAATTTCCTTGGGAACAGGAAAGCAGACAACTATCGATAGATTGTGGAGGTGCTGCTCTTGAGTTTCCAAGCACTTGGATGTAGAATGAGCATCAAGGTTCACTACTTACATAGTCACTTGGCACAGTTTTCAGAGGACATGCGTCACGTAAGCGAAGAGCAAGGTGAACGCTTTCATCCAGACATTAAAGTTATGGAAGAACGTTACCAAGGCCAATGGGACTCAAACATGATGATGGCAGATTACAGCTGGTCTTTGATTAGAGACATTCCACAAGCTGTACATAGGAGGTCGTCAAAGAAGAGGTCGTTTAAGCAGATGTAACATCACTATTGTTAATACCCTTTTTGTACATATTTTTCTTATCTTCACAATTCAATTCTTACATAGTAATATGCATTCACTCACACTGATATGCATTCACTCTCACAAATTGGTGCTACGGCTCATTAAATGTTTGTTTCATTATTTTTGTATATTGTATCTTATCTTATTCTTGTATGTATGTCTGTTTAGCTATTGGTATATGAGCATAAATTTGCTGTTTTTATTGAAAATGCAATATTTGATATCTCAAAAACCTGATGTGATAAACAAATACTGATGCCAGACTTGGAATCAGCACACCAAAATTACCTTAAAACCATTGGAATACCTTATGCCAGAAAACGTGTGTTGACCAGTGTTATTAGCGAAGAGTTTTAATATCTCATACGGCGCGCCGTCATCACTGTAAAACATGTCTTTTCCGAAAGGACAATATTCCATGGCAATCAGATTTCCCTAGACGGGAAATTTTTAAACAAGTCTCCTTGCTCAGAGAAGGTTTATTTTTCAAAATTGCTAGTTAAAATATTCTTACTCCTGTGTGATTCTATTGGTCTTCGAAAGATCTCAGCTGCAGAAATATAATAACGTGTGACTCAGGGAGTAAAACCTGCGTGTAATTGAGTCTGGAATCTCATGATTTAATCTAAGTCAAAATCACTCAATGTCTTCACCCGCGCCTTTGGTGCTAGAAGTGTCAGTGCGATCTAATCTTTTGTATCCAGTACTAAACGAAATCCAATTATACACGAAGAGCAAATCGGTCTCGAAATATCTCGTGTTGTCATATGAGAACCGTGCATTGAAATGGTCCTCCTCTGCTGCGTTACACTTTGTTTTTTTCCAAATTACGGAACAATTTCCCCGTAAAAAAATGTCATATTGCTAAATTTACGTAGCAGTTATTATTCTCAGCGTTTCCCTGAAACTATGGAAGGCACAGCTGTGAATAACATTGAGAGAAGCTGAGAAACCTTTGTGAGCCACGAATAACATAAGAGAAATCTTTGGAATTCTTGTAAAACAACTGATTCCTACAGCTGACGACGCAAAAAAGTGGAACAATTTAAAGGTTCGTTTATCTTTAGTACGCATTATGATGGAAAGCGGACATTTTATCATGGATAAAAGATTCCATTTTTTTTACAGGATTAAAGATGCCTAATTTTGCAGATTAAGGGATCAAAAGTTTTTGAGGCAAAAGTCGACGGTTCTGTCGGAATGAGGGCTTCCAAAGCGCGGTGCTCTAAATTTAATTGGTATTTTAGAAAAACCAACTGGGTTTCAACGGTAATGAGAATAAGCAATTAGCTGGTGTGGTTAAAGTTTCTTGCCAGAAACCAAACTGATAAGCACCCATACTTCAGTTGTTATTGCCGTGAAATTTTTAATCTGCTTCTGAATAAAGTGAATCGGTGTGTTAAATTTACATCCTGCGATTTTCACAATCTCACTCGCACATTGCATAATTAAATATATAGTCTGTAAGTTCATCACGGTTGTATTTGCTATTACTAAATATATTCTTCAACAAATTCGGAAAGAACTCCTCGTCCTCCAAACTCGCTTCGTAATTATTCAATTTCTGTTACATTATCATCGGACGATTTTTCGTTGTGCTGGTGCCAGTAGGAAATTATCTCTACCAACACCTTAGTAATACACGTTAAAGTATTTATAATGATTTCGTCGTGAAAACAAATCCGATGGAAATGATGTGGCAGGGTCATTATTATATTTCTCGGAAAGAAGGAGTTTTCATATCGAATCCAAACGCGAAAGAGGACACCTCCTCTTGCAGAGAATTCTACCTGAACTTCAATCGCACACGCTGTCTGCTGCCGTTCTAAATTAGAATTATTAAGTTGTCTTCAAAATATCTTGAGCTATATATCAAACAATTGGTCTCTCGCTTTTTTTACATGATGGTATATTAAAATCACATCAAACATGATCGGAAAATTTTATATTTTGTTTAAAGAGAAAACTACTTGAACCAGGGAACTCAATATGTATTGAATGATAAATTTCAAATGCAGTACTGACTATCTTATGAAATCCGTGAGAGTTATAGGGTTCACTATCATTTGCTTTTTGTTCTGCACACAAGCTCCAGTCGCGGCACCCAGCTCGGAAGTACCGTTTGTAATGAAACTGTGTGCTGATAGCTGGAGAAATAAAAACTAGGTATGTTCCAAAGGTTAAACAAAATAATAATTTAGAAGTTTAATTTTCCTTTATGGTTTACTCTTTGCTACGCTACATTTTAGATATTGCAGTACTAGCTTGCAGTATATGATTCTGGAAAGCTGTAAATTAAAAAAAAAATTACAATTCTTTTTACTGGTTCCTTAAAGGATTCAATATAAGTTTTAAAATGATTTTTCCTTTCTCACTGCAAAGAAAAAAACATTGTAGGCTTTTCTTGGTAATCTGTTCATCTGATTTTGCCAAACGCCATTAAAAGAAACACAAACGTGTGTATTAGATATGGTCAACATATTGTTGTTGAATTTAAATTCATTTAAATGAGACTACGTAGAGTGTTCACTCTAGAAAATTTGAAGAGCACGAACTAATATTCGAGACGCACCGAAATCGCAAATACCGCTAATTGCCACACTAATTATGACTCCAGAAGGATTTTCAAAGATTGCTAATTGGCTTTTGCTACTCAGAAAGCGGTAATAGATGAAATGGTTTGAAACATCTGGCAAGTCTTTTTCTATTACTCTGGGCACGATACCCAAATAGTCTTATCCTAAGCTTTTACCGAAATCTATTGTATGCACGGCATTACAAAAGACGGAGTGTTACCTTTTTCAAAAATTTGAAATAATATTCATCATCATCGTCATTGTCAACCATTATCAATCCACTGCTGGACGAAGGTCTCCCCAAGTTTCCTCCACAACGATCTGTCTTGTGCCAGTCTCCTATATGTCACCCTCGCATACTTTGGAATTTCATCCACCCATTTCCCACGTGATCGCCTTCTGGGTCTTTTCCTGTCCCTTGGAATCCAATCTGAAATTTCGGCTGTCCATCGATGGTCTGTCATTCGGGCAGTATGTCTAGCCCATTGCCATTTCTGGGATTTAACTCTGATCATGATGTCTTCCGCTCTTGTCATTTTTCGGATCCACGAGTTACTCTACTTATTTCTCCAGGTTACAACAAGCATGCACCTCTCCATGCTACTTTGAGCTGTCTGCAGCCTTTGTATGTCTCTTTTAGTTAAAGTACACGTGTCTGCACCATACGTAAGCACTGGAAGGATGCATTGATCAAACACTTTTCTTTTAAGAAATAATGTCATATTGCTCTTGAAAATTATGCTGTTTCTTCCAAAAGCTCTTCAGGGAAGTTTTGTACGCCAATTAATTTCTTCATCAATGTGACCCTCACTTGATATCTGCTGTCCAAGATAAACGTACGTGTCTGTTCTGTTATCTCCAGCTTTTCTCCATCAATCGATAAATCTTCATTTCTTGTAAAAGCATTGAACATCACTTTTGTCTTCTGAAAGTTCATTTTTAATCCCACTTCTTTACTCTTGTCAGCAAGTTCCTGGATCATACTCTGTAGCCCTGATGGGGTAGTTGAAAAATTACTACGTCATCAGCAAAACGAAGCTGGGTTAGATAATCTCCACTATTCTTTATCCCTTTGTTTTCCCAGTTCAGTGATTGAAAGACATTTTCCAGTGTGGTTTTAAAGAGCTTCTGAGATATGGTGTCACCTTGTCTCACTCCCTTTCCAATTTTTATGTGTGTTGCTTTTTCAAACAGCCGAATCTTTATACTTGCATTTTCATAGATGTTATTAATAAAATTATTGTATGCATCTTCAATACAGCAGGATTTCAGAGGCACTGTAATTGCTGATGTTTTCACCGAATCAAAGGTAAAAATTACAATTCTATTCATAATTAATAAAAGCCATGCATAATCACCGAATCAAAGGTAAAAATTACATTACAATTCATAATTAATAAAAGCCATGCATAATGGAAGTTCATATTCCCTAGCTCTTTCAATTAGTTCACATGTAATGATAAATCGCCCCCTGTTCTTATCACCAAATGTACTGCAATTAACGTCTGTGCAAATCATTAGGTAATGAAAGAAAATTATGGCATTCACAATTTTGTTTAAGGAACAAAAGCCATTTTTCAGATAATAATGTTAGACATCTCCAAGTTTTTTAGAAATGAAATTCTTGTTCCAATGCCTTGTATTAACGTTGACTCAAGATTCGTACGAAATACCAGTAATATAAATCTAAGCTGTCTCACCGTACGATAAAAACACCAAGTTTCCAAACTTCAAACTAAAAACATTTATTTACAGACTAAAAACCTTGCAGAAAGCTAACGCTTTCGGAGAAGACATGTCTCCATCTACTGGCCCGAGTGCCAATAGACGAGCACCGCCCATCAGATATATATAGCACACCGTTGCCCAAAATGCAACACGGTACCAAGTTCCAAACATACCCCCTCCCCTCCCTTTAACCCCCCACCCCTGTTGACATCCCTCAAACTTCTCAACCCCCCCCTTTCCCTAGGTGCAAATAAAAAGTAAAGGACCTGAAAACAAATCAAACAAACTATTGAAGCATAATAATTTCAAAAAACTAAATTAAAAAAGTTAAAATGCAAATCAAAGTCCCTCCTCCGTGGATGCCTCTTGGGTGGTAACCAATCTTCTCCAAGTGCTAGAAACATAGGTCGGCAGATCCTCATTACAACAAGAGTCACCGTAGTATAGGATGAACAAACTCTCGGACATGAATATAGTAGACCTGCCGACGTTGGAATTCAATATCTTGGCACCATTCCAATCTGGGGAATTCCTGTTTTCTTGCTCTAATGAGTGCAGTACTTTTTGTTCCTGATCTGAGGGCGTATCTGTGTTCCCCAGTCTGACAGACAAGGTCCTAAGTGTAGAGCCAATATATTTTTTGGAGCCATGTCAGGGTCAGAGTGGATTAGGGGGAGGCTGTAAACACCATGTTGCTGCAGGGACCCGCAAATGCAGAAGATTAGTTTTTCTGTGTATAGGAAGCTTACATTCAATTCATGTATTATACCATTTTCGTCTGCCCACCCTACGCAATGAAAAACAGCGGTTTTCCGTTTTCTGATTAGACGTGATCATACACATTCATCGTCCGGTAGAGCAAGAAAACAGGAATTCTCAACTGTATTATCCATTGCTCGTACATTTGGATATTCAGAACAATTTTTTCAAGAACTACTAAAGAGAGATGGACGACTGAAATTCAAAACGTTATCGATGGGAACACGACAGAATAGATTTGTAGGTAGTGTAGAGTACAACCCTAACAGCATACCTATTCTCAAAAAAGCTTGCAAGTGACACCAATTAAATTTTGGAATTAATAATAGAAATATCTTCTTTCTGATCAGATGTGACAGAGATAGGACCTCCACTCTGCAACAACATGGTGTTTACAGCCTCCCCTAATCCACTCTGACCCTGACATGGCTCAAAAAATATATATTGGCTTTACACTTAGGACCTTGTCTGTCAGACTGGGGGAACACAGATACGACCTCAGACAAGGAACAAAAAGTACTGCACTCACCACTGCTGTAAACCATGAGGGATATTCCCCAGATTGGCATGGTGCCAAGATATTGAATTCCAACGTCGGCAGGTCTACTATATTCATGTCCGAGAGTTTGTTCATCCTATACTACGGTGACTCTTGTTGTAATGAGGATCTGCCGACCTGTGTTCCTAGCACTTGGAGAAGATTGGTTACCACCCAAGTGGCATCCACGGACGAGGTACTTTGATTTGCAGTTGAACTTTTTTTAATTTAGTTTTTTAAAATTATTATGCTTTAATAGTTTGTTTGATTTGTTTACAGGTCTTTTACTTTTTATTCGGATCTAGGAAAGGGGGGGGTGTTTAGAGAAGGGGCGGGGGAATGTCAACAGGGGTGGGGGGTTTGATGGGTTTTTAAATTACTATGTGTGTACTCTTCATTTCTGGTGAATGGGGGGGGGGGGGAAGGGAGGGTGGTTATGTTTGGAACTTGGTACCGTGTTGCATTGTGGGAAACGGTGTGCTATTTATATCTGATGGGTGGTGCTTGTCTTGTGGCACTTGGGCCAGTAGATGGAGACATGTTTTCTCAGAAAGCGCTAGCTTTCCGCAAGCAAGGTTTTTAGTTTGTAAATAAATGTTTTTAGTTTGCAGTTTGGAAACTTGGTGTTTTTATCGTACGGTGAGACAGCTTAGATTTATATTACTGCCTTGTATTAACATCGTATTAGTGATATCCGACAACTGAAATCTGACTAAAACCACAAAAAATAACTTATTTGTACAAATACATGGCTCTCTCTAAAATACAATCGAGAGAAATCGATTTTTTGTGAAATATGACAATGAACTGACACTTGAAAGAACTTATCAAGCAATTTCCGTATTTTTAGGAATACCTGAAGCACTTTTTTTTCCAAAAAAAAAAAAAAAAAGCTAGTGAAAAAATCCCTCTGTCGTTCTTTGTACTTAAAGTCATTATTATTGTTGTGAATGTATACGTATGTATGCTGCCATAAAGACTGCTAATGGGTTTAAATGTTATCGCTTTGTCTTATGTACGCTAATTGCTATTATTTAGGACCTTTTTTAGAATGGTATTGCATCGTGAATGCTTGTATATACCATAATTTTATCTTTATCCATTGTTATCTGCGTGCTTTCGTACGAGGCACACCTTCTATCCTGCCAGATATGTGCATGCGTGCATAACTATGCCTTCGTGAGTTCATGATGTTAAAGGTTAAGCACATGACTCATATGTTGCAAAGATTGATTTGAAACGGACATAGAAGGAATATCATACTTTCCTTTCAGAAGCAAAACAAAAGAAAAACAAGGGAGAAATGGCATCTTAAAGCAAAATATCCCTACAGACAATAAAGACTTCCGCCACAGAAGTGCAAGTGCAAAGTATTAGTGTGGAATAAATTGCTGCTGCTGGAGATTCTTCTCTTTGCGCAAAACTTTCGTAGACAAAACGCGAAATCTTATTCATTCTCTTAACACAAATACCGTTGAGCCATATGTTTTTCCGAAATCCGTTCGTGAATGGAGCAAATTTGGCTTGATGTTCAACTGTAAGGAACTAACTTTCATTTTCAGTTTACGATGGAAGTTGCTTTCACATCTGAAAGATCGTGTGGAGATGCTTCACGATCTTTTGGTAAGATCTATCTCTTTCTTCCTTTTTATTCAAAAATAATGAGCAGAAACTAGGGCGTTACTTTTTTTACTATATATTTTTATTCCAAACCGTTCTTGGAGAAGCATTAGATTAATATAAAACATAACTCAGAACATTTGAAAATTACGTAGTCCTGAACGATAATAGTACCCGTATATATACGGTATTATGGAATCCAACTATTACTAATATTTATTGGAGTATCATTTATTCCTGTAGTGCTATTTGTTCAGCGAGCCTCGCTTTCCGCTCACGTGTCGCTAAGTTGAAGGATCATATATGCTTCAACTTAGTCCCAAATGAATCTTTATTTGCTTGCACGTTTGCTGTTTAGCTTGTATAACATACTGAAACGTAAATCTGGAGATGTGGATTCGATTTGTGTTCCAGAACTACGTAATTTTCAAGTTCTCTGACGTATGTCAACAGACAGGAGTGCATTTCCTCAATTGCATTTTCATTTTACCGCGGCATAATTCATGAAGTTCAAGGAGGTTTCGTAAATGGCAAACGACCTAGATCGCTGGCGTCAGGGTCCCGTTTCATTGGCTTACAAATGTCAAGTGAGATAGTGCATTCTATTTTAGTGCGATGGTTCTTTACTATTTATGGAATCAAAGACACTAAATAAACGGAAAACGACTTCTGTCAGCTTTATGCACTTATGGAGTTTTTATATTCATACAAAAAAGCACCCGGCAATTGAACAACAAATTTTCAAAACCTCCTGCCAGAAACCTAAAATTTGAATAGCAAGTAAGAATCAAAACGAATATGGTAAAAACATTTAGTAAAATGTAAAGCGCATAGGAAAGCAAATTAGCAGAAAAGGCCTGATGTGTAGCTTTATAGGATTTCACTGTGAAAGCTCAAATCCTTTGTGAAAAAAATGATTGTGCTCGTTATGAAGTGCTTCTTCTGCAATAGATGACAAATATTTAACTGCAGCAATCCCCAGACACAGTTATATGTTTCAGCTGGAATCCTGAAACACTACATTTTACAATTAGGTGATTTTAAACAATGGTAAATGTTTATATCATTCATTTTTTGCTGAATTACTAAAAGTTTTTCTTTCCAATTAGCACGAGTCGGTTTTGATCAATAATAATTAGGTAAATTATTACACACTATTTCTCGCATCCCAGTTACAGTATGTATCAAAAATGAAATCAGTGCTTCTCGTGCATTCATACAATGTAATTTTAGGAATATCAAGTTTATTTAACGTTGCGAAATATTATCTTCAAAAAATTTAATTCCATTTCTGATTGCGGATAGTAACGAAGTAATTACGGCGATGATATTGTAAAGTTTCATGGAAGAAAAATCTTGAACGTGTTATAGAAATAACTTAAATTGGATGGGATGAGGCATTACCAGTTATATTAATACTTCACAGCGTTCGTAATTCTATCTTCATTTACGATTGATACATAGAGTCGACATTTTGTAGCTCTGGCATTTCAAGAATTTGCACACCCATGTTGACTTCGAGGAAGACTGCCTTAGCCAATGGATCAGAGTTTTAGTTTAAGTATGTAAGGGTCAAATAACAGAAATACAGGATTCCGGAAATCCTATTCACATATGTTAAGGACAAGGGCAAAATTCATAGAGGAATATTTACTCTGAAAAGAAGGTTGAACTAAAGGTTCATACTGTAACTCCATCTCACATTTGAGTGCCAAATGTGGAAAAACCTCAATTTCCTGCTTTAAGAAGACAATCGTAATTTGCAAAGTAGGGAAGGCCAGGCAGTTTGAAAGAGCATTAACCATACAGAAGCTATTTAGTTCTCGTCATGAATACGAAAAATGCTAATTAGATATGACTATATTCATTTCCGCATCTTCCTTTTTTTCAAAAATCTACTGAATCAGGTGCGCAAGGGCTTATTTAAATCTGGCTGTACTGATTCTGTATTAACATTTAATGAATAAATGCAATTATGTTAATTCCCGTTCTTTTGAGGAGAAAGGAATAGAAGGATCTGAATTAACGCCTATTGAACCATGTTCAAAGAACAAAAGAAATAATAACAATTTAAATGAATAAGTGTGAGATAAATGAATTACTGAACATGACAGATGAATTTCTGATGATTTAGTAGCATATTGGTCTTAGCGATGACATGCCACCATTCTTCGGGCAAGAACCGGGTTCGGATCTCCGTGACGAATATGTTTAGTGTTTCTTACTGCAGTATGCATTTTGCTTATTTCCCAATAAAATACTCACGGGTTTCTTCAAAGACCCCCAGAGAAATGGAAAAAATCCGATCTTTATAACACGAAATCTTCTACTTCTTAGATGATCGATAATTTAGAAAGCCGACTTAAGTCACATATGTCCATGCAGTTGTTTTGTAGTGCACTTAATAAATTTCGTTCCCGTAGACATCTTTTCTGAATTTATCGGTAAAAGAACATACTGCCTGGGTATTAAAACTGCATTTTGGAGTATAAAAAAATCGCATGAATTCATTATTCTCATAGATAACCATGGTGCAACTCCAATTCGTGCGTTTCCTGAGGATAGTGTATATCTTAATTGTCGCATTTTTGTTGATTCTTTATCTGTAAAAGTTTAACATTTCACTTATTCAAAGTCGTTTTACTTTTTAGTTGATTGCTAACACTTTATTCAAAAATTGCAACCTTGTCTGAAGGAAATATAGGTCAATTATAAAAAAAACGTACTTCTTGATATGAAAACTAATAATTCTTCTTTTGAACTAAGGTTAAGCCAAAACATATATCCTGGTTATTTCACGTATAACCCGATTTTTCTTATTATGCATTATGAGGGGATAAAATACCTTTAATTTTGTATTTTGTTCAAAAGCCTTATTATATTGTCCGTACATTTTTTTTACATTATGAATTTCAGTAGTAAAGCATATGTTTTCAACGTAGGAAATGCTTTATCAAGAAAATTTAACTGACACTTTTTCCGGTTAACATTTGTATCTCAAAAGGATGTTCCACACAGCGAGCGCCCACATTGTTGAGACTCAAAATTTTCCCAACTTTAAATTAAATCCTGTCAGTAAGGTTAACCCTGCTTTCAGGGTACGCAAGATGTGCTGAATTGAGTACAAGCACATGGCGCGTTATTGTGCAACAGCCGTTGGGATTGAAGTATAGAACATCCGATATTTTCGTTCTCCATAATCTTTGTCATAAAAAGTGTTCTTAGAATGATAACCACTCGTTTGAAGAGTTCGGTACTCATAGCATTTTCTTTTACATTTAATATACAAATTTTCTATTTTTCCTTTTTAAAAATTCATTACATTCGTAATGTCAAATTGAATTAAGGCTTCACCACTGCACTTGTATCATGATAAATTAATCTGTGTGATTCATTGTGCCATTAAATCTTTCTTTATCTTTTATCGACTGGATAATGTGTATTTATAATATCCAAATTTGGAAAAAAATTACATAAAACATGCACAGCAAAAGTGTGCTATGCGTTCGTCATCTGCTATATTTTCAGATTAGTCTAATTATAAGAAATTCAATCCTCTAACTTTCGTTCAATAATTTTTTTGAATTTTTTTTAATAAATCGTTCACTGTTCTTATATTTGTTACATTTTGTTATTATATTTTATTCAGGGTAGGAATTCCCAAACTGTGCTCCGCGTCATTTCTGCATGTCGAGGAATTTTCAAAATGTGCCATGAAATTTCGGCATCTGAATTAAAAAAAAAACCCAATGCTCGAATCAGTAGCATAATTAGTGTGATCATTCAACGCTACCATAATTCCGTTTCGCAATAGTCAACTTCCACTTCTCCCGCTCACCACTCTACTGTTTTAGCCTTTGATCAGAAGATGGAAGCACAAAGTAGACGCTATTTTGTCTTCGGTCACTGTGTCTGACAAAGACAGCTCGCAATTGTTGTTATTCCTGCAATGCCCGTTGGATCGCATCGTAGTGGCATCTACATGTCTCCTAGAATCAATCCCTTAGCTTGTTTATGTTTGTGATTGATTATTAACCATGGAAAATTTTTCACTGAAGAGGCGAAGAACTGAAGAAAACTTCAGTGATGTTAAACTTTCCACTGGTCTGAATTTTCCCAGTAAAGTGATATAAGTATGGAACTGAACACTATACAACCAAGTGTAAGTGATGGAAAAGGGAATAAATCACCTTCAGGTAATGTTCCTCCTAGGTCCAGTGTGAAGCCTCCTACAGTGTTACGGATACACACCGAGTGGCCACTTTATTATAACCACCTGACAGTTTTAAACAAATGAGCTATGGCTGCACGCTGTTTCCGACAGAGGGCAAGGCTAGTATGAAAAGAGAAAGCTTAGCGCTTGCAACAGTAGTAGTAGTGATTTTTGGAAGACGAGATGGGTAAAAAATACGATTTGACGGGATTTCAACGTGGGATGATTGTAGGAACTCGGAGCCATGGAGCGAGTATCACCGAAACCGCCGCATTCTTGAAATGTTCCAGAGCAGCTGTTGTTAAAGTGTTTAAAGACTGGACTGTCAACCACAAAACTGGGTCTCTACGTGCAACGTGTGGTCGTCATCGACTAGTGGCTGCTCGGGCGGAATATGGAGTGTCCAGACTGGAAATAGACAACAGAAGGGCAACAGTGCAGCACATTACAGACCATCTTAATCAAGGATCCTCTCAAATCATCTCTGCATGCACTGTTCGCAGTACACTGCATCGGTTGGGATATGGCAGCCAAAGGCCTTTTCTAACACCTTTGCTCTCTGCAGTTAACAAGCGAAAACGTCTCCAGTTTGCACAGGAGCACAAGGATTTGACAGTCGATAATTGGAAACAAATTATGTGGTCCGATGAATAACGTTTTCAGTTGCACCATGCCGAAGGCGGAGTCAGAATTTGGCGTAAACAGCACCAAAGCATGGACCCTAAATTCATTGCTACAACCCTTCAAGCTGGTGCAGGCAACGTTATGGTTTGGGGAATGTTTTCCTGACATGCTTTGGGCCCTTTAATTCGTGTTGATCAACATATGACCAGCACATCATATCTAAACATCGTTGCGGACCAAGTGTTTCCTGTCATGTGGATAGTTTATCCAAATGGGGATCGCTACTTTCAACAAGATAATGCGTCCTGCCATAATGCTCGTATTGTACAGGATTGGTTTCAGGAACATGCCAGCGAGTTTACTTTGCTTAGGTGGCTCCCACATTCTCCAGATCTGAACCCCATTGAGAATGTGTTTGATGAAGTTGAACGAGCCATCAGACAGGTGGATCTACAACCCTGCAATCTCACACGCCTGGAAAGTGCTATTCATCAAGTATTGTCTCAGATTCCACAAACCACCTATCAACATCTCGTGGAGCCTACGCCACGAAGAATCGTTACAGTATTAAAGGCGAAAGGTGGCTTAACGGACTACTGATTGGTTGGTAATAAAGTGACCACTCAGTGTATAACAAAAGTGATTTAGCTTTCGTTTTCTCATAGAATGAAGATTGTGACAGGCCAGTTTTCAGAGTGAGACGAACTGATCGTGTGAATTGTTTTTGGCTAATCATGTCAGAACATTACCCATCCAAAAGAAATAAAAGTTGTTATTTTGTTGCTACCATTTGGAACATCGTAACTGTGTAAACAGGCATTTTGGGCATTGAACTATAATATAAAATCAAGTTGCAGGGTTCGTTTGTCTAACGTTGAAGCCGATCTACGTGTTACATGTTTAAACATTCGACCCTGGAATGATAAGAATTGCACGCTACACCAATCCCAAGTTTCGCATTGATGGAACATTGACGGGATGTTTTTCCCGGTAAATTTTGGGAGCGGTCAGACCCACCTTGCAAAAATTATTTATGCCATGGCCCACGCACCCTCTCTCCTCTTTTGGGAAATTTCTGGGTGCGTGTCTCCTTTCGCCACCAACATTGAAAGTACCGAGAGTCGTGCCACAATACTTCCTCTGTTGTCCTGTACTTTATTCTGTTGTCTTGTACTTTCTTCTGTTGTCTTGTACTTTATTCTGTTGTCTTGTACTTTCTTCTGTTGTCTTATACTGTAGGGTACCTCTAGCATCCGTTAACTGAGATCGGTCTACACCTTACCGGCTGTTCGTGGTTTTACCCTCTTGACAGCGTTCTGAATGAATGATAGTAAAAACGGCTGACTGTGAGCATCTCACAAACCCGTCTCAAAAATGCTTTGACTCAGTCGTCTGTCCATTAGAATTTCACTGTTGTCAATTGCTGCCTTCCCCATTAGGAGTAGAAGTATACGAATGATTAACAGAGCTCAATATCAGATGTTATTTATAGTATTTCATGATCTTTACAAGCTCAAGTGTTTACCTCCACTTGTTTCGATTTACATAAAAAAACTATGGTCAAAATATCTTAGTTGTTGGGTGTAAATAAGAAATTTCAGCGGTACCAGGTTTATGCGAAAGATAAATCCCGCACCAGAAGTAAAGCAGGATATTCACTACACGACTGGATGAGAATTATAGTTTTGAACCCAAACAAAACAATGATGGGTGCCAGTAAATGAAACTAACTGTCCCGTAATTAAAGCATTTGTTAGACTTCTAAATACTTGTACCCACGACATTTTACTTTAGGTATTCACACCTAATTTCCCAACTGTCGGAAAAGTTAAGACCCTAATTTTTAATGTCAGTTCATCTCTCACTCCCAAATGCGAAATCACAGAAATTTTGATACTTAGAACACTGGAGGCACCAACACTATTGTTTTTTTACTAGCGAAACACAAGATCTAACACAATTACGTTTCACTACCGAGACGAAACTTAATGAAAAAAGCTTTTTCGATGATGGATAAGGATACTTTTATCAAAATACGAAGAAGAAATTATGCTCTATAATGTTTCCCGTACACACGCTAAGTGAAGTAGGTTTGAATTCACATTACGAACTAATGTAAAAACAATAAAAAAATAATACATGGAAATAAAACACTCCCACAACAAACGAACACAAGGAAGAAAATAACTGCAAATAATCCTCATCCGTTTAACCTTCTTACTTTAACTTTCTAGGCACCTTTTTAAAACAAGGCTAGGACTAAAGATAAAATAATCATGAGAATACTTTATTATCACAAAGAATGTATCGATCATGTGTTACTAAATACCCTGTGGGAGCGAATTTTCTTTGCGATCTTCATGTTGTCGGAAATCTGTTCTTCGTTTCGTAGCAAAAACAATTCAATAAATTTAGTCAAACAATAGAATCATTTTGTGTCCTGAACTAAACTTTTCTGTTCCGCATTCGATAGCGGTTAGGCTATATCTGGCTATGAGCACAAAAATGGGATTACAAACACAGATACGTAGTTATTTCGGGATGCGAAGTAATGGCAAAACCAGAGGAAACGAATTTTTTGGAAGTTCTATAATCTATTTGTTTGGTGCATGACGAAAGAAGTGGAATTATTCTCCACGAATTCGGGTTCAAAATTTCAAATGTTAATTAATTGCAAGGTTTTTTGAATTTATAGTATACTCTTCGTGAGAGATCAAAACTACTTTCTTTTTCAAGGGCAATGGCAACTGCTTCGCACAATCTGAGAACGAAGCGTTTTGATTTTTCAATCCTTTATCTTCATTCTGAACTCTTTAAGGTTGTGTTTCATTAATTACTTATTTTTCCTTATTAAACACTGAAACATAATTTCAAAGTGTAAAACTGTGTCAAATGTATTTTAAAATTAATATCACATTATTTTAATGAACCCATGACAACATAACAATGTATTTTAAGAGTACATAAATATATAACGGAAAGTATTTCCTGGAAAAGTTCCCTGCAAAGAGTGTTTCCTCTTTCCGCAAGGTACGTTTGTGTCTATCAACCTGCATGGACTTTCCAGTCATCTTGATATTCCAGTGGCCCATTAGAAAATGAATCATTCCTTAAAGGAAAAAAGAACCTCATTAATATGTATCATCAATAATGTTGGGGACTTATCTATTTTAAAAAGAAAGATGAGGGTCAAAAGTAGATAAATTTATTTAGAAAAACACACAGCAGCCTTGCATGTTCATCTCTAAAAAGGGGAAACATAAATTCTTCATGTAAAAGTTAATTTGGGATTTGAATAAAGAGGAACAACGGAAATTCAACATACATCATCAACTAATGATTTGCTGCAAACCAAGCGTTATCGTTGCTACTTCGTTTAAATTCCGCTAGAAGCTCTGGCCAAATTTCGGTTTCAGTAGTTCGGTATTTCTGAGAAATGTATCTAGTTCGTTTAAGGACTACTGTTGGGGTCTTCTAACTCGTTCAAGTTTATTGTTATTATGTGACTCGTCTAATAATCATATTCATTCGTAAAGTTTCTTTGTTTGAGAAATTTTCTGCAGTATCTTTCGATAATTTTGTTCTCCATAAGGGTTTCGCCAAACAGACGAGGTTTAACAAACCTATTAAACTGGTGAACAATGCTAAGTTCACGAAAACACTAGCAGATATACGCTAATGAATGTTTCCTGATTTGATGCTGTTCGCCGATGTCTACAATACTTTATCGTTGAGTGCAGGATGATTTAGCATTGGTTCAGATTTACTGAGTAAACCCGAGAAACAATTAGAGTTAACGCGACTTGTGAAAAGAAGATAAGAGGTTTCAGGAAGATGT
This sequence comes from Macrothele yani, assembly GCA_039090855.1. NCBI lineage: Eukaryota > Metazoa > Arthropoda > Arachnida > Araneae > Macrothelidae > Macrothele > Macrothele yani. Next base: position 38,802,891 of record CM076999.1, on the reverse strand, counting down.
AAAAGTGCTATTTGACAGAAAAGAACAGAAGGGCTGTTCTGCATTTAGACTGCTGTTCGGAATGATGTACACTAATTCCTAAAGCTCAGATTTACTACTACGGGCCCAAATAAGCCGGAAGGCATTTTTCCCGGCACTTAGCAACGAAATGAAGAAGGACGATGATTAAGATTTCGTGAGGAAAGGTCGGTACATTTATTATCGAAAGGGAATTCAGATATCAGCTGAAGTTTGCCTATCCGTTTGACTAGAACACTGATCACTGAATTCCGATTAATCTAATAATTGTTTTGAATATTTATCGCTTCCTTTATTTGCTACTAATACCTTCTGTTGGAAATAACCATCAAGAAATCAGTTTACAGAAATTTCTTTTGTTCGTTCAAAGTTGTTCACAGTTGTGGTCTTGGTGGTTTGAACGAATACGATGCGCAACTGTAAGGATTATAAGCAATCGCCCAACCCTTAGTTAATGCCAGTGGTTGCAGAAAAGAAAAGTTCTAATAATTATTTTTCATTCAAATAACTTTCGTTCTTTTCTCTAAACATAAGCCTCCTACAGTTTCACTTTCGTTCGTAGTTAATCATTGTTGAATTTTATACTTGCAATTATAATAGACGTGATATAAACAATTCATAACATCGTCCATCTCTACAGAAGTGCAAAGTAACAAATAAGAAAAAGCCCTCTTACTAAAACAATACATAACATCGTCCATTTCTGTAGAGAGTGCTAAGTAACAACTAAAGAAAAGCACCCTTTAGTTCACACGCATGCGACACCGAAGAGTGTTCTACCATTCACCTGTTGCAGCAAAGGCGCATGTGAGGTCTTTCGTGACGTGGAAACATATTTTGATAATCTCTTAAAATTTCTTATCGAAAATACTTATTGCAATTCTTATATCCCCACAGCGTAATAGCTAATATTTTAAACAGAAACCGTCCATTAAAAAAAGTATAACACATTTAGATGCTAAAGACAACATTGGACTAAATTTGTACCTTAAAGGAGAATCAACGTATGTAAGAACCAAGAATCAATTGATTTTGTAACTTATTAAATTTGTGGAACGGACTGCTAGCCCAGATTACTTCGACTCATTCTAAAGATTCCAATACCATGCAAAAGAGTAGATCTGGAATCTTTTTCAGCTGTCACGGTTTAGTTTTAAGAGGTACGTGCAAACAGCGTTCCTAGATTTTGTTTTTTTGCTAGGCTGTTGACATAAAAAGCTCATAAACTCTTTGGAAAATATTTTTTTAATGGCACTCGGAACAAGTGCCAGGAGACACCGTGAAAAGAAGTAGTAGTGTGCAATAAAAATGAGACAACATGATTTAACGTAACAAGTGCAGTATCAGTTTTTTTAACCTTCATAATTACAGTACTCACAATGCACACCAGATCTTTTCCTAGTTCGCTCGAATTTTTCTAACTAAACAATTCGAATTACATTCGAAGATTTAGTGGGGGTTCACAATTCTTGAAATAATTAAACATCTTTCCACTCATAACTAATACCTGACAACGTTTCAATTACAAACGTGACGACATATTAGCCTGATCTGAAAGTTTTCTGGTTTCATATTAAACTGCGAAAATCTGTAAAACGGCATTATCAAGTATTTATACGTAAAAAATATTTTAAAAATGTAGAAAATCCTTTATGTAGTCTTATTTACCTAGGAGCCACACAAATTTATGGAGTTATCCCCAAATTGATAAGAGAAATATAACCATGGCGTTTGTCATCGGAGGTGTCTCATCAATATCAACTGATGATAAATCGCCATCTGGCTGATTCGATTTCTCCTTTAGTTTTTCCTATTTATGAACGTGCTTTCATAATCTGTTACACTTCTCGATTATTACAGAACTTCGGTCACATAATAACCAATGTTTCCATTGTACACAGTCGGAAAATTTTTAAAATGCTTTAATAGTTAAATTGGTCAGGTAAGATTTTGCCGATGCAACAAGAACTTAGTGCGAACTTCCTGTCAAAACGAAATACCATACATGGTGATGAAAACTCGCACTGGCGTTTGGTGTAATCTTTGCAGCATGTGATACGGTTTTGTTGAAAATACCAGTATTCGGCATGAACCACTTTCGAACAACTTAAACTTTATTTTCATTATGCAACCTGAAAAATAATGTGTCTCGAAACAAAAATTCCCGAAAGCGGGTGGTACGTGTACATGTTATAGCAGAGCCGTTTGGAATGCTTAAAAGCTGTGATGTCAAAAAACTTTCAAGAAAGTACCGCACTGTGGAATTATTTGCTATGTACGACTACATACTAATCTCGAAGGTCGAATATGCTGATGGACCTATCTCGAACGATTTGTTTACAAAGAAAGTCCGTTCTGGGTAAATGGTTCTCCCTTACACCTGTAAATGATCATTCACAACTGATTGCTGCGACACAGACTGAAGCTTCAACACCTTTGTATTCATTCCACCTCCGTGATTTCCGAATTCCCCATAAGAAAATATATGTTTAGAAATATGTATTAACCATATGTCATTGACCAATCAGTAGTCAGGTAGAAAAGAATGCTAAAACTGAATAATGAGAATTGTAAGCGAATATAATCCGTTTGAATCGTTACCAGTGAGCTGACTTGTGGCAATTCGTTTTTCTTAGATGCTAAATGGTTGAAGTGATTAAGATCTTCTGGGATCAGTATTTCATGAAGAGTTGTGATATTGAAATCTTTGCACAGTATCTTTACAACAAATGATTTACTCATTGAACATATTGAGAACTTGGGAATTTGATCAGGCGTTTAAATGATCAAGGTTAAATCACTTGTTTTGCGTGAGTAAAGAATTAACACCTAAACAGGAACGATGTATACCATCAATCTCCCAGTACTATAAACTCAAGAGGAGCAAAAGGCGTTTAAAAATTTAATTATAAACACAATTAAATGTAGAGCAAGCTACTGTTAAAAACAGTTTCACAGTGTGGACTTCTATTAAAAATTATTCAGTTTCTTAAACTAGGACTCATTCTTGAGATCTATGCATATTACTTTGCACTCATTAATGTCCCACTTCTCATTTGCATTAGATAGTGTTGTTGAAATCGTGAAATGCAACTTTGTACCAGCCGAATAGGAAATATTTCATCAAAGTGATAATTATCGAATTTATTCCAAGTAGGCCTGTGTTGAATAGTAGCTACTAGATCATAGGTAGAGAAACTAAATGTATACGTGGATGTTTATTTAAAAGATCCGTCTTCACCTTCGTCCTTTCCTTGAGAGATATATTGACACTTTTATTTCTCGTTTCTGTTTCTATTTTAGAGATTTAGTTTTCACGCGCAAGGAATGACCCTCTTATCAGTTCTTTGCACTTGAACAATTTTAGCATCTCTTTGCAAATCGGATTTCAAATTATGATTTACTTTCACTTCACAGTAATACCACCCGTTGGTATCATCAGTGATTACTTAACAATAAAATTACTTCCCGGCAAAGCCGTATATCAAGGTCTTTAGCACGTGTAAGAGAATATGGACGTTTTGAAACATGTCCGAATGAAACGTGAATACACCTTAACTTACCCAGATACGTGTTTCTCGTGTAAAACTCAGTTGGGCAATCAGTCGGCAAATGTTTTCGTTGAGAGGCATTACTTTTACATCACAGGCGACTGTGGAACTCGGCATCAACCATTCTTCCTTCACAATTTTCAATTTCTTTCCCATTAGCCGCAAAATCTTCAAACAAAGGCTAACAATCCAGTTAAGTGAAATACGAAATCCATTAGAAAGATGATTAAACGAACAACTGAACACGACTTCCAAATATTGCAGAAATCTATGCCATCCCCTTTACTAACCAAAGGTGAACTGCACTAACTACAAAACGGCTGGATTACCCTGCCTCAAGATGCAGCGCACTACACCCACTGAATGCATCTAGGTCGTTTGGATATCTTATAATGACTACGCATATCGACAGATAAAGACAGAAATTGGCGTACGTTGTTAGTGCTACCAAAATACGAATTTTAATAATGTTAATTTTTAGTATGCGTAGCTCTGAAAATGTAAAAAGTACATTATTATAAAAGGAATAGTTAGTTTTCAGTATTTTACTCTGAATATATTAGAAATTAAAAATAGTAAAACTTGTCTTTAACATTTAAGTTTTAATGATAGAGTTTAAGAAATAGATCATATTTGTGAGCCTTAAGCAATCATGCTTGCATATTAAAGGAATTTAAATAAGATGCAGTGACAGATTACTTTGTTTTAAACTGCTCACCATAGAAATTCCCGTACTCATAAGGAGATGGGCTACAAACATGGAAATTGCAGAGCGAGACTACCTATGCCAGATATGCAAATTTCGTATTTCCTGTGGCCTGTTGTGTCACATTCTCGAGGACATGCAGTGATAGCTCTTATGTCGAGAAAGAAACAAAATGTAGTCAGGAGCCATTACATAAAATAATAAACATATACTCTTTAAGAAAGTCACCCAAATTCAAAATGTTGAATCGTAGAAGGATCAGCCTAAAATAATGTGACTTTTTAAACAACAACCATTACCATTGACCGGAACAAATTTCGCAAATCTTACCACTCGTTCTTGGTTATCGCATTTCCGCGATTTAATAAAAGGGCTGTTGGCAAAAAATTATTGGCAAAATTTTTTTTAAATGTTTATTATATATAAATATAGATTTCGACAATAAACTGAAAGTTATTTGATTGTTTCCGATTTTTATGTACATTTTAAAAATAAATACCCTGTGAAATAAATATGCAATCAATGGTTATGATTTGTATATTATATCATAAATCTGCTGATGTATTTCCGGAAACTATGGCTTTCGCAATTTAATTCGAGTTTAGTGCATTTGTTATTCTTCCACATGAAGTATACAAACACCTTGAACAAAAACAAATTTAATGCATCTTAATGTTATTCCAGAACGAACACAATTCCTCAATATTTCTGAATACTCTACTCGATTTATGTATTATAAAACGCGAGTCATATCATTCTAAAATCTACTTTAATAGGTCAAATACGAACACTCAATACTTGACAAGCTTTCATCTCCTCTGCAAAGCTTCTCTAGATTTGATTATCAGAGGCTTAGAACGGAACAGAAACGTCCGATGAAAATGAAAAATGTTGGTATTTTGGAACAATCAGTTCCGTTCATGTGAAGGTCTATATTTCAGATACCATGGTCACTTAGCATTGCAGTAAACTATCAGTTGCTGTTTTGCCACATAGTTAGCCTATGTAACTTGTGCAATGTGCTAGTATTTTCATCCCGTTCCATAATGAGGGAGCATTTTATTGAATGATGTCCAATCTTAAATCAGTTTATGTTTTCCCGTTCTTAATAATCCCTTTATGTTCCGTTCTCTTAACCGGATGGGATGTTTTTGTCAACCCTACGTACGATTTTCTGGTGTAGCTCATTATACTACGAGTTATTTTTTCCTATTTGCTCTTTCCTTTCTAGATGACAAAGTTATGTACTGCATACGTTCCTAGAATATTTAATAGTCACTTTTTTTAATATTTTAGTGAAGCTCGTGATCCGGAAAGGGAATATGGAGAACTATTTTAAGGGTCCACAATATATACAGGCCCTGTTTTTTTAACGGGGAGGGGTATTTGGATACCTTTCTTGTAGAACTTTTTTATTACATACAAACCACAGAAAATGTTTTCTCTACGGTATGAAACATGTGATATAAAATTAAAATCGAAACGAATATGAGTTAAGATATGTTTCCCAATGTACAGTAGCTTAAATAAAGGAATTATGACCCTATGCCGAAATATTGATTGAATAGAATGAAATATATACCAAGACTAAAGACGTGGGATAAAAAAAAGAAATTTTAGAAGACACAACTGATGTACAATGCTTTTACATGAAATGAAGAGTTGTGGATGGATGGGGAAGAGCTGGAGATAACTGATATATATTTTTCCTTCGACAGCAGAAATCAAGCAAGATCACTTTCTTGAACAAACTAATAAGTGATTAAAACTTGGTTGGTCGGCTTTTGGAGGTACAGTACAACTTTTAGGAGCAATATGCCATGATGTCTTAAAAGAAAGTGTTTAATCAATGCATCTTTCCAATGTTTACTTACGGAGCAGTGACGCAGACCTTAACTAAAAAAGGCATACAAAGACTGCGGACAACTGAAAGCAGCATAAAGAGATGCATCCCAGGTAGCACACTTATATCGTCTCTACGTAAAACAGAAAACGTTGGCGAAACGTACGTTTACTATGATGGGTCTCCCTCGATAAGTCTCGCTAGCCAGTTACCAGATTTAGGTAGGCACAGTGTACTAGCCAGCAATGATTTAACGTAAGTATGAGCATTTATGTAACACACATCTTCATTTCTCACACGATTAGTGACTACTTTGCCACATAATCCCCGTACGTAACGCATATCACCAGCACGTAAACGACACCTATGTCTTTTCTGCAGCACCCAGGTTTCCCTGCCATACATCAGAACAGAAATAATTACAGTTTCATTCACAGACATTCGGGACTCTCTCCAGAACCCGTAATTGCTGTGAGATCTTCCTACATCAGCTGTGACTTTCAATGAAGGATGAACAAATGAGCTAAATGAACTAATAATGAATTCATGCTGATTCTCAGCAAAATGTTACTGATTTTCTGTATCTTATGCTTTCTGGAAACTACGACGCGTTCGAACTTTACAAGGTGGTTACACTGTGTCAAGAACAGGAATACTGAAAGACGGCTGTCCCCCTTACGTAAGTGCACCTTTTCCAAAGTCTATTTATTTATAGAAACTTTTCTTAAATCGGAAAATTCCCCACCGTGATACATAAATGTAAACATCAGTGCACATTAAAAAAAAGCACCGTGCCTTTGCCTTGCAGCATTTTAAACCTTTTTTTATTCATGACCTATGCATTACAATATTGTTGAATTTTTTCGTTTATTTTTACATGTTTATACCCAATGTCATATTCGGGAACAGAACATTTAGGACAATGTTACTAATTGGAGAAAGATGATACGGTTCAATAGGTCGTTATATTTACTTCTCTATGTAATGTTTTCATAAATTTTAATTTTGATAAAATTAAATTGTACCCCATCTATTTCTACAAACCCCTAGGCTGCAGAGTTTATTCACATGCTTTGACTGCATACTGACTGGGAAAACATGTAAATATAAGAAACGGGAAAAAGGTCATTTCTAGGTGCAGTGGCAGAGAAAACAAGATCCTCCCTAACTTTCACACTATACACTACGAACACAAGTCGTTGCAAGTCACGAGGCACAAGATATGTACATGCGAAATGTTACTGTCTGGAACGGTAGTGGCAAAGTCGCCCTACTCTAGATATGATGTCGAAAAGGACAGTTGTTTTTACAGTGTATTACAACGAACACGTTTTACAAACTGCATCTGGTTTTTGTTTTTGTTTTGTATTATTTTGCGTAGTCGGACTTTGAAAAATCAAATAATACGTAAATTGGGCAGAGACTGTGTTAGGATAGTGATGGTAAAGATTCCATCTGTTCCTGGACTATAATACGAAGCTTTAACTGAAAGGCGGAATAATATGAAAAAGGGTTTGCATCTTCTATTCTACTGACTTCCAATGCATTGAAGATTTGATCATTTTATTTGTGATTAAATGCATAGTTCTATGATTGCATGCTGTACTTCTAATGCGACTCTAATAAACTGTTGGACAATTGCTAAGGACGGATCATAAACGGCGATATAGCGCATAAAAAAGTAAGTGTGGTTGGATGCCAAGTGAAATAAAATAATGTCAGAATGCCAGGACATTACAAGAAAGACAATTTATTGCGCTCTGAAATCCAGAAGGCTTTGGAACGTGTTCAACGGACAAACAGGCCATTTTGTGCAGAATACGTAAACGTGAAAAAATGCAATTACCGTCCGCAGGCATTCCGGCGTAAGATGTCAATACGTGATATGTCCACCATGGAGGGCGATGCACGATTCCACACGTCGTGTCATGCTTTGCACAACATTATCAAGCAGCTGTTGGGGTATTTTGTCCCATTCCTCTGTCAGTGCACGGATGAGGGTGTCCTTGTGTATTGGAGGGCATTGGCGACCATCAAAACTCCTCCCCAAAGTATCCCACACATTTTCAATGGGATTCAGATCTGGATAACGTGCAGTCCATACGAGGCGTTGAATATCCTCGCTATCAAGACACTCCTGGACAGCGACTGTTCGATGACATGTTGCGTTCTCGTCCATGAAAATGAATCTATCACCGACAGCACCACGGAACATGCGATCATGAGGTAGCAGAACACCATTAATGTATCGTTGGCCAGTCATAGTCATAGTTGGAAGTACATAGAGGGACGTACGGCCATTGATCATGATGCCAACTTATACCATGACACTACATGTCGGACATCGGACCCTTTCCTGTATGTTTGCTGGACAATATGCAGTACCACTATCACGCCAGATCAGTTGTCGTCGACAATCAGACGATAGACTGTATCTACTCTCATCTGAGAAGAGGACAGCAGACCAGTCGTTATCAGTCCAATTGCGATGTTGATGGCACCATTGCAAACGGGCGGTACGGTGACGTCTGGACAATGGGATGCACACAACAGGACGGCGGGCGTATAGTGCTCCTTCATTCAAACGTCTGGCGACAGTTTTTCGGGAGATCCGCTTGCCAGTAGCAGCCATAAACTGATTTGCTACCTCACTAGCTGTGCTGCGCCGGTGTCTTTTTGTTGATAGTACTATGTACCGATCTTCTGCAGGTGTCGTACTGCGAACACGACCTGCCCCGTTACGTTTGCTACACTCTCCATTTGTTTGAAATTATTTCCAAAGCCTTGAAATTACATTGTGGCTGACGTCGAACTCCCTGGCAACATCTGTTATTTTTCGCCTTTCTTCAATCTTGCCAATAATACGGCCACGCGTAAAATCATCTAGGTGATGTCGGGAAGACATACTGAAACTTACAAGTTCGTAAATTAATTCTTTTCCTTTGAACTTTGCGTTTGAATAACAACGGTCATAACGCGTCAAATCCTTTATATCTCTTATCAGCGCTATGAAGTCACGATCAAGTTCGGCAATCCAAAATGTGCATACGCACAACACGTCTTACTGTATCTCGCACTTATGCTAATTTCCGCATTTTCCTGTCTTCCATTTTATGGATGCTATCGTTGCTATTGTCATCCGTCCTTAGCAATTGTCCGGCAGTGTACCATAATTGAAAAGAAATGTTATGCAGTCGTGACTGAAAGTTGAGTGTAAGAATGTTACTTAAAAGAAACAATTGTATAAGCTTTATGTCCATTTAGTTTTATCCGGATTATGACGTTTGTTTATTAAAGTTTAGTAAAGGACACTAATTTCGTAGGCGAAGCAAATATAAGCGAGACATGTTGTTATAGGTATTGTTAACCAAACGAAGCGCGCTCGAACTTACGCGTTTGAATGATAAATATCGTTAAACACAGAACCTAAAATAGAAAATTTCTTTTGAATAATATTCTCTTAGTTTTGCTCATTGTTCCCCATGTTTAGCGCATTTGTGAGTTTCAATTAAAAATTGAAACAACATATCTCACATGTCTGTCATTTGAAAATAGAGTCGTGTCAAAAATATTTACCTTTCAAAGGCATTTTTACAATTTCATGCAACGATATGCTGCAAAATGTTTTGAAACATTTTATTGCTAGGTGTTTATTACAATTTTCATACTTTTTTTCGAAATCTCTTTGTTTGTAACATATATTTCTGCATTTACTAAAGGCTAATATATCACTTCACACAAGTAGTTTCGTAAAATTCATAAATTACAGAGAAATTAATAACTGTGTGTACAATTACCCAATGATTTCTTTCATATCATAGATATTTTAATATTTGTTGTGCTCAAGTTTTGATTTTAAAATATGTTTTAGAATATATTCAGTATTATATTTGGAAGTTCTAAAATTTATATTCTATGGACATTTTCTTTTCTTCATTTTCAATTTTTGCATAAAAAGCAAAAGCATAAAGGGAGACTTTCCCTGTTTTATTCCTAGACCAAACACCAATTCCAACTCCTTCCGACCTCCATTTTCACTTTCCTAAGTCAGTCTAGGTTGAACCGTGATAATGTTTATTTTTTAAAATTACTGTGATTTGATGTTTTGTAATTAAAATAGTATGTTTGGGGTGATATTACAGTGTGCAATGTAAAGCTGAATTTTAAGATTAATGATTAAGACTTCAGCCGCTAAACAAATTAAATCAAATTTGGTCTGTGTAAAAAAACAGGTTTATAAGTACGGCAATATAAATGGCGAAAGTATTTCAAAACCGAGACCGCATGATTCGATCGGCGTTTCAGATCACTTCTCGACCTTCTTGCTCTGACGTCGTAGAGGCCGCCGTGATTCCTTTTCCTCTCTATCTTAGACAGGAGGGGTCAGACGCGGCCGTCCTCAAACTTTCTAATAAACACGATTGACTATGCTTACATTTTGTTTCGTTTGCGATAACTCTTCCAATCGTGTTTTTAAATCTCAACAGCGCAATAATCGACCATTGTTATTGAAAAGTTTATAACTGTATTTTTATAAAGCGAAACTACTTTTCATTACGCAAAGAAAGCTCGTCTAATTTATTCCTTATTGATATACTTTTTTACACACAATGTGTATTCAGATATGAGAACTGAAACTGCACTGTGTGGATGCTATGTACTGCAAACTATTAACCATTACTAAGATTGCAAGCTAGTAAGCAGAACTACATGCTAAAGGGAGTCAAGTACATCACCTGTCTGAATATAGAATGGAGACCTTCGAGGACCAGGAAGTCATTCAAAGAAGATCTAATTGCGAAATAAAGTGTATATTTTGAAAACATTAAATCTTTTATTAAGCCTCATTGGTAACATCGTTGCCCACTAAATGTATACACATTTTCCTGCCTTCCATTACACACATTTTCCTGCCTTCCATACCGGTAGTTTAATTCTAAAACCTGTAAGTATAACATAGTTTCCGAAAACTATGTTATACTTAGCCACATCGGCCGCAAAACTATAGATCGTTTGCACGGAGTAGGGTACGATTTCCACCAAATCAGAGTGTGAGATAAAGAAAAAAGTTGATCTAATCCATTGTTGAAAGAAAGTTGTGCTACAAATATGCCAGATCATCTACCTTACTTGTGGATGTGAACGTTTTAAACATAATTAATTTAAATTTACATGAAAAACTTCTCACCACAGAAACATACCATCTCAGCACAATTTACCAATCATTCATTATTAACTTGGGTTGCCCATGAAATGTTTATTCTAATAGCATAATTTTTATAGAAGCGATGACTATTAAACTTTTAAACGAAATTTCGCAGTTTTTGATTTATGCCTATGTTTGCTATGGTGCTCAGAATTGAATATATTAATCATTATGGGCCAAAATAAAGAAAGTGCGGAATTTATAATTTCGTATTTATAAAACCCTTAGAACCAAATAAAAATTCTTCACATTTCTTCAATTTGAATTTTGTTCTGAAAAGAAACATGCCGCGTTCAGGTCGATTTGAAGTAAATGTACCTCTTCTTTTCAAACACGCAATTACACTTATTAAAAAAGAAATGCATCTTCTGTTATGAAATATAGTATCACCTTTTATTATTAATAATTCTTTGACTGAAACTGTAATATTTGTTAATTTTTTGTTTCACTTCTGTCACTTACTGAGTTAGTAGATAATATAATCCCAAGTATTTGAATAGTTTTGTGAAAATTCTTGTAAAAACGTAATTTACAAATCTGATTTCTGGATAGAAATGTACGAACAGGTCGATGAAACTGAATTGGTTCAAAATTCTGAACAACGGAGTCCTTTGTAACTTAACACAAATTCTACTAGAATGTCAATGAGAATAACGACGTCAGCATTTTTTTTTTTGATTGGAGGTTTAACCACCACCGTAAGCAATTCAATGGGCTATAAGCAGTCGTCCGTCCCTAATTTAGGGTCACTGGTTCCAGGGAAGGGAGAGAGCCAGTGCCGTAGAACAAACACAACATCCTTGCCTCACCGGGATTCGAACCCAGACTCCTTACGGACGAATGATCAGAGGCCAGCGCCTTAGACCACTGCACCACCGGGGCGGCGACGTCAGCTTTAAATCAGAAAGAGTAAGATTAAATCAAAGCTAGCTGACGAAAAGAACAGTCAATGAAAAACAGAACGCAAACGCGTAATAGGAACCGTTCGCAGCAGCAGTACTTCCTGGCCAAGGGATTTACTGGGGAAGGCGAAATGACAGGGTTTGTTATTTTTTTTTCGCTGTAAAGTCGTTGTTGTTTGTTTCCATTTGAAAACTTTCTTCTTTGCTTTGGCCGGAATTCATCACGTATTTGGAGACTGACAAATTTAATTATTTTAAAATTTTACTTTGTACATACTTCCTCCGTTAATTATTACATGCTTTTCCTCAATTTTCTGCAGAGCTAACGAAAAACGAATTTCTGGAAGGAAGATGGTACAACAAAAATTGAAGTGAAATTATATCATTTGTGCTCCATGACTTGTAAAATTTGTAGTCCAAATGGCTTCTCATTACCTCACGGTTCAAAAATTTAATTATTCCTTAAAGATAAAACTATCACATTTTCAGTGCATTTTCTTTGACCTATGAATCCTTAGTTCCCTTTTTCAAATATCATTTCTGGAGTCCCATGATCACCACGAACAACGCAAAGCAATATTCCTGCAAGCATTTCCAAAGTTTCTGATTTTGAAAATCTGCCCGCAAGAAGGGAACTTAGCCATCAGACAACACGGTACTTATGACTAATCGGAGAATAGAACCAGTCCCATCTCGGAGGAAAAGTAAAAGCCGACACTTCACCCCATCCAGCCATGGATTGAAAGAAACATGTCTTCACAAATATCCATATTTTTTTAATTTGTATATCCCTTTTTTACATTTCATATCGCTGAGTACACATTCATTCTTATCTTTCCTTGATCTCTATCCAAAATAACAAAATATTTTTTTCTTGAAAAAAGAAATAGGAATAGTGACAAATGATATGAACAGTTAATGATAAATATATACGTTATAAAAAGTGAACAGAGATCTCTTCAATAATGCTGTTTTTCAATGCGTACTTAATAATCCCATATTTCCTTCAGATATTCTGATAAATACCTGCTATATTTTCTATATGACCGTTAAGTATAGAGACGGTTCATGACTCCTATTAAATGACTTGATTTTCCTCAGTATTTTCTCAGAAAATAAGAAAACGTATATATTCGCATAGCGTTTCGATCTGCTGTTAGCTGATCGTATTACAACTTTTCTATTACCTAGTTAAAGCATTTTAATGGGATAATGAAAGTGCTTTCGGAATTTTGTGAAGAAAACAAGAAAGTACCTCTGTTCGATTTTCTCAAAAATTCCTTGGCATCATAAATAGAATATTTACACTTCACCATTTAATTGAAATTCAATTTTTTTGACGGTTCATCAAATGCGTCAAGATAAAGAAAATGTAATTCGTCAATACGAAATGAAAGACTATGAATAACAATGGCCAGCTGAATGAAAGACTATGAATAACAGAAATAAAATGTGAGAAATTTCACATTTCGAATTTATTTGCATTTCGTGATAATATATATTCATTACAAAAGATATTTTTTTTAAAAATCCAGGACGAAGTTTAAAAAATGAAATAAAATAAGAGGATTAAGATAAAAGGTAATTTCATTTTCGTCGCGATTCCCTTGCAAACATTAAATACGCAATTTCTCAAGCTAACAGAATGTTGCGAATTCAAAGAATCGATGTGTTTCAACAATAAAGGATTTGGAAATCTTATTTAAAACACCATAAACAACTTTACTGGTTATTTTAGTTTTACAGTTGTACAGTTCCTAATTATTCAGCATTGTCCATGTGGTTGGTAATGGCTTTCTTTTAGCAGCACCTGGGAGGATAATTAAAATGATGAATATCCTGATTTCATCAAATGTTTAGTTGAATGTGATTCAAAACAATATGTATGACAACGTTACAGCCAAACCTGAAAAATATGGTTTAGTATTATTATTTTTGTGTTCATTGCAATTTCTTTTATTTACCTTTTCCGTTTGCAAAAAAATTCTGGAACTTTCAGTTATTATTAAAAACCCCTTGGTTTTTCTCCCACTATTCTGAGATGGATGTAAGAGAATGAGAGAACAGATACGTTTCGATGATTCTGACAATACAAGAATTAAAGGTGAGACGTAAACATGTAAATATGAAATTTTTTCTTCATCGTAGTGTAGACTAAGGGGTGAAAAAGGAGCTCTAATCATACTGAGAAAAAAACACATGAACTAACTAATGTTACTATATTGAAGGTCCTGAGAGCATTGACTGTACAACTATAAATTTTATATGGTTGGACTTAGACAGGATAAATACTGTAATAGATATACGTCGTTAATGGAAAAAAATGCGAAGCAAAATTTTCCAGATGAAGGTTGTCTGTATAAAGTCGGCACTGTGTACCAAGACGCTGCACATATACGTATGTAAATTTGGTATTATAGCATTTTATTTTTTTGTGATTTCGGATCTGTAACAGTTTAACCATTCATTTGAGTAAAATATAATATTTTTTATCTACAGCATTATTCATCAGCGAAAACCAAACTAATAAATTCAAAGTCCTTTTCTATTCCCTGTTTTTTTATTGAGTAAGAGTATTTCACATTAAAAACAACAAAGCATTTCGAAAGTTTACCTTTCGCATTTAATGAGAATTGTTTGGAAAAGGAAAGTGGTCCTCTTTCTAGAGACAGAGAGAGACAGGGTAATCCTAAATAGTGTGGTATAGCTTACTTTTGTATAGGGTTGTTTTACTTGAAGATTATCTAGTGTCTTGTCTAGGAGATGTTGAAGAAAGGAAAAAGCTGTTCCATCGTACTTTTAAAAATAATAATATAGAAAAATACACTTTTTCAAAATTATAATTTCTGCATCGACACCCATAAGCGGTGAAACAACGTATTTGGAAACAAAATAAGGCAAGTATAATTCATATTTTCAGGCTTCATAATTAAAGAAACGTACTTTTATATCGGAAAAATAATTCTGAAAATATGTTTTCCAGAGAGGGTCGGACTCAAGCAATGGAATTTTTAGCATCTTTTGTTTTCAAAATCTCTAATAAAAACAATGGGTGTAAAAGCAAAATATGGTATTAATGAGCTCATGTTTTGTAAAACATTTTCAACAGGACGAACCAGCATGAAGACATACTTCTAACTTGGCAAATGAGTAACACACGACTGAAGATTAGAGTTTATGAAAGAACCAATTTGGGTGCCTTTCTTTTAGGGATTCCTACAAGGCACTTAGAAAATATTAATGGAATTTTTAAACATATTACCGAAAAAGATGATTTGAGATAATATGTTGAAGCTGTGGTGAATTACAATGTCGAAACCCTCACAACTCAGCGAAGACCTTTTGCATCAAGGGAATCGCAGCCAATATAGATTACGTAGATGTACGTGTTTTAAGCAAAACAATATACAATGACTGAATGAGATGATATCTTTAATAAAAATTAGAGTGTAGGTTACTGGTACTGATGACTGCCATGTGGAGGCGATAAAAGTTTTTTTTCGCCAGTCCCACAGTTCAAATTAAAGTAAGAGTTAAACGAAACATGGAGCATAACGCCTTTTTGGGTTCTATGATGAAATTTAATGTTTGGATATTTCTAAAAGCATTTAAGGCAAACGCATCTATCAGGAAAAGGAACCCATTTAATATAATCTCTAGAAAAAGGGAAACATTGCAAACTTTCCTTTGCAGAATTTTACCAGTTAGAGAGAAAGAACAAAAAAGAATTATATAAATAGTTCTTTGCAAAGCAACAAAATTTCTCAAATAGAAAAATATAATATCTGGTAATTTGTTAGGAATTACGAATTTAAATATTGCTGTGTCTTCTGCTGATCTTGTAGACATTACCTTACACGAAAAAGGCATGTACAGACTAATGAGGGCTAATTGAAAGCATTACGTTTTCCAATGTCTTAAAGTGGAATGGGAATATCGAGTTTAAATTAAAGCAAAATATGCGAAGATCTGCGTTTCTAGTATTAGAACTTCTGTTCGAACTGCGAAATCATACCAAGTGCCTGGGACATTTTTTTCTTTAGAATTCAACAGATTATCATGACAATAGAACAGTACTTGATAATTGCATTTTACATGTTTGATATATGTATCCACATCAGCTAGTTATTATTTCATCTTTATAATTTTCTTTTGTAGAGTATGCGTCACTCTAAAGCCACTGATGCATTAGTGTTGTCCGTAATTTTCATGAAAACAATATTTTTCATAGCATCTAAAAACACATAAGCTTTTAAACTTTCACTTCAATTATGCTCAAAAATAGTTTCAAAATATATGGCAAATATAAATACTTTTCACGCAAAATTTGTCATTATGAACTTCCGTTTTAAAACTGCAACTGTTTCATTAGTTAGTCATATGAAATAAGTGTCGTTGTTATTTTCTTGGCTTCTTACGACAATATAAATTGAAGAAATATGTGTTCACATAAATTCTCATCTAGAATATGGTGTTTGATAATTTTGCCCTTTATTCGTCTTATATTATAGTCCTTATTGTTGTTTGTTCAACCATTCGAGCTGATTTGCAAGTGAGTGTTTTAAAAAATTTGAGCTCATCGCAAAAAGTTCCATTTAGAGATTACTGCAAAATATACGTATTATACTTTGTTGCATCCTTTTGGAATATATTCCCCAAACAACTCATCCAATCAGAGATCATCAATTAAAACCAGTCTTGCTGTATTGCATATACCAACTTTACTGAAAATATATGTATTCCGTTTATGTTGGTAACACGTGTGGATATTCCTCTCTTATATCCCTCTGTTTTAATAACGGGGATATCCATATAAGATAAAATTTTTCCAAGCAACATATGTTCATGATTAAACACTATTTATACTAAACTGAACTACGATTTGATAAAATGGGAAGATAACTTAAAACATATTTTTGGTTTCACCAAAGTTTTTTATGTATAAAGTCACTTCTCCAATTATGGGCCATACATAAATATTTTTGTCTACAGTAAATTATGAGAAATATTAAATATAATTTTAACATTTCCTAATTCCAGTCTTCATTTTTGTAACATTCAAATTTTGGAGCCGCTCTTGAAAAGGCTTGTAGTATTGCTAGTTCAAATAGGCGGTTTGCCATTTCCGCTGGGTTACCTAGTAAAACACGGACATTAACAGTTGAGCTGTGAAACCATAAGGGTCCAAACGTCCGTGCTATTCGTGCCAAATAAATACACTAAAATAATTTATTGCTGTCTAGACACGGTACCAAACAATGGAGATAATTGCAGATTAAAAGATGAACTTTTATTTACAATTTAAAACCATATATACATGCGAAATCTTTCAGACCCACTATGGGTATATGATGGACTCATGGAGGGTCTGAAAAATCTCGCATGTATATATGTTTTTAAGTTGTAAATAAAAGTTCATCTTTAAATCTGTAATCATCTCCATTTTTGGTACCGTGTCTAGACAGCAATCAGGTATTTTAGTGAAACATAAGAATTTTAATGAACCACCCAAGGTAGAGAGCACCGCGTTATTCAACCAAGCTGCGGATACGAAAGAATGTGTCAGCTGAACTGATTTCGTATAAACACGATATTCTGTTCACTATGTCCGAATTGTTTGTAAAATATTTGCACTCAAAACTTTTCCATGAATTCGCATCACCATTATCACACAAACACATAGCTGAACATGACACTCGTAGTTTTACCGATATTTGCAGCTACTTTCTAAAAACATTTTACTAATTTAGCTAACGCCTTAAAAAAAATTAACCCATAGCTTCCTTCGGAAAGTTTTTGAGATTGTATTGAAGTCGCGCCTTTTAGGACACCAGTACTGAATAATGGCATTGTAAAACGTTTAACGGGAGCAAGTCTTAGGCAATTTTTATTTATTTATTTTTTTTCATTTTCATGCAGCCAAGC
Source organism: Macrothele yani (assembly GCA_039090855.1). NCBI lineage: Eukaryota > Metazoa > Arthropoda > Arachnida > Araneae > Macrothelidae > Macrothele > Macrothele yani. The sequence goes on along the minus strand of CM076999.1, from coordinate 38,784,740 downwards.
GCAAAAGAATCAGTGAGAAACTGAAATTTGAACAATAATGTTTTGAGTGCACAGAAATTTTAAAAGTTAGAGTTGAAATCAATATGATTTAAAGCCAAAAGTGATATACTATAAATCTTTTAATTACATAAACCCCAAAGTGATTTAAAGATATTATGAAGTGACTTTTTATTTGAATTTAGAAGCAGGGATAAGGGATTGGAGGAATTGTGAAAAGTAATTAGAAAACGTAAGTGACTACATAAAATATTCGGTTTCGGATTGTAACACAAGTTTTGCATACTGCATTGCATACACACCGTACTTATCAAACAAAATATATTGAATGAAATACGGGATTACACCATATAATACAAATTTTGAAGATGACTATCTGCTTTTTGGAGTAAATATGACAAGGATGGTAAGTTAGATAATATCCGAAAACTTGAAAATTTCTTCGTCCTGGAGAGAAAAACGTACCCGTGTCTCCCAGATAGCTCCCGGAAATGCTAATAATCAAATTAATCGGAAACTTGAGACTGTGTCGTTCTGGGTGGTGTAGTGGTTAGCATTCCCGGGCGCTATCTGGGAGGCGCGGATTCGATTTCCGCTCCAGGACGGCGAAATTTTCAAGTTTTCGGATATTATCTGACTTACCTTCCTTATCATATTTAAACCAACAAACGGATTGACATCTTCAAAATTGGTAAAATGTATTGAGATTTAATATTATCTTCTAAGATATCGAGTGACAATAAAATTATTTTGAAAATATTGACGAATATATGTCTAAGAATATTTGTTAGAGTTTATGAAAATTTATACAGTTGTTTTCCTAGGTGTATTATAATTGTGGGACCAATTCTGTACTCTTTGAAAGCATTTCGATTTACTTGAAATTTATTGTTAAAAAATATTTTTTAATATATATATCGGAAAAATTACTGATGCTAAGTTCCTGATCCTGCCTATTCCAAATATTTGGAAAACGCTTGTTAAAGCGACAAAATCAGTGGTCAAACTGGTCCCTACCGCCCACTAGTGGCAGATTCAATCTTTCGCGGTGGGCGGGGGGGGTTGTCCGTTGTTACATATCTTGTTCTTCCGCCACATATGGAATTCATTGCTAACAACTTCGCGAGTCTGATTTTTTTAAATATGCATTTGTAATTTACTTTGATTTCCATCTCTAACTTGAATATATATTGTTATAATACAGAGGGAAGTACATTTGAGTTCGTTTAATGAATCATTATAAATATTTCCTTCATATTCTTTAATTTAGGTTTAAACAAAAACAAGTTGCTTGGTGCTCTTGTTTTCCACTTTACTACGACGACTATCATGTACATTGACTCCACTGAGATATTTGTTGAAGAAATGCACTTTTCTTACACATACTGTAATATTTCGTACTCATTGTCAAACATAAATTAATTTCTGATGAGGGTTCTTAAATAATAGCGATGACCTGCTCTAGTAGCATCCTTTGCTTTATTTCTACCATATCAGTAGTTTTACTTTCTCGTACAGTTACCAATAGAACCGCATGTAGCTAATATACAATACATTTCGGGATGCTTCGAATTATTCATACCTTTAAGATCGGTGCATGAATGCTGCAGATTCGAAGCTGCGAGGAATATATCAAATCTGCCTTTGACATCTCAGTGCAAGAGTACAGTTTACATGAACATATCGCCAATAATCTTTTTTCAAATACCATGAGGCATAATAAATATAAATTGTGTAAATGAGCAGCAGACGAGTTTCCATGTAATGAAATTAATAATGTTCCATTCTAATGAAATAAATTATTCTTTTCCCTGTTCAAAATTCGGCAAAATGCTGGACGGTAAAGTTACTCTGAAATGCATTGGAATTTATCAAGAGACAAAAAGAAAAAAAAAACAGAATGCAAGAACACTGTTCTTACATTTAGACTAATCATTACCTTGATCAATATTTATATGTTCCTAACATAATACCCTTCGTATACCAATGCACTTTGTTTATTTGTTGGCACTAAATTTACTGGGGAATTAATTGGAAGCCACTTGAGTTTGGAATCGCCGTCCATGATAGAATTTAAAAAATCCAAGAACAGTAATATTTTTTCCTTTTGATACAATTAAATATAATTTTTTTAAAATAATGTACTACACGTTGTTACATGAAATCTTATTGAGCAATACTGCATTTTATCTGTTCGACATATGACTTCCATATCTGAGTATACTACTAGATAAAAATAATATTTTTCTTTCTGAGAAATGGTATCTTTATATTCATTTTTCAGAGTTCATTTTGCTTTTAAATCAACACTTATAATTTAATTTGGATCGATCAATGTCCTGCATTTGAAAAATTTCGTGAAGATGTTTTTGCTTTCTACACACCATACGTACTTCACTAGAGAAGGAAATGTGTATTTCAATTTGAATCCAGGAAACTACTTCGGTATTCTTCGCTGCAACGTTTTTGTGGAACCAATTGCCTTCGGTGTGACAAGAAAAAATATATATATTGCGTGTATTTCCTGAATTTTTTCATGTCTGATATTCTCACAGTGGCGAAAATGCATTTGTTGGGGAATATCTCTGATTCTGAAAGCCAAATTGAGAAAATGTAGCTAAATTGGGCTTCGTTCTATATTGCAAGCATTTGAATTCTGTTCCTTGTTAAGTTCGTGTTTTTCATAGAAATGGTTTTACAGCAAATGATGTGAAAAATCCATCCTCGGGGAATCAAAGTATACTTCGAAGACTCAGTAAAAGCAAATAACAAGATTTTTAGCTAACTGTATTAGCAAAAGCAAACTCGTGCAGCACACCGTCCAAATTTAGAATGATATTAAATACAAAAAAGTAAAATAAATAAATGAATAAACAAATATAATGCAGCTAATAGTATATTATTGTTTTAAACAACAGACACCGTAACAATGGGATGAACATCCCCAAGATTGTGTGCTGTCTTATTATCAAGCGCAGAGGGACGGTGAAACCTCGCCTCCAAATTCCCCCGCTGGATAACAAGGAATAGAAAAAGACCCAAATGCAGACCGCATGGGAGTTTGGTGGATGAAATTCGAAAACATGCAGGAGTAATATGTCGAAGAATGGCTCAAGCAGACAGTTTTAGAGGAAACTTGGAAAGAGCTTTAACCAGCAGTTGATTGATAATCGTTTACCCTAGTGATCATGACGTGTTTCATATAATTGCAGAGGAAATCTTACCTTTGTGGAGTCACTCCAACATATAATAGCCGACAACGACGAGACTGTTAATCAATTTATAAGCACATATAACATACACGAAGACACTGATTCCCACAGAAACATTTACACAACAAGATCACGAACATCTTATTTTCTTCTTAATTACTCATCTTCCCAGGTTCGCATTCCGTCTCTTTCTCTCTCATCGAGGCTCAACCACAACAAAACCATCAGCGTTTTGTGGTTACGGTTCTTGCATCACCCACTGCCAAAAGCCAGTGGCTTAGCTTTCTCTGCTAAGTCCAAATGTTAATATAATGATGATATATATGGTAATGATTGATGATTATGATATATTTTCCCCTAACACCGAGAATAAAAAAACATTTGAGAGCTATTTTTCCTTCAAGGTTGTGTGAGTAGCGTATATTTTGTATTGAATTTTTTTATCCCTGGCAGTTTCATTAACTAAAATACCTAATCTTTCAGATTATTTAATGAAATAATTTTTTCACTGCTTAGAAGAATAAGAACTACATTTCATTTTATTCTTAATATTGTTACGTGGCCTGTTGGCCCTAAGGATACGAAGCAATCCAAAAAAAAACAAGAACTGGTCGGAGGAATAACTCCAAGCTTTGGATCCCTGAGAAGGAACAAGGAACTAGCACTGATAAGTTCCGGACCTAGGACAAAAATTTGCAAATACCCTGCTGGCCCCCTCAAAATGCAACATCAAAAATGAAACGAGATAGCAAAGCCAGATTTACTGGACACATAACAACAGATACAAAGATGAAACGATTGAGCTTACAGGTCCGTGCGACTTGCGGAACACGCAGACATCAATAGTTCGTGTGGCCCCATGCCTGGCAATAATGGCCGCTACACGCCGCGCCATCGAACGAAAGAGGCTTTGGACGTGGGCTTGTGGTATACCGGTCCGGGTTGCTTCCAAACGTTGCCACAGTTCATCAGAAGTAGCCACGGGTGGTGCTTGCCGGGCCACTCGGTTGCCGATCAGCGACCAGACGTGTTTGATGGGCGACATATTGGGAGAACAGGCGGGCCACGGCAGCAGAGACATCTTGTGGGCCGTGAAGAATAATTGCACGATGCGTGCCACGTTCGAGCGCGCATTGTCCTGTTGAAACGTGGCTTTTGGCAGTTCCTGCAGGTAAGGGAGTACTACAGGCTCCAAAACGTCGGAGATGTAAAGCTGGCTGCTGAGTGTACCGGCGATGCGTAACAGAACGTCCCACTGCCGCCGCACTCTCCGGTGGTGAAACGTCAGTGGTAATCAGAGCAAGGGGGCCGTGCAACAAGTCCCCGCTCCTGCAGACGACGTCGAACGGTACGTGCTGGCACAGGTTGTTGTGCTACACACCCTAATTCCTGCGCTAACGTTCGTGATGTAGCGGTGCGAGCCGTCAATGCCCGCCGCACATCATGCCAGTCCTCGTGTTCGGTGGTGTGCCACGGTTGCTAAAATCACTCACGTCTGTCCGTCCGTCGCTCCTGTACCCACCGAATTCATACTCGCCTCCCTTTGGCTGGATGCTGTCGCACACGGCCGCCGATGTCTCGATACGATAAACCGCTGTCGCGATAAGCCACTATTCTACCTTTATCGAACTCCGAAACGTGTTGGAATGACTGTCGTATTCTGCGACGAGGCGTCAAAAGCTTCCCACGCACAGGTCCGGCAGCACAACACACCTATACTGCTTAAAACCCGCCTTCTGTGCACTCTTGTTATAGTATTTCTTGGGGTGTCACGTCAATTCGTCGCGTGCGTCAATTCGTCGACTACGTCAATTCGTCGCCTGCGTCAATTCGTCGACTACGTCAATTCGTCGCCTGCGTCAATTCGTCGCGCGTCAATTCGTCGCGCGTCAATTCGTCGCGCGTCAATTCGTCAACTACGACAATTCGTCGCATGCGTCATTTCGTCGCGCGTCAATTCGTCGACCACGACGATTCGTCGCGCGTCAGTTCGTCGCGGACAAATTCGTCGAGTACGTCAATTCGTCGACTACGTCAATTCGTCGCGTTTACAGATTTTGGTTACATACAAAACGAATGCAGGAAAACGTACGATTTCGAACGTCTTGCTCCCTGATCAAATTTATAAAGTTTGGACACGCAGACAGGATAGGAATATTACGTTTTTCTTTGGCGCTAAAAATATTAGACGGTAAACGGTTTTTGGAAAGGGGCAGGGCCCCGTTGGACAGAGCCCCCATATACAAAATTTTCGTAAAATCTACAGTTTTCAATTCAGAACCACCAAATCTGGTATACTATCTCGTGGTATTCTAACTTAGACTGTAGACGGTTTTGGGAAGCGGTTGCAGAGGGGGGGGTTACCCCCCCCCCTACAGAATTGCCGTAAAATATAGTTTTCAATTTAGAACTACCAAATTTGGTATATTATCTCATGGTACTCTAACTTAGACGGTAGACGGTTTTTGGAACGGGTCACGGGCCCGGTTGGTCAGAGCCCCCATACACAAAATATTCGTAAGATCTACAGTTTTCAATTCAGAACCACCAAATCAGGTATCCTATCTCATGGTACTCTAACTTAGACGGTTGTCAGTTTTTGGAACGGGTCAAGGCCCGGGGAGTCAGAGCCCCCCCCCCCCCCCGTACATACAAAATTTTCGTAAAATCTAGTTTTCATTTCAGAACCATCAAATTTGGTATCATGAAACTCTAACTTAGACGCTAGACGGTTTTTGGTAGGGGTTGGTGCCCGCGGGTTTGGAGCCCCCCTCATAAAAAATTTCGTAAAATCTACAGTTTTCATCTTAGAACCACCAAATTTGGTATACTATCTCATGGTACTCTAACTTAGACGCTAGACGGTTTCCGGAAGGGGTTGGAGCCCGCGGGGTCGGCCACTCCCTCATAAAAAATTTCGTAAAATCTACAGTTTTTATCTTAGAACCACCAAATTTGGTATACTATCTTATGGTACTCTAACTTAGTCAGCAGACCGTTTTTGGAACGGGTCAAGGCCCGGGGGTCAGAGCCCCCCACATACAAAATTTTCTTAAAAACTACAGTTTTCAATTCAGAACCACCTAATCTGGTATACTATCTCATGGTACTCTAACTTAGACGCTAGACGGTTTTTGGAAGGGGTTGGAGCCCGGGGGTCAGACCCCCCCGAATAAAATCTTTTTCGTAAAATCTACAGTTTTCAATTTAGAACCACTAAATTTGGTATACTATCTCATGGTACTCTAACTTAGACGCTAGACGGTTTTTGGAAGGGTTTGGAGCCCGCGGGGTTCCCCCCCCCCTCATAAAAATTTCGTAAAATCTACAGTTTTTATCTTAGAAGCAACAAATTTGGTATACTATCTTATGGTACTCTAACTTAGTCGGCTGACCGTTTTTAGAACGGGTCAAGGCCCGGGGGATCAGAGCCCCCACATACAAAATTTTCTTAAAAACTACAGTTTTCAATTCAGAACCACCTAATCTGGTATACTATCTCATGGTACTCTAACTTAGACGCTGGACGGTTTTTGGAAGGGGTTGGAGCCCGGGGGTCAGACCCCCGAATAAAAACTTTTTCGTAAAATCTACAGTTTTCAATTTAGAACCACCAAATTTGGTATACTATCTCATGGTACTCTAACTTAGACAGTAGACCGTTTTTGGAAGGAGTTGGAGCCCGGGGGTAAAGCCCCCCACCCATAAAAATGCCGCGTAAAATCTACAGTTTTCAATTTAGAACCATCAAATTCGGCATACTATCTCATGGTACTCTAACTTAGACGGTAGACGGTTTTCGGAACGGGTCGGGCACGGGGTCAGAGTCCCTCCGCCCATAAATATTTTTCGTAAAAACTAAAGCTTTTAATTTAGAGCTACTAAATTTGGTATACTATATAATGGTGTTCTAAACTAAACGGTAGACGGTTTTCAGAACATGTCGGGGCAAGGGAGGTTACCCCCCTACACCCAAACTTTCGTCAAATCTATAGTTTTCAATTTAGAACCACCAAATTTTTTATATTATCTCGTGGTACTCTAACTTAGACGGTAGAAGGTTTTTGGAACTGATCAAGGCCCGGGGGTAAGACCCCACATACACAATTTTCTTAAAATCTTTATTTTTCAATTCAGAACCGCCACATTTTGTGTCATGAAACTCTAACTTAGCGGGAGACGGTAAGTGAAAGCGCAACATTATTAACTTGATTTGTTATGCAAACCTTATAAATACGACCACAGCGATTAAAAGTTACTAAAGAGTCCTTGTAAGTAATATGTTTTGACCGAGTGCAAGTACAATTTACGAAATGTCAACAGGTCAAAATATCTAAAGTAACAATGAAATTTGGAATATTTCTTTTTTCTTTCCTTTTATTTCAGTTTTGACACTTGTATTAAGTTTTAAAAACATATATTTCTCCTATCGTATACCTTCATTGTGCTTTAAACAGAATTTCTTACCATGTTTTGGGTATTTTGTTTCGTGTGGTTGCAGTTTTTTTAATGTTTTGGGCATTTTATTTTGTGTGGTTACTTCTTTTTATGTTTTGGGCATTTTACTTTGTATGGGTGTTTTTGTTATGTTTTTGTTCTTTTCTTTTCTGTGGTGGTTGTAATGTCGACAGGATGAAAAGGGGAAACTGTGGACAGTCACAATACCTACTTGTTTCTAATTTTTTTTTCAAATACAGCACATGATTTTGTATTGAGTTATACCACTTACTCATTAAGCGACTACAGGTTTCTTTAAATATGAACGTTTTCTTAGAGCCTTTTGTTTCCTCTACCTAGCTTTTTCGGTTCCACAATTTCTTTTTTTGGTTTTAGAATATTTTCCTTATTTGTAATCTATTTTCTCATGCAAACTCTTTATGTAAGGTATGTTTATTCTATCGAAGTATTTTGCAATTATACGTGAAGCCCTGTTGCTGAAGTAAAAAAAAATATTTCCAACTGAAACAACGCAGTTCAGATATTTTCCCGCTGTTAACTCAAAGAATGAAAACAAAAACAACAAATCTGTGCAATGGTTGAGGCATGAGACAGTACTTACTGGTAACCAGGCAAAGTTTTAAGGAAGAATGAGCTTAAGAATTTCTAACTGCAACAAAAAAGAGCATCCGCACTGTATCCCTCCCTATCCCCTAGTGCCGGCCTTTGGACGTCTTGAAAGAGAAGTCTTAAGGACACAACTGTATCGTAATTGCCTGAGCATTCGCGACAATCTTCTGGTGTCATAGTAGAAAAACACACTTCCTACTTTGCCTAAATTGCTTGGATGTAATGCCAACGAACAAAGTTTTGCTCTCGCATTGGATTTCTGTTGCTTTTGATGGAATACTTTTCACCTAGGGTTCACCGCTTTCACTATAGTCTTCAGGACAGGCGGCAATACACCCCAACGTAAAACACCAATTTCACGGCAATTAACTGCAATTAGCGAAAGAGAGGGGCGGTGCAGGAAATAAGTCGAACGAGACAGATCTGAACTTAGAAAGTCGGGGGAAGGTGTTGCATGAAAAACTGTGTTTGGCTTACAGATCATTTGCCACATAGGGAAGTAGGTTTCGTTTAATATGTTACGGGGTAAACAAATTGTCTTTTCAGTATAACAATTTTCTTTCATACGCATGGTGCAACACAAAAAATTTGAATTTATTTTTGAGAATTAGCATGACGCCTACCGGCCCAGAGTACAGCTGCCCAGTCCGCGCCTGCTGCCGCCTCCAGAACCTGGCTCCCGAGTTCTTCGCATCTGTTGAACCCCCGCCTGGAGTGTCCCAGCTGTAAAATACATGTACCTCTGCGTTTTGGAAAAACAAAAGATAACATGCCGATCCTTAAAATTAACCACTTCTTGTGACCGCAGGTACGAAAATCTTGAACTTCGCTTAAACCCTAACTGGAGGAACAAGCTTCACGTGATTGTCTGTATTCTGAGTGTTTTATTGAATGGTTGCTCATTAGTTCGTAGTTGACTGGAGAACAGAGAACGTGCTTGTTAAAACCTTTGTTGTGCGTTGTCAAGTGATAATAGTGGAAATATATCATTCTAAATATTTTGGAAAGAGAAAGTGCATTGTTTTCCGAAGGCACTATGCAGATGAAGAATGCAACATAAATAGTTAACTCACAAAAAGAAAATGATTTGCTGAAATGGAAAGGGCATTTATTTTGCCATAACAGAGTGCGAGGTGATTTACGGTATTGTCACTGTATTGAAAGAAATTATGGAAATTGTACTGGCTTTGCTAGTACTATTCTTATTGGAGATGAGCACAGGATGCGCAATGAGAAACCACATAATCATGCTCCAAGACCGGAGAAAAGTGATGTTGCTGTTGCAAGAGCGCAAATAAAAGAACGAGCGAGAAATACGGACGAAGCCCCTGCACAAATTATTCAAACCGTGACAACGTCAATGGCTACAGTAAATGCAGCTTACATGCCTAATATGGATGCACTAAGGCAAGTTGTAAAAAAGAGAAGACATGCCAAGACATGCCTGCGGAGCCTACGACTTCAGAACGGATCGATGCCCCAATAAATTTACAGGAGAAGATGGTGCAAAATTTCTTGGCAGAGGTAGCGCATTTGGACATCAAAGAATTATTTTATTTTTAACAGAGAATAATTTACGAAAGCTTAAAGAAGCACCCCTCTGGATTATGGATGGGACATTTGAAACTTGTCCAACCCTTTTTAGGCAATTATGTTCCATTCATGCTATGGTTGAAACGAATCCAGAGATGCACAGACTTGTCCTACTAGTTTATGGGTTACTTTCCAGCAAGTATAAATAATATAATACTATTATAAAGTATTTTTGTAGGATTTACAAAACTATGCATCAGACTATGACATTCAGCTTGCACCACAATATACGCATAATAATAGATTTTGAAATAGCTACCGTTATAATGCTGCTAAAAAGGAATTTGGAAGCAGCACACACAAATGTTGTTGGTTTCATCTCGAAAAAAAATGTGCTGAGGAATATCCATCCTCTGGCATAGCCTTGGAATATAAGGAAAACAGTGAGTTTGCTCTCAAAGTCAGACATTTGCAAGCAATCGCATTTCTTTCATCTGATGAAATTCCTGCTGCTTTTGAAGAAGTGAAATCAATTTTACTAGAATATACAGATTCTGTAGTTCAGTGGTTTGAGGAAAATTATGTTCTTGGAAAATTTCGTGGAAGCAGAAGAAACAATCCAAGCAGAAGCCCTCCGCTGTTCCCGCCAACAATTTGGTCAGTTAGTGAAAACAATTTATTTGGCTTTCCCAGAACACAAAACGAACTTGAAAGATTAGACAGACGCTGGAATACAATTCTGGGAGAGAAAAAACTGTGACTGTACGAAATAATCAGTGAAATTGCGAAAGAGCAGAGAACAACTATGGCTAAAATCGAAAGAGTGATAGCACAGATTCCAACAAATCCATACAGAAGAGAAACGCTGGCAAGATAAAAAGGAATTCGAACTTCTTTGGTGCACAGAGACAATGTTAACATGCTGGACATTTTAAGAGGAATTTCATATAATTCTACCCTTTACTAAAATGTGCTGGTATTTCTCACTAATTGAATTATACCTTTTACTAACTTGTATTTGAATTTTCAAGAATGTAATTCCGCCGAAGATGCAAGAATGTAAAACACAACGCAAAATTAAAAAAGTCAAAATTTTCAAAATAGCATGTCAAAAACATAAAATGTCAAAAAGTAATCCAAAATGTGAAACATATAAAAATTCAAAATGTAATCCAAAATGTGAAACAAATAAAAATTCAAAATGCAATCACAAGTCACAAGCATTACAAAAATGCGAAACGCTATGTAACAAGTACAACACAAAATAAAACAAATGCCAAAAAAATGCATACGCTTTGTAAAATGTACAAAATATAATAAATGCCATACTCACAAGGATTTCATGACGAGTCAAGTTAAAAATGAGCTTTTACTTAGACTTCAAATAATAATTACTAGCCTCTACACCTTTTTAAGTCTTTAATAAAAGCAACATCATTAACGTGACTTGACATCAAACATTATCAATATGACCATAGCATACAATCACTTAAAAGACTTGTTAATGGATGAATTGAGGAATCACCAAGTTCAGCAGGTGAAAGTTAATGGCTGTTTATAGTTTTGTACTCGAGTAAATGCGCAACACAGTAAACTTGACTTTCTCTGAAAATGTTATGTATATGAGCACGGTTGATTGAAAACTGATAAAAAGGCTTAAGGCCTGTTTATTAATTTTTGTGCCTCAGTCAAAACGCAGTACCATAACCTTGGCATGTTATCGAAACCTTATGAATACGTCGGACTAAAAATTCCTAAAAAAGTTTACGCCTAAGGTCTTGTAACTAAAGTTTTGTGACAGGGTAAAACTGCAACATTAATAACTTGACATGTTATGTTAACGTTGTGAATATGAGCACGGCGGATTAAAGATTTCAACAAATAGCCTTTGGGATTAATGTGTTGTAGGTGAGTAAAAATGTAACATTATCTTGATTTTCTATATAAACCAAACTACGTGCTGAAATGGCCCAACTATATATACGTATACTTCAACCATATACCGAAGCGCTGACAAGGTGAAAACAAAAGTGCAATTTTGTACGGTCCCCTAACATTTTATGACCAGCCTACATGGAAGTGGACACCTTGATATCAAAAACATACTTTTTGTACGGTCCACAAAAAATAGCAATGGACACGTCGCAATCTTTGGGGGGGAGGGGGTTAACGACCACCGTGATCAATTCAGTGGGCTATAAGCAGTCGGACATTCTCAATTTTGGGCCACTGGTTCCTGGGAAGGGGGACAGCCAGTGCCAGAAGTCAAGCACAACGTCCATGATTCCCCGGGATTTGAACCAGGATCCTTCTCGACAAGTGATCAGAAGCCAGCGCCTAGATCACTCCGCCGCCGTAGCGGCACACGTTGAAATGTATTTTTCATACGGCCCCAAACGCTCTTATGGACATACTAGATTGAACTGGACGCAAATAAATCATTAATATAATTTGTACTAGCAGGGATACCAGTTATTTGCCAGGTACATATTACTATTTGTGGAATCACCAAGTTCAGCGGGTGAAAGTTAATGAATGAAAAAGATATTCCTGCAATTTTCCAGTAAACTTATTTTAAATGTTTTGATTTAGTTAATTTAATTTTGCGAAACAAAAAAGAAAGAAAAAGGAATGGGAATACTTACCTTCTAGGAGACATCTATAGAACTGCCGTACATCTGGCGTGTGCTTCTGTGAATCCCGCGACACAGAAATGCAATGTACCTATGTGATGTCGCATGCATACGACTTCACATTGGCATTGATCATCTTTTTCTTACCATTTTGAATTTTGAATATCTGGAACTCTCTGTTCACATTACATTATATTTCTTTCTGATAAGCCGTTCGTTGGTAGTGAAAGCTAAACTATATAGATTTGTGTTTTTAATACGCCATTAAACGCATATTTTTGCACTTTATTGTTATCTACAGTCCCTAACTTAGACCGTAGGTTGGTTAGTCGGTTGGTTATTTAGTTCGTTCGTTGGTTGATGGTTTATTGTGCAAGGCCCTCAAAGGGCCAAAGAGCGCCTTAGAACGTAAATAGGGTATTCTTAAGAGTAAAAAATGGAACTGTTTACGAAAATTTTGCATGGGGCTACCTTGACCCGGGCCCCGACCCCTTCCAAAAACCGTCTACCGTCTAAGTTAGATAACCATAAGTAGTATACCAAATCTGGTTATCCTAAATTGAAAACTGTAGATTTTACGAAATTTTTATGAAGAGGGGTAGGGGCTCTCACCCCGGGGTTCCAGCCCCTTTCAAAAACCGTCTAGCGTCTAAGTTAGAGTTTCATGATACCAAATTTGGTGGTTCTGAATTGAAAACTGTAGTTTTTAAGAAAATGTTGTATGTCTGTGTGTGTGTGCGGGGCGGGGGGAAGGGGGCTCCGACCCCCAGGGCCTTGACCCGTCGAAAAAACCGTCGACCGTCTAAGTTCAAGTACCATGAGATAGTATACCAAATTTGGTGGTTCTAAATTGAAAACTGTACATTTTACGCGGCATTTTTATCGGGGGCTCTTACCCCCGGGCTCCAACCCCTTCCAAAAACCGTCTAGCGTCTAAGTTAGAGTACCATGAGATAGTATATCAAACTTGGTGGTTCTAAATTGAAAACTGTAGATTTTGCGAATTTTTATATGAGGGGGGCCCTTACCCCCGGGCTGCAACCCCTTCAAAAAATCGTCGAGCGTCTAAGTTAGAGTACCATGCGATAGTATGCCAGATTTGGTGGTTCTGAATTGAAAACTGCAGTTTTTAAGAAAATTTTGTATGTGGGGGCTCTGACCCCCGGGCCTTGATCCGTTCCAAAAACGGTCTACTGTCTAAGTTAGAGTACCATGAGATAGTATACAAAAGTTGGTGGTTCTAAATTGAAAACTGTAGATTTTACAAAAAAGAAATTATTCGGGGGTGTCTGACCCCCCGGGCTCCAACCCCTTCCCAAAACCGTCTAGCGTCTAAGTTAGAGTACCATGAGATAGTATACCAAATTAGGTGGTTCTGAATTGAAAACTGTAGTTTTTAAGAAAATTTTGTATGTGGGTTGCTCTTACCCCCGGGCCGTGACCCGTTCCAAAAACGGTCTGCCGTCTAAGTTAGAGTACCATAAGATAGTATACCAAATTTGGTGGTTCTAAGATGAAAACTGTAGATTTTAAGAACTAATTTCTTATGAGGGGGGAGCTCCGACCCCCGGGCTCCAACCCCTTCCAAAAACCGTCTAGCGTCTAAGTTCAGAGTTTCATGATACCAAATTTGATGGTTCTGAAATGAAAACTAGATTTTACGAAAATTTTGTATGTAGGGGGGGGGGGGAAAGCTCTGACTCCCCGGGCCTTGACCCGTTCCAAAAACCGACAACCGTCTAAGTTAGAGTACTATGAGATAGGATACCTGATTTGGTGGTTCTGAATTGAAAACTGTAGATCTTACGAATATTTTGTGTGTGGGGGGCTCTGACCAACCGGGCCCCTGACCCGTTCCAAAAACCGTCTAAGTTAGAGTACCATGAGATAATATACCAAATTTGGTAGTTCTAAATTGAAAACTATATCTTACGGAAATTCTGTAGGGGGGCTGTAACACCCCCCTCTCTGCAACCGCTTCCCAAAACCGTCTACAGTCTAAGTTAGAATACCACGAGATAGTATACCAGATTTGGTGGTTATGAATTGAAAACTGTAGATTTTACGAAAATTTTGTATATGGAGGGCTCTGTCCAACCGGGCCCTGCCCCGTTCCAAAAACCGTTTACCGTCTAATATTTTTAGTGCCAAAGAAAAACGTAATATTCCTATCCTGTCTGCGTGGCCAAACTTTATAAATTTGATCAGGGAGCAAGATGTTCGAAATCGTACGTTTTCCTGCATTCGTCGTTTTGTATGTAACCAAAATCTGTAAACGCGACGAATTGACGTAGTTGACGAATTGACGTAGTCGACGAATTTGTCCGCGACGAATTGACGCAGTCGACGAATTGACGCGCGACGGATTGTCGTAGGCGATGAATTGACGCAGTCGACGAATTGACGCACGCGACGAATTGACGTAGAACCGTTTCTTGGTGGCGTACCTGGCGCACATGATTTGCATATGCCCTGCAATGCTAATCATTTGCATGTCCTCTCGCTGGTGACGCATGCTGCGAATTTGAGGCCAATCTAATGCTTCCTTCTTGGTGTTGCATTTTGGGTTGCCAGCAGTGTATTTGACTTTGTCTAAATGAATATTCTCGTCTTCAGCGCTGGAAACTGCAATTAGGAGTTTTTTTATTTTCTACGAATCAGTGGCAGGACATATGTATAATGCTGTACAGCATATATGCTGTAACTAATGTAAAGCAGAAAAAGCAAATTATTCATGAAAGAGTTAAAATGCATGAAAACAATATTTAAGCTCAGAAAATGTACATGTTTTCTTACCTGATGTTTTCTTTACCTGATTTAGTTGCTATTACAGAATAGCAACTAAATCAGGTAAAGAAAACATTTGGTACCAGATGTGAATGAAATATGTTTGACTTATAGCTTATTTATGGAATATCAAAGTAACTGATGATTCTAAAATGTTTACTGCTCTGTAAAATAAATAACAGAACATGAAGTTTTAGAATACCAAAAATGTGCAGTGACTAGAAACGGGGTGGCCTAAAAGAATCAAATCTATTTTGGGAATGAACAGGAAATACAGCAATTTAGAGATGTATGATTACTGTGCTAATAATTCTAATGTATTTCCACCTATTATGACAATATTTCTTAAAAATCAAAATGTACATGCATATGTTTCCAGGGTCATTCATAGCCTGAGAGAAGCCAGAAATGCAAAACTTCACTATAAGGTACTCATGTTCGGTTACTTTCAAATGTTTCCTTGTTCATTTGTTTACTTCTATTCTATTTTTTTAATCTTTTAAATATCTGTGCACCCTTTGTGTTTCAACTTTTACTTTTCTCATCTACTGTGTTTAGTATCACCATCATTTTATGTTTCACATTCGAAGTGGTTTTGTTGTGAATCAGCAGATATTAACAGCGATGTCTTGCGTCGTCATATAATTCCAACAAACGGTGAGTGCAGTGTCTTACATGCAAAAGTCACTGTTTTAATGTCCTCTACTAATCCAGAGAATCTATATTTGTACTGTGAAGTTCACTTTTAAATAAAGTAGCTCCAGTTCTATTAACTGATCTTGTAGCACACTATCAAAAGCACCTTGCCTATTAGTTTAAAATGAGTATTATTTACTAGCTATGGACAAATCTGCAATTTAGTAGACTGGTCAAGCCCTAAAACAGGAAAAAAGAAATGGACGAACTTTTGGTATATGTAGCTAATTCCTATCGTTGTTGTTTATAGTGCAAAGTTTTTGGATATGAACACTGTCATAATAATAGGTGGGTTATTAATAATTCAAAGACGATTATCTTAATAATGTAGTTATATTGAACATCCTTTTAAACGTGGTTCAGTTATGAATACCCCTCCGATTACATAACCTACACTATTCCATAAACATTTGCTACTACTTTCGTAAACAGCTTTGTATAACCTACGTTAACCTAGCGCCTTCTTTAATTTTGCTACAAATTTAGAACATTGCATATTATGCGAAAAGGAAGCCAATCACAACAAAATATACAGTAGCCATTCACGGTAATTTGCAATCGACGATTGAATCCCAAAGAAATTAATTAAACCTAGTAAACGAAAAATAAAGTGATACTAACCGGTGGAATGACGTTACCTGGTATTTTCTTTTTAAATTTATTTGCACAGCTGAATGCAACGCAAGATCCCATGGAAACTAAATATGAACTAGCTAAAGTGTGCTGTCAGACAGAAAAAAAAATCTACGTTGACAAACTAGTTTAACAAAAAATATGAGCTTCTAAAAATCACAAATTTTCAATGCTTTCCTCTGGAAGAGCACGCGGAGGGATATCATTACAACAAACAGATCGGCTTCAGAAATCCGCTGTTAAGGCGGCTCCTATATTTCTTATCTTCGTGGCTTAGACATCTGACACTTCGGGGCAGAAAATGAATTCATATCGATATCAACAATCGTATCAGATATACTGTTTGTACGTCCATTAGACGTCTCGCGTCAGAAGAAAGAAGTGATTGTTGGAATGCATTGGATATTAACGTTTATGGTTTTTAGTTCACAATCCTTAAATGAAAATATTTTCAGGAGACCATTGTCACCGTTTTCAAAAGGATTTGCCTTTATTTCATGTTTATTACGTTTATCTCAGTGATACTTCTGTTAATCAACAGCATGATGCCTTGGTGGCGAATTCATCACAAAAAGCAATTTTATCTTATACACTATTTACGTCTTGAGATCGAAAACTTTCAGAACGAACCTGGAAAGGAATATATTTTGAGACACGATCCGTACATTTTATTTGTTGTTTTTGCTGTTCTAACATGATATCTTATGATTTTAAAATTAATAATTCGTTCTTATAATATATGTACCTTTCTTTATGTCCAAATAGCTCCACGCGTGAATATCTCAAGAATTAAAAGCTTGCACTGTATTTATATACATCTGTTAAAATAGTTTGTGGTGTAAAATCTTTCAGTAACTTTAGGCTACATCTTTTAAAGTACTTTATGATTTTACAAAAAAATATCCCAATTTATTGAAAATTCTGTTCATTAGTCCGAACATGTGTACACAGTAAAATCTTAGAAAGAAAATGTATTTATAAAATAATTATTGTATTGAATTTGTTAGCTCTAGAGGAAAGAGCTCATCCTTTGAAATGAGTTCCTTGGACTCCTTAGATGACAGAATCCACTTCGTAAACGATGCATTCCTGAGGAATGACTGTTCCTCACGCATGGTTAACCCTGCATCAGACATCCACAAAAGGCGCCGCATATTACACCTTTTTCGGCACTCTTGTTGTGAAACGAATTTCCAATTAGAAGAGCAATGTGGATATAAATAACTGTAAACTGTTAGGTAAATGGGAATGAACGGTCCGGTAGCGAAGTATGGTTCACTTTAAACTTAAGAATGATGTATGAATGCAATAAAACTGTATTGTGTGCCCAGACAGTTCGTCACGAACCGTCGTTTGGCAAATCTTGCATCTTGAACAGAGAAGAGCTCATTGTTATGTGGACAGTTTCAGGAAACCAGCTGGAACCTTAAAAGTGCTTTGGTTACAACTCATTTTCCATGCAACGAATAATGTAGCCAGCAAGCATAGTGCCAACTTGGAAATTGAAAAAATATTCATGCATGGTCCATTTGCATAAATAATAAACCTACCCAGTAGAAAGAATGGTCCACACTACTAAACATATACCAGTTAAGTAACAGTCTAAACCTGCTGTTAATTTAAAAGCACCTGTAAAAACGTTTGATCCCATTTCATCTTTTGCTTGAATTTGCAATGATGTAATTAAATACCTGATTCTCATCTTACAAGACTGAAAGTTTACATTTGCTTTCCAGTAATTATTGTTAATTCACTTCCAAGAGTATGTCCAGGTAAATTTCAAGGTGTTACTAGAAAAAATAAATTTCTGAATACTAGATATAATTTTCTTTAAGAGAAAAAACCGAAAACGAAATCAGCATGCAATAAAATTACATCGTTCTACTTATATACGAATATTTCACGTAAGACTCCTGAAATAAAGTAGAAAACAAATTTATGTGAATGTTTCTCACATTTTTATTCGAACTGAACTCTTATTGGATTAAATTTTCCCAACCACATGTTTAACGTAATATTTTTTTTTTTAGTATTTGTGAGTACAGAACATTGGACATATTGAATAGAAATGTTATCTCCGTGATTAATTGAATAAAAAAGGAAAATAATTTCAATGTAGCGAAATAGGCATTTTCGGTTTGTATGTTGAAAATAAGTGGCGCTTATATTAACCATGCGTTCTTCTGTAGCTCCATCTATGAACACAATGAGTTTTCAAATATTACTGTGATACATACAAGATTTTGTTTTTGGCATTTACAATATTAAACACTAGAGCAACGATCCGGTCTTCTTATTCTGTATCAAGTATATACCTTTGCAACGTAGTGTCATAAAACATGTTTTCGAATTCGAAGCATTTTACTCACCGTTCCTCTACATATCCATCTGAAATAAACCCTGTCTTTTAATAACCATTGTATACGGTTTAATTTTTAAACAGTTTGCACATCTTTTGCAATAAGTCTGAATATATATTGCACTTATTCATATTCATCTGCACTTAGAGCTTGGGAGGTCAAGAATCGCAAATATGCGTTTATCATGCACACATTTATTAAAAATAACACCGCACAGTGGTAATCTGCTATGTATTAATGAAATCGCTTTCAAAGTTAAGTATCTACCCCTTTGCTGGTGTTAACCTGGTGGAGAAGTGGTCAAAGTGCTGGCTTCTCACCATTCGTTCGAAATGGGTACGGGATCGAATCATGGCGAAGCTTGGACAACTTTTTTTATAATGACACTGGCGCTCTGATGTCCCTGGAACCAGTGGCCGTGAATTAAGCTTGAGCGACTGTATGTAACTCATCGGGTTGTTCACGGTGATCATTAAACTTTCAGTCAAATAGAAAAAAATAGCCGTTTCTCTGTGATGTAAACACACAACTCTGGGTGTTACTTCAGGCATGGCCGGGTTCCAGTCATGATGTAGCATGGGTAATAAGCTTCTCATACGGGTTAGGACCGCTATCCCTTGTGGGAAAAGGGCCCCAAATCAAACTAGGAACGCGCTAAAAAACCTAGCCCCTTGTTTTTCTGAGGGGCGATCGCTAGACCAGGAAAACAAAACATAGTATAACAAAGGTACTTCTTAGGTACTTAGGTCTCACGTACGAGACCTAATTCCTGTCGTTAATGGCTACATGTATAAGAGACAAAGCAAACCACTGTGCCTATATGGTTAGTTCATTTGAGAGAACAATCAGCATGGAGTGAAACGATGGTTGGTTGGTTGTTGGATTTTATTGGCGCAAGGGCCAGGTTTGGCCAAAGAGCGCCAGACAAAGAACCATCAGCCACAGATTTCTAAAAACGTGGAAAATGATCAAGAGCAGACAGGCTTGGCAAAAGTTGAAAAAGAGCATGATGAAAGCCGTGAAGACAAGGTAGTCAACTAGGTTTATATAAAAATTTATTAATTTACTATTATAATTATAATTTTTTTCTTTAAACACAACTACGCAAAGGATGAGTCACTCTCCTCCCCCCACACTCCTCTGCAATGCTGGCAGAGGGCGGGGACGAACTGTCACTCTCTTCCCCCCCATGTTCCTCTGCAATGTTGTTTGAGGCTGGGGACGAACTGTCACTCTCCGCCCCCTATGTTCCTCTATAATGTTGGTTGAGGGTGGGGACCTCGCTGAGGCCGAGACAGTTGGATGGACACTGCACACCTTTGCGGATTGAGGGCCGGGTCTTCCGCACGTGCAGGCTTTCGGCTGGAAACTGGAAGAGACGGTCGGCAGCAAAAGAGAAGGCCCAGAATCAGGTATTCGAAAAATCTCGAGCTCGGGGAAAAACACCTGTGTCGCTTGGTCAGCTGTAGATCGCTTGGCAAGGGCGGCGAGAGCTACAGGGCGCGGAACAAAGGGCTGCACGGGTTGTGGCAGAGACTGAACTACTGCGGCAAAAGTACGCTGTCGGGTGGTGGGTATACCCAACTTGGCCTGGGCAGCAGGGTACGAGAGGCCTTCCAGGGTCTTGAGGCGCTGGATCGCCATCTCGTCCTTCCATTTCATACAGTTGCGGGAGTAAGCTGCATGGGCCTCACCGCAGTTAACACAGCAGGCCGCAGAAGTGCACCCTTCCCCGTCATGTTCACTGGAGCCACAATTTGCGCAACGAGCGGAACTCTTACAGAAAAGTTGTGAATGCCCGTACCTCTGGCACCTGAAACAGCGCAGAGGACTGGGAATGTACGGGCGAACTCCACAGACCAAGTAGCCAGCCTTGATTTCGGTCGGAACTTTCGGGGAGTTAAAAGTCAAGATGACATTTTTTGACTTAATCATGGAACCATCACGCCGGAACATCATACGACGTCCAGCAATAACACCTTGATCAGCAAGTTCAGTCACGAATTCGTCTTCACTGCATGGCAAGAGATCAAACTCCGAAATAACACCCCGAGAGGTGTTAAGAAACGGGTGAGGCGTCACTTTTACAGGAATGCCTTGAAGACTAGTGAGGTTCAGAAAAGTGTTACTCTGAGAAACACTGCAAGTTTGGACAAGCAGGTCCCCAGAGCGAAGCTTCCTCACAGACTTCAAGGGGCCAACCGCAGCGTCCAAAGCTTTAGAAATGAAAAAGGGAGATCTGGTGGACAGTCTCTCATGCGGATCGATGGATTCTACAAGCAAGTGAGTAGCATGCGTAGTCACAGCAATCGAGGGGAGACGA
The DNA here is from genome assembly GCA_039090855.1 of Macrothele yani. Taxonomy (NCBI): domain Eukaryota; kingdom Metazoa; phylum Arthropoda; class Arachnida; order Araneae; family Macrothelidae; genus Macrothele; species Macrothele yani. The sequence goes on along the minus strand of CM076999.1, from coordinate 38,763,499 downwards.
CGCTTCGGAGCGACTGGTACAGCTGCCGAAGAAGAGGTTCCACATTCTTGATCCAGGTCAAGGTCTAAAGACCGTTTAAGGGTATGAGACTTGGTAGGTTGAGAAGACGAAGGACAGTCGTTGTCAACTATCATTTTGTCAGGTGACTTAAATTTGGAGTTTTTGTTCTTTTTACCCATGGAAAAAAAGGAGGAAGATTCGTCTGCAGACTACTCCACCCACCACCGAGCCCTACAAGGGAGAACTGGAGGTCTGCAAGCCAAGAAAATGACGCTGGACACAGTTCTGGAGCTTATACGTTGCAGATATAGTCCGTTGGCTGTGATCACACGCACTCGGCGGACACTTCGGCCTCCGGGTACCGTCATGCCAACGCCTTCGGCATGATCCCACAGCCCCCGGGCTCACCCTGCCGTGCTATACGACAAAAAAGCCGCTAAAGCCGTGTACACAACTTGGTACAAGACTTCTGACTAGAGGTGGGTTAGTCTCTAGCCTCCCGTTTACAGCGAAGCCGGGGTCGAAGAGGAGTGTTGGTACACAGGAGGCACTTATCCGGTCTCCTGCGACCTCAGCCGCCAGACATCCCATTTCCGCCTCACGGGTCTCCGCACGCGGCAAACATGCAGGTAGGTCTAGCACCCAAACCAGCTAAAAGGAAAAAAAGAAATCCAAAGAAGACAAATCCTGGAAGGGAACCTAAACGGAATCTCAGCAACCTACGAACTGAGCGATAAATATAATACAGTTAGTGGTGGAGGGTAACAAAGGTAACAACCACAAGACCGGGGTGTTAGTACATAACGTGGTAGCGATTAGGTAAAGTATACAACACGGGCAACTAGCCAGTGGAGAAAATAAATAAAAACGAAAAAGCGAGACACAAGACCAGCTCGGGATCGTGGGGCCGCGACTCCCCAACAGCTGGATGAACAGCCGTCCCTGCAAACACCAACAGCAAAGCGGTTACATGACATCAGATGTTGACCAGTCACAAGGTCAGCTCGGGCCGTGGGGGCGCCGCTCCCCAAATAACTGGAAAACCAGTTATCCCCGTGCGGGGGAGTGAAACGACTTGAGCTGCGAGGAGAGTGGAAGAGAGCGTTCTGTTTTTCTTTAATTCTCCTAAAACTCTGCCCACGTGATTCTTGTTTCCAGTTTATTGGTTATGTTATCCTACACAAAATGTCGGAAAAATTCGGTCAGGGGACTGCGGTGTTCTTTGCGTGAGAAAAACCAAAAGAAAAGAGACCTTTCCTTTGGTGGAAATTGTATATGATGTGTATTCCTATTATCCCCTCAAGACACATTATGCTTTCTTGGCCTAAACAACTAAAAAATTGGAATGTAAAATGGACATGAACATTTTAAGCAACACAGTGGTTTATGTAAGATGATTGTTTGCTTATTATATAAATCTAGTTTTCAAGATTATGCACTGAAATAATGTTCCTTTCTTTAAATGTTAAGAGCCATTCCTTTTCCTGTATTATTTGAATATTACGCAAATGTATCCAAGTCTGTTCATCATTCTAATAATTTAATACGAGCATTCTAAAATGACCAATGCCATCTGATGGTATCATCTTTTCTTTAAGTGTCTTCACTCTAAGGAAGAAATCGCCATGAAATTCAGTATTTTGCCAACACAAGAAAGTAATTTTTTGTTTGTATTACAGATGTATCTCAACATATCGTTGTAAATGGATAATGAGGCAGAATATTTATACTAAATACGAATAAAACGGTAATTCAAATAGTGTGTGAAATTAACATAATGCATCAGTTACCTAGCGGGTAAATAAGTGTGTTTTTATGTCGCATAGTGAGTTCTTTTGAGAATTACCAGTGCGTGCCTGCGCTTGATACATTAAGTGCAACATCTCAGTTATTACATTCGAGTAAGAAAAGTGGTTTTTGAAGGTCACTTGAAAACATATTCCAACTGAATCCGTGACACCACTGGGAATCCTGAAATGTAGCAGATTATTTTTTTCAAATTCCTTCGTATCGCTGAAAACTTGACAAGCATAGAGAACCTAGGCGAAGTTTGTGGATTGCCAAATGATGTAATGTATTTTATAAGCTTATTACATATATTTGAATATTTTAGAGACGAAGGTGTTTTTGACACGATCTGGTTTCAAGAGAATCATCTGAATAATTTTATTTCAATCTCTTCCATCAACTGGATGCAAAGTGCACATGTTTGTTATATTTCATGTTATGTAATGTACTTTACCACATTATTATTTAATCGAAAATTTTCATAGCGCGTCTAACTTTTTCTTAAAAATAAGTAATTTTTACACGCATGCTCATTGTATTAATAATGTCTTCCATAGCCAAAACTTCCGATAAAGAAGGAGTTTGAGAAACAAATTTGCAATCAGAATTTCCTAACCTACGGAAAACTTGCAAAACGATAAAACAAAATTGTTGAAACAAGAAAAGCTATAGCTGCATAAAGAACAGAGAGATAAAATATTCATTTCGGCCTTGATCTAATTTTTTGTATAAGGGCAATTAGTCATATCTTTTTCCTGTGAAAATCGCTTTTAGTTCTATGGAAATTAGATGCATGGAATACCATTGTTTCCAAGGATATAACGATATGACATGTAGTCGAATTTTTTTATATCTGCATATCTCTGAAATACCTGAGTCTCCAATCCTTTGCATACATTTTCGTGCATTTCTTTCAGGTTTTGCAATTTTTTTGAAACCTAGTGTAAGCTTCACGAATAAATCACATATTTGAAAAAAAATTCTGAAATTCTTGAACAATCCGTTCAGTGCCCATATCTTCAATAGAAACAAAATTCAAACTGATCTGGTGCTGTACTAAATATGGAGACCTTTGACGTGAGCGGGAGAAGACATATAATATATAATGACATATCATATATTTATAGGATTACACAATGGTGTTCTGTTTTTTAGAATCGCAATAGTTTGTAGGTACGTAGTAATAAACAAACTGAACTCGGTTACACGAAAAAAATACTATGACAGATGCCTTCAAAATCAAAATTAACGGTGCCTACGCACTCTGGGATATCATTTTATATACTATATGCCTCATCCGAAATTATGAATTTAATGATTTATCATGCTTCAGATTAATCAGAAAAATAATCATGTAACTTTGCTTATGTGAACGTATTTACTTTATTTTTCTTCGTTTGGGGTTTTGACGACTTCCCAAAACTTGGTGGTGATATAAACATTCATCAAAGCACAATTTAATACCAACGATACCCCAGAGGAGAGAGAGAGTGAGAGATAGAGAGAGAGACCAGTGCTTAGACAACTGCGACACCGAGTTTGCCTCGAGACTTTGATGAGTTTTTGAGTTACTCATTCTTTCTAGACTAACGTATTTTCTGTGTTATTAATGTTTTACATTTACTTGGTATGTTTGTTATTTGTGTTACTCATACAATCATACAAGGGTATATACTAATAACAGAATAAAAGATATTCCCTCAGAATATTTGGAGGCAGGGAAGAAAAATCATTTAGCATAGTACATAAATATTTTCAATACCCTGATCACACAAATTTAGGGATATTTTACCTTCGAAGGAAAACCACGGTGGTATTAAAATTTGGCAACTATGGAGATCAGTTATCAGCGTGCATAGCTACTTCATATATAAATTAGCATCGTTACAACATTGAACGTGGCGTGCGAGCTCTGATAAAGTGCCTTCGAGAAGTGGAAAGCTGCTCGTTTCATCACTTGATCTAGAAGCTTGTTTAGTGTATTGCCTTCGGTTTGGGAATAACATGAAGTGATGTCCATACGGCGTTTAAACATTGATAACAGGAATTGGGCGGTTGGTATAATACCTGCAGGTGTATGGAAGATCGTTGTGGCTGTTGTTTCAAGAGTTTGGCGAGGTGTGGAAAGTCGGATATACACAAGATTTGTACGGCATGGAAATGTTGTAGACCTACTCAAGAGCGGTAGCACGAGGATAAACTCCAGGAGGCCTTGCTGGGTTATCAATTCATGAGGAACCGTTGAATGACGCTTCTAGGAGAAATCACAATGCTGAAGGAAACGATTGATGGTGGATTGAGTAGAATCCACTTCAGTTCATGAATGTTGTTCATGAGTACAGGTATTGGCCGTCGCAGCTTTGACGAGGACACTAAAACGTGTTGATTAGCGATTGACGTCAATACCTCGTCTTTGGTAATGTTGTCCATTGCCTTCAATAGTACGATCTTTCGGTACATTTCTTTTAGTGAAGCTTTCCAATGATTCCTAACCTTCACTTGTAAAATCTCTGATGCGTTTAAACCTTTGTTCAAAATGGCGTAGGTACACCACAACAGCATATTTATCGACCTCTATAATTTATTTACCTTATTACGCACTGTATACTCCGTGTAATGCCGCCCCGGCGGTGCATTGGTCTAAGCGATGGCTTCTGATCATCCGTCCGAAAGGGGTCCGGGTTGGAACACCGGTGAGGCATGGATGTTGCGTTTGCCTTACAGCACTGGCTCTCTCTCTTTCTTGGAACCAGTGGTCCTAAATTAGGGACGGGAGACTGTTTATAGCCCAATGAGTTGCTCATGGTGGTCGTTAAACCTCTAATAAGAAAAAAAGAGCTCCGTGTAAATGAAGTATGCCTCGTCAGGGGTCAATTAATGGGGGAACTTGAGGTTGGGGTGCGTTTTACACAAGAATGGTTGCATATTATTACGTGAAGTTTAAAACGATAAGACATGTTTACACAATTTTTTAATATATATAATTCTAGGCGGAAATTCTTCCATAGGATTCATTACGTGGAACTGAGTTCGAAGACTAAATAATACGAATTATGTGGAAATTCACTTTTTCTACAATCAAATTCCAAACACAGATGCAACAACAGGGAAAAGGGTAAAGAAAACATCTGACTTTTATTCATCCTACAAAATAATGTCAAAATGTTCTAATCGTCCTGCGAAGTGATGCTTCGCAATAGCGCAGATTATTTTGATAATGAAGCTGTAGTATTCGACACAATGACTGTGTCAATGTCTACAGACATATATTTGTTACAGAAATTCTTCTGCCGGGGTTTGATCCCACTAGCTCATTCATGTGCGAAATCGACACTGCACACGTCTCCATGTTTGACGTAAATACGGAAGGATATTTAATACGTAAAAAATGTAACGCCATACGTTTGCAAATACCACAAAAAACTTTATTTCAGAATATTAGGCCTAGCCACAGGCTAAAAAAATTGGAGTAAATACCATGGATAACAAACTTTTCCAGAAATTCAGAATACATATATTTCATTTTATTGATAAAAAACTGAAAGAAACATTTTAAATAGACCAACCGCTATTATTTATTCCAAGGACATATAAACTAACAGACGTAGCGTTGAATCGCCATATTAAAATACCAATGTATGAAATCCAAGATATATGGGTTGAAAATTCTAGTCATGGAGGGACTGCAATTAATAATACGTTTTATAAAAAGATATAAAGGACACTGTTTCTGTAAGAACAAAGGAATTTATTTGTTCGTACAGAGATGGTGTCCTTTATACTTATTTATCAAGAATGTACGATGAGTGGTTTTATATCGTGCATAACGTTTTATTTAAATATGGCATCCTGTGTTACTGGAAAGAAATAGAGATAAAAATAGTACTTTCTAACCACTGCATTATTAACTAGCAACATCGCTAGATTATAGTCAATTATCACTGGAATAACGAGTAGAGCATAATTCTGAAATTTATTTTTTCACAGGAACGCAAATGATGCCAAGCAAATAATATTTACTTTTTTAATCATACAGTTGGATTTATGCTGTGTAAATCTGTTATGCACTACTGCTTGTTCAAAACGCATCACGAAGAAAGATCTCAGATACTCAAATGAGACTTATAAAATGAAATTACTTATGACAGAAGACTAAATATTTGTGGAACAAACCTGTAAGTTCTGGGAAAACACAATACATTGCACACACACTATAAGCGAAAATAATAGGTTCGGACAGGACATACTACTACTTCAAAAGATTATGCATATCTCACGATGGAAAGTCATAAAATGTTGTCTCGATTCGTTTCAAAAATTCATGTAAGGCAATTGGTGGAAGAACCTTATGAGCTAAAAGAAGAGAAATAACCCTCATTATTGTTCAGTGGACAAAACATTAATGAAGACTTGGAACATGTCGAGTATCCAGGAACTGCAGTACATTGTGTGCCGCATGTGGTCTCGTATTATTCTGTGGGAAAAGTGGAAAAGAGAACCGCTTGCAAATACGGCAGGAAATCTGAGAGATGCATCACCAGCTGGAGAGCCTGATTACTGCAGCACACCATTAACATTAACCCTTACATCTAGAGGGAGCCTTTAACTTTACGAATGTAGGTGCACCTAATAAATCGTCATCTTGGTGGATGTTTTACATTTTATTGGCATGAGTAGCAGTCCATTTTTATTGTGAACTAAATATATATAAAAAAACTCGTGGTAAGAAAATTCTTGTGCAAAGTTAATATTTCCTTTCGATTGTTTTGAATTGACTTTTCTTTTAAAAATTGAACACATCACGTATATTATTCTTATGTTTTTCTCATCTCTTTTTATTTGCATTTTAAGATTTTATGATGAACGATAAGTACCTTAATTTCTGTAAAAAGTCCAGGCGATACAAAAACAAAGAACATTTTTCCAATACCCAGCTATAGTTATCCACTTGTGTTTTCCCATTATGCCCAGCTAACACTAACTCATTGGATCGTTCTGATAGCACAGCCTTTTGCACAAAATATGTCAGCATCTGTATCTCTCCTAAAGGCTAAAGACCTCCACAAAACGATGCGAGCTTTCTTGTGTTATGGGAGAATACTACAAAACTATGGGAGAAATGTACTGCGAGCGTTCTTGTGGCGTTGGTCGCAATCCGGCTTTCTTTCAGCTGGTTGATAAATAGGCGTCGGATAAAATTATTCATATGATTCCTTCGAGTCATCCGTTTGTTGCCCTAAAACACTGTTTCTTGTCTCGTCCAGAGACACACAAAAAGCAGAATGAAATCCTAACTGACTTCACTCAGCTTTCTGTCTCAATACAACCTCGGCAGTTATCATCTGCACACAGAAAATTTACATATGTACTGCGCATCGTGGAAGACCTTCATATGGCACATAGCTTTCGTGTGAAGATGTCAGCGCGGAATTTTGGGTAATGACGATCTATGATCATAAAATTTCGTGTTCTACCTTACGATTGGGTCAGCCGCGTATTTCTTCCCTCTAAGCTGCCGTAAATATTGAAGTTTGAAAATCAAACTTTTATCCAGCTGTTAACGAAAAATTCGTGAGTGATTACGCTGACAAAATACACGAATATTACATAATTGAAATATGGTTCAAACTAAACTAGTTTCTGTCAGACCATGAGGCAAATCAAATGTATGTTTTGTCATATATATATATATATTTTTTTTTTATTGGAGGTTTAACGACCATTTTGAGAGCAACTCAATGGGCTATAAGCAGTTGCCCGTCCCTAATTTAGGGTCACTGGTTCCAGGGAAGGGAGAGAGCCAGTGCCGTAAGACAAACACAACACCAATGCCTCACCGGGATTCGAACCCGGACCCCTTTCAGACGAATGATCAGAGGCCATCGCTTAGACCACTACACCACCGGGGCGGCTCATATGTTTCACTGATAAATATTCGTTAAATTTAGTAAAGTGGGCACAATGATAAAAATATTACATAATATCAAAGTTATGGAGATTTCATTTCCTGAAATTTATGTGAGGTACAAATATTAAGCATATAAAGATCTAATTTGCGAGCTTTCCTTACACATTTATTATTTTAGTTTTGTTTTATGTCCTAACTTTCTCACAAAAGCTTTAATTTCTTGAACGCTATTTCATTATTCCCAAGTATATTACATTTCTTAAAATTTAAAAATAAAATGTGTAATCAGATAAAAATTATTTGTTATAGAAGGTAAGATACGGTTTGATCTTAGTATTTAGTGAGTATCTGAATTCATTCCGAAATACAGATAGAAATTACATATCATATTTTGCCTATGTACGTACGTGTTTTCTGTTTTATGTAAATCTGGAATCTTTAACTTTTAGCATTTTCGAATGGAGCTCCGAGAGTTGCGTGTTATAATTTGTTTGTAAGTGAAATGAAAAGTGACGGCTGAGTTTTGCTCACTCTCAAAGGAACTAAGTCACAACTTTTTAGATGTTATGGGATACACCAAATGTGTTTAAATACGTTCCTTGGAAAATAAACCTCGGGTGACTTCTTTGTAGAGAGTTGCTTGCTATAGATCAGAATCTTTCCAAAGGGATCTATATTGTTTATTCTTTATTTCAAAAACGCTGCGTCCCGAAGAATTATTATATAATTCGTTTAATTATAAAAATATAAATGAAAATATACTTCGGAGATATATTGTGAAAAAAGCCGTTTCTGCAAAGTATGACTAAAATTGCAGGAACAAGTCATTGAAATATATTTTCTATATCCTTACCCTCGAGTATTTTTTAGCATAAAGAAGTCATTCTTTTGGCAAAAAAGAAAATTCTGCCAAAATTTATAAATAATTATCCTTCATGTAATCATCATTTAACGTGCAGAATATGCAAGGTTAACCTAAAATAAGCTGGTTCCGGATAATCTAGATAAAATTAAAATAAAAAGATCATCGTTGAATGGTATGAAAATGTTTTTACTGAACTGATCGATTACATTGCGACTCTCAATATTTTGTCATAGCAAACTGTGTTTCCTGAAAAATCACAACGGAAACCAAAATTCAAGCAAAAGCTCTGCTCTTGTTGTCTTAATGGTGGAATAATTAGAGATTCAGAGGAATGTGATCCATTGCATATTCTTCGTTCAAATGCATTTGGGTTTGCTTCAACCTTAAATGAAAGGAATTTGTAATGGAATGACGAATACGAATTTTTCAAATATAAGCTGTTTTGATATTGAAGAATACAGACTTTTTTAATTTGATAAGAATATTTTACAATCAACTCTTTTCCTCATAATGACTATAAGAATCAGTGAAAGAGAACTTGCATCGAAGACAAGCAATATGTGTCAGACAAGCAAGAAATCAAGCAATTGTCCATCATCTTCTGGCGGAAAAAACTGGTCAATGTTTGTGGACAAGTGGGACTGGAGGGCATTGAACGTTGTAACAGATGAGCTCTATTCTGTAAAATAACCACACAGAAGAACAGCGGTATCAAGAGGAAAATTTCAGCATACACAATCAATTGCATTTTGGAGCAATATTGGATGAGACTTCCTCTTCGTGTAGAAAGCGTCCTTGCGGAAAATCGAGGAATTGACATTTGGTGGAAACATGAGCAATAAACTTGGACACTTGAGTACTAAAATGAAAAAAACGCATGGTTCAATTAATTCCATTTTTAGTTAAGACATCAACACGACTTCCCAGAAAAACAACCGCAGCGAATAGATGAATCACACCGTTTTATCTTCAAGTTGGTGTCGGATGTGAAAAGGTTTGGGTTCGGTTTTTGAAGTTTTCATTTTTTCCCTTAACGCCTCTGAAACCCCACTTGTATACCACGTGGCTTTATAGTATTATTACCGATCAGGAACATTGAGGTATGTACATACTCCAAATGACTATGCCCTATACTACAAGACCCAGATAATTGCGCATTAATTACATGATCATGAAATTGATTTTAGTGTGAAAAAATGAACCCCACATTCGCTGAACTTTGTTTAATTGAACACCCGTGGGATGAAATTGAGAAAGCCATGTATAACAGAAATCCTCACCCAAAAAGCTTTTGGCAATTAACCAATAGTATCATATCGTTTAGCTGAGCGTACCTACAAAAACAATAGCTGTGTCTCGCTGAATTCTTAGAATATTGAAACGTGTCGTCTTTCAAAACGAGCACGTTTTTATGCCGGTTATCCTAATAATTTCGTACTGAAATGTTTAAAAATGTTATTACTTACTAAACCGACGTGTGCTATTAAATTTCTAAATCAGTTTCTTGGAGAATCACCATGTTAAAATGATTAGAGTAAAGGAAACACAAAAGTGATTATAAATTTACAGTTTTATATTTCGAAAGAAATTTATATAAATTTTCTTTACAAGAGTTTCTCAATCTTATGCGTAGCTTTTGGCGTTTTGCTTATCGCCTTTATTAGGCAACAAATAAAGTTGCAACACGAACTTTAGCTACGACGCTATTTGTTCTAAAATTTTAAATACCATTCACGTAGAAGAGCTTGAAACTTACAAAACCATAATACACTGACGGAAAAAAATCCCAACAACAAGAAGGGGTTGTGTTAGACAAACGACAGTTGGTAGGCGGTGAGAGTACATCTGTGAGATGACGTCTATACAAATTTCGCGCTCGGCACATACGTGTGGCGCTAGTAGCGCCCCTCGGAACATGCAAAGCAGGTTTGCTGTAAATACGCGCTGTAACGTTCGTGAGCGTTGCTAATCGTTGAGATTCGACGTAGGGTGTTGATGTTAGTCAAGAATAACTTTAAGAAGACGAAGAAGCCATTATCAACAGCTCACGGAGTTCGAACGAAGTCGTGTAATAGGGCTACGAGAAGGTGGATTTTCTTTCCGCAATATTGCAGAACGACTTGGCAGGAATGTAGGCACTGTGCATAATTGTTGGAAGCGGTGGTCAAGGGAAGGTACTGCCTCAAGAAGACCGGGTTCGGGACGGCCACGTGGCACTACTGAGAGGGAAGACCGCCGTGTATCGCGTATGGCCGTGGCGCGTCGTACCGCGTCTGTGGCTGCAATTCGAGCCACCACAGTGACACAACGAACAATTAGAAATCGGTTGCTTGAAGGACAGCTCCGAGCCAGACGCCATGTAGCGTGCATTCCACTTACTCCATACCACTGCCGTTTACGACTTCAGTGGTGTCAAGCTACAGCTCGTGGAGGACGGAGTGGAGATCTGTTGTGTTTTCTGATGAAAGCCGGTTCTGCCTGGGGCCAGTGATGGCCGTGTGTTGGTTAAAAGGAGGCCAGGTGAGCGCCTGCTATCAACCTGTCTGCAACCGAGACACACTGGACCTTCACCTGGAGTTATGATCTGGGGAGCAATTTCCTGTGACAGCAGGAGCACTCTCGTGGTTATCCCACGCACCCTGACGGCACAGTTGTACGTCGGTCTGGTGATGCAACCTGTTATGCTGCCATTCACGAACAACATTCCAGGGGGTGTTTTCCAACAGGATAACGCTCGCCGCATACCGCTGTTGTAACCCAACATGCTCTAGAGAGTGTCCATATGTTGCCGTGGCCTGCTAGATCACCAGATCTTTCACCAATCGAGTACGTATGGAACATCATTGGACGACAACTCCAGCGTCACCCCCAACCAGCATTAACCGTCTCTGTATTGACCGACCGAGTGCAACAGGCATGGAACTTTATCCCACAAACTGACATCCAGTACCTGTACGACACAATGCATGAACGTTTGCGTGCTTGCATTCAACATTCTGGCGGTTACACCGGTTATTAATGTACCAGCATTTCACATTTAAAATGGCTCATCTCGCGCTTACATTAAGCTGTGATCTTGAAACTTTAATCGATTAAATATGTTACATATACAAATGTATTGCCGCCATTTCATTCCTATACAACTATTTTTTCGTGGTGTTGGATTTTTTTCCGTCAGTGAAGATTATGTTTCCAGTTACGTGAATATCTTAAAGATTAAAATTCATTCATGCGATAGATTTGTTTTAAGTAAGAAGGATAAGTTGATTCATCTGTCTAGTGAGCAGTGTAATTTTATTAGTATGATATGGAGCTCAGTACTCAAATCATCAGCTCGAGACGTAATGGAAGTAACATTAGCGATGCTGTTGCAATTTTCCGAGGACAGCAAGCAGCACTCGGGCCACATTCCTCATCAGGCATTTCTACTGTGTTGAAATTCAAAAGTAGTATCTCATTGTCTAAACTGGAAGAGGATGAAAATTCCTGCCATGGGCCTATTGCAATAGCACTTTACGGGGAAAATCTTTTAGTCGAACTAATGACAAATAATTCTTGACCTTGTCTTTTTCCTGAAATGTCATGGCAGACGCTCATTCCGTTTCGTTCACTTTAAAAAGCATTTGTTCCTAATGTCTGTTTATTTATTGCACTAATTTGTAATTCCGAGTTAATATTATGGTGTATTTCTTAAACGTTGTTCCAAATATACACCTTCTGAATTTTTTTTTGGTGTAATTAAAATATTAATCGCCCTTGTTGGTATAGTAATGCAAATAAAGTATGTTCGAATCAACGACAGTTTGTAATTTCGTTCAGACACAAAATCTGAAATGCAATACCAAGTTGCACTTTCAACCCTCAAACTAAACTTTCTACTAAATTCCAGGGGAATTCGGTCACACATATTTTCCTCTTTAGAATATCACTTCTCCTTTTGATTTCATATTTCGTTTACTGCTGACGAATTGCTTTGTTTCATATACGCTTTCTGATTACCGATTTCTTATTCGGTCAATTACCCCTACCCCAAATCAACTCATTGTGCGTGTATTCAAACTTAATCATTGTTCAACCGGCCATTTGTATTCACCATCTTACACTAGGTACAACTTGTTCACAAATACTCTGAAATTTTTTATATCTTTAGCTTTATTATATTATATATTGAGTAAGGAGATGTAATTCTGTAATAAATTCATTCAATATGGCTGAGGAGTTATTTCTGTACAATTTATTTACTATTAAGTTGTGGCTATTAGGATAATATTATAATGACTCTATTTATATACATTTTATTTAATTAATTCGTCTTGTTCTTATATGTTGTTCGTCTCAGATTAATTGCGTCATTTGTTTGTGAGAAATTTAGTTTATTACTTATTGATTTAATTTAATCTAATTAAGGACTTTTTACATGATAGATTTTTTACTTAATGGATTTGGAATTTATCTTAAAATATTATATTACACATGTACATTAAGAACTTAGCAATTATATTAAATTTTCAATTTATTTAGTCCAACATACACTAAAGCATAATTTTCATAAAATTCCGGAAAAAAAACTATGCTACCGCCTTGGGACTCACGTTATAATTATTCTTTTGCGATGTCTGTGACAAGAGCACAGAATAAAGAAACAATGCTATACATTAGTTATTTTACGAATCTTACCGAGGCACTGATATCGCTACGGGTGCCTGATGCTTAAATATCATTTTATAGTCTTCAAGCCTGTTTGTTCACAAAAATACATAAGTATTTTAATGAATTTGACACCGCAAACTATCAGGAGAAATAATTGCTTAGTTTTACCACATAATACCGAACTCATGTGCCATATGGATACAAGAAAAACCTTACGAAAGAGATCTCTAGAAATATAGTACCTAAGAATGCAACTGCTGGCCTGTACAACACATACGATGCCCTGCAGTTAAATTAACATTAAGTCCTCTCGATGTATCGTATGCCTTGGCCGGCTTTCAGCATGTTTCGTGAAATTCCACTGGTGCCGTTGAATAACTACCTTAACCGTGAAACGAGTCTGAGTGGATATTTAAGTTTTTGTGATCTGAGACTGATCTGCTTCTTGTCGTTTTGATCGTTACCGTATAGCGTACACTACAAATGTATGAGATATAAAGAAAGTATTTGCAACTTCCTGGTCGCTTCCTAAACGCAATGACAACAAGAAATGGCACTGTTATTCGTCATTGGCGCTCAGATAGAAATTAAATACGCATATCAAACGTACATAATTCACTGATATAAAAATTTCCCTGCGGGTATTTGTTTTCCGTGTCCATCTGCACAGGTTCCCTGAATATCGTAATGTTACATCGAGGGGTTTGAATTATTTGTCTGTTGTTGGTTTATGGTCTTCAGTTTTGGATTTCCGTATACAGCAGGGCACACAAAATTTCAACGATTTTTCCTGTAAAATATAAAAATGGTCGATCGATGTGAATTGTGCTTCAGTGAATCCAGTGTTCTTGATGAGCACATTAATGATGAGTTCGTAACTGGTATACCGCAATCGCAGTTAGAAATGTGGGAATCTATTGCAAACTGAACACGATAAACGTTAGAGATACCAGTTCACTTTGTAATAGAATAAGAAAAGTTTGCTATGCTATGTGTACGTCTGATAAATATTTGAAAAATATCTGAAGATATTAATAAAAAAAACATGTCGAAGCGCACCTCGTTTGTATTTAAAATTATATCTAATAGACTGACTCTTGTCCCAGAGACAAAGGAGCTGTCTTATGCCTAGTCGTCCTAATTGGGATGTATGAAGAGGCTCCGATGAGGCATGAAGTGTTTTCTTGTCGAATTGCTAAGTCTGTTAATTGGAAACAGTGGGTCTACATTTAAGTCAGGAGAACAGCTAAGCTTCTGTAAAATACTCGTGGTGACATCTAAACCCCGAAACAAGAATGAATGAGGAGGTAGCAGACACGTGCCTCTCAGCATGGCAACGAGCCTTAGTAACGTAAGTGAAGGACAACCAGCCCCGCTGAAATGATGGCGTCTTACTTCGAAACTTTAAATTCCGAGCACAAAATGCGTTATTTGGAATAACATTAAAGAGATTGAAGGAAAAGATCCTTATGTGCTGAATGTGAGTATGTTCGAAGGTGATGCGAAAAGTTTTCCGAAAGTACAAATAGTAAACATTTCCGATTACTTCGTCTGTGGTCGAAGTGCCTTTATCGCAGAACAAATCGAGGCATACATAAGTTAGAAACATATATCCATTTCTCGTCGTCGGTATTCTTTTACAGGGTTATTTAGTACGATCACAGATTTGTGAGTAATCAGTAATTTATGGAGAAAATAGGTACGCTGCTTTGATAAATAAGGTTCTTTTTTTTTTTTTTTGATTGGAGGTTTAACGACCACCGTGAGCAGCTCAAATGGGCTATAAGCAGTCGCCCGTCCCTAATTTAGGGTCACTGGTTCCAGGGAAGGGAGAGAGCCAATGCCGTAAGACAAACACAACATCCATGCCTGACCGGGATTCGAACCCAGACCCCTTACGGACGAATGATCGGAGGCCAGCGCCTTAGACCACTGAGCCACCGGGGCGGCCTAAATAAGGTTCTCTTCCCTCCCAGGTGCGGAAACCTGGGTAAAAAAAAAAATTGGTTTTCTTTCTTCCCAGGAATCGCTGATTTTGGATAAAACTCACCATTGAAAGGTTCTATGCCTTTTTGAGAGTTTAACTCTTCAAAATAATCTTTCTAAGCTCTAGGAAGCGATTTCCAAGCCTTAGAAAAATGAGTAAAATCTTTCTTTTATTTTTTTTTATTTTTTTTTTTTTATAAATTTGTGGTAAAAAAAACAAAATAATTTTGCTGGGATTTGTGCCCTCTAATCTATTTACCCGTAAATAAATTTATCAGCATAACACCGGCATATGAACAGACCTAGACACCAAAAAGAATTTCATTTGGACAATAATTTTAGCCACCATTTGCATGTTTTCGCAAACGCGTGCTTCAGCTCCAGACAAAAATCCATGTGTACCAAAAATAAAATCATCTGTAGTTTGTGGAGAAAATATGATATAGAACAAAGTAGTAAACTAAAATACCTCAACACCGGCAGCCAAATAACCGTAAAGGAGAAAATCCGAAAACTCGCAAAAAACGTGAGTCAGAGGAACGGTGTGCTCGAGGTCTAAAAAATACAGCAGAAACAGAGATTTGATTCTAACTAAAAGTCAGGTTTGCTAACAAATTAACTCTTAGCCTTATAAAAAGTTTCAAGACCCCTCGATTAACCAGGAACCTTATGAAAAGAAGAAGTCATTGCAGAAGAAAAAAAAACACACGTGCACCGAATTGCCGATTGGGGACCGAAGCGTTTATTTAAGAAATATTTTGAGTAAGAGACAAATTCTAAAAGGCGTTCTATAAGAAAATAGTCAGTAGCAATAAAACCTACACAAAAAAACAAAAAAAAAAAAAGAACAGCCAACACCTTTTGAATTCAACTTGAAAACGTTTATTCAACGAATGAAATTCCTGTCCCAATATTGCTAGCATTGCACTCCAATAGGGTATGAACAAGTAAAAGACTGGTTCTCTGCTTTACCAGAAATCACTGATTTCTGAATAAAACTAACATTTCGCAACTTGCTGATCTTTTTAAGATGTACTTTCCAGAAGATGTTCAACAGCACAATTGGATCGAAAATTCTTTCTGCGCTGATCCTCCCTTAACGTTCTCAACTGCAGCGCAATAAAAAAATATTAATATCTCATCAAACTCCACATTGAAACCCAAGTTAATGTCATCTTCCCTACCAGAATTTTGGTCATCGATGAAGCAAGAGTACCCTGAAGTAGCTAACAAGGCTTTAAGAATTTTGATTCCCTTTGCATCATCGTATTTATGTGAAAGGGTATTTCCTGCCGTGGATGTTATCAAAACCAAGCAGTGAACGTCGAAAGGGAGATGAGCATTGCATTTTCCAATCTTGTCCCGTGATTTGATCATCTAATGAAGAAAAAACAACG
The DNA here is from genome assembly GCA_039090855.1 of Macrothele yani. Classification (NCBI taxonomy): domain Eukaryota; kingdom Metazoa; phylum Arthropoda; class Arachnida; order Araneae; family Macrothelidae; genus Macrothele; species Macrothele yani. The sequence goes on along the minus strand of CM076999.1, from coordinate 38,746,905 downwards.
TAATCCTTCCTACCTACGCTACCTGATTTAATATATAAATGTAAGTTGTTTAGTTTAAAATGTGTTTTCTTTTTTAAAGACAATTTTGTTTTCATTTACAAATTTTACGACTACTTTCCTATTTTGTTTAAAAATAATAAGCAATAATATTTAAGTTGTTAATATTTAATTTAAGAAATTTGTACTTAAAGGTAAGTTTTTCACACATTTTTGATCAATAAATGTAAAATTATCCATGAAAATCATGCATATGTGAATATATAACATGGTTTGCATATTTTTGTATATTCGGGAGTTGTCACAAATTTATATAGAGTGAAGGGAGCCGTGGGACAGAAACGTTTGACAATCCCTGGGTTATGCCATGACACTAAATGATTGAACTTCGATATTTAATTTAGGAATGACGTTACGATTTCATGAAAAATGTGAGATCATGAAGTAAATAATAGGATGTTAGATTTTTCCATTGCTTTGAATACAGACCTCATATGAAGAATATACTCACATTGCAATAATGAACTGGCAGTATTTATTTTTTAAATGAATTTATATATATATTTATTCAACAAAAAAAAGTATACAATAATTTCGATTGATTTGAATGTTGTTTTAAGAAAGTATTCCCTTCAACGAGTTTTCAAGCACATTTTAAAAAGTTTTGCATTTGCGTGTGACAAACTAGATTTTACTCAAACCAGATATATGTGTTTTCCAATAATAACCTGTATAACGTTGGAAAACGTTCTCCTTGAGACGAAAATTTGTATAAGAAACACCTTTCCCTCAAAAAATATCTGTAAATATCCCATTCCAATCAGTGTGTATCTCAGTGTTTAAGTATTATATTTTTGTATATCTTCGGACAAAAATTTTCGTTTCTTCTGGTATAATCTCATACTAATTGGAAACGACGTGAGAATAGCAGATTGCAGAATGTTATTCCGGAGACAAAATTCTTGCATAATAATACTTTTAGTAGCCAAAACATGATGACTGCCTGCCTAAAGTAATGCTAGCCTTTCACATAATGGCAAAAACATCTTACACGGGGAGCATGGGCTCTACAAGATTCCTAATGCAGTTTTGTAAGATCTGGTTGCATAACATTTCCAGAATATCATTTGACTTTTCCAAGTTACTAGGTTCAACCGCCGCAGGTAACATTTGCTGTTCGAAAACCAACCACAGATGCTCGATTGGATTGATGTCTGGGGAATTTGGAGGCCAGAACGATAAGTTGAACCCTTTCTCATGATCTATGAACCATTCGCGCGCAGTGCAGGCATGTGACGTTGCGCATTATATTATTAAATAGAGGCATAACGCGAGCGGAATACCTTTGTAGTGAAGCGATATACATGGTCTGCAGTGATGTTTACGTACGTGGCAGACGACATTGCTTCCCGCTTATAAATAACTGACTCCAATGTTTCGCACCAGATCATTGCCCAAAACTTTGCACTTCTTCGACTTTCGTTTCGCTGTGAGGTACATCCTGGTGCCTTCACTTCTGCTAGTAAAAATCAACAACTAGGGCGACATACACGCTCCCCCCTCCTCCCCACACACACAAATATACCTGGCCGCCTACATGTTAGAAACCAAAACGAGAGTCGCCGGACTCAATAAAATGTTCTTGTCGTTCAAGATCTAGTTTTGATACTTGCGTGTCCATAGTAGGCCCTATCGACAATGAACTGAGGTTAACGTGGACACTCGGAACGGCCAGCCGCAACACATTAGCATTTTGAACAGGTTGAGATGTACTCTGTTTTGTGAAACAAAACTCCCATCACCAACATTCAAATTCGCGGTGAGTTGAGCCATTGTATCCCTTATGTTTGAACGTAACATAAGGGACAACATTCTGTCCTATCCACCGGTCATCCGTCAAAATTCGGGATCCTACATCGCAAGATCTGCTATTTTTGACATGATTTTGACAAATATTAATGCTATTAATAATAAATACTCTTTGAACAAGCACATATTACAAAAACCTGGATATACACTGACGGAAAGAGAAAAAAGAACACAAAGAAGGAATTGTCGGACGATCATGAAATTTTCATATGTTAATGGGGTCGAGTGTACGTAGGTGTGATGTTAATTTCGGGACCAACCGGTGAGCGCTTACGCCACAGCACGGCATAATATACAAATTATCGTCGGTGGTATTTAAAGAGTACAGTGAAGTGAATGTAATCAGTCGTCAGCGTACGGACACGTGCGATGACCCTGAAGAAGCTGCAATGCCTGAACATGGAAGACGTGTACGATTTCAGCAGTTATCGGACTTTGAGCGAGGTCGTCTAGTCAGACTCCGCGAAGCCGGATGGTCGTATCGTCGTATTGTGGAGTGAATTGGACGGGAAGTATCGGTGGTGGTACGATGGTGGCGTACATGGTACGAGAAACATTCCCACACGAGAAGACGTGGAACCGGGAGTCAGAGACGGACTGATGAGCGGACTGATCGACGCATAAGAAGTACGGCGTTGTCAAGCAGAACATCCACTGCGATGCAAATCAGAGCTGCTGTTGCACCTGAGGTGACTGTGCGAACAATCCGCAACCGTTTACTGTATGCAGGACTACGTGCACTGGTGCCTTTGGCATGTGTACCTCTGACTCCAGCCCACCGTCAGGAAAGGCTGCAGTGGTGTCGCCAACGTCTGCACTGGATAACGCAATGGCAATATTTCGTGTTCAGCGATTAAAACAGATTCTTCTTGGGAGCCTCCGGTGGCCGAATGCGTGTTCGCAGACGCACAGGTGAGCGTCTCCACCCTTCTTGCATCCGCCAGCGACACACAGGGCCTACACCTGGTCTCCTGGTGTGGAGAGCGATCAGCTATCACTCCCATACACAATTAGTGTTTGTACCGGGCACATCGCACGTGCAACGCAACATGCACTTCTGGGTGTGAGACAACTTCCATGGCCTGCACGTTCACCGGATTTATCCCCCATTGAGCACGTGTGAGATTTTTTGGCACAACGACAAATCCGGTCTCCACGGACAGCCACGACTGTCCCCTATATACGCGTCCAGGTTGAGGATGCTTGGAAATCAATACCCCAAACGTACATCCAACATCTGTACGACAGACTCCATGCCAGAATTGCACAGTGTGACGAATTTCATGGTGGTTCAACGTCGTACTAACCATGTTACATGGAATTGTTATTTTTTTAGTTTACCAGCAAATACAGCTGTATTTTGCCATAATGTTTTGATCACGTTATCTTCTGTATTCCGTTATTATGCTGTATAAATTTCGTCGGTATCAGAATTCTCCTTCTTGGTGTTCTTTTTACACTTTCCGCCAGTGTATTTGGAAATAATTGAGGCGTAGAGTCCACAAATGGCATCAGTTTTGTCATATCAGCTCTAGTTTTGGAGATTAAGCATACCCACCTTTTCTGCTGATTCCACCGATCATCCGTCAAATTTCGGGATCCTACATCGCATTTCAGCACAAGATCATATAAAATGATCAGTGATTCAACATATGAGAAACGTCTTTTATAGGACTATTTTTGGCATGATCTTGACAAATATATTGACACGTTGCAGCTAAGAACTTTTTTGTTGCAAACTCTGTTAAAAGCGCAGGTAGCTCCTCACTTATTTTCAGTGATTTTTCACATACACGGCGTAAAATTTTAGTGGGGTTTTATGTAATTTTTTTCCGATTTGACGTTTTCCAAACTTGCGCCGATCTTTATAAAAGCTTGAGAACATGTTTTGAATCAACCACCAAGAATAACATCAAAAGGACGCACATCTTTGCGACAAATACTAACACATGCTTTAGGGATTCTTTTCGGAGGTAAAATTCTTCTTAGAGCTCGTAGAAAAGTAAGATTCTATTGTTTGTTTTACTGACACATTGACTTTACACTTATGGCGTCGTAGATGAGACGTACCTGGTTTTGCACTGTATGAAAAAAACTGTCTACAATTTAAGCACTGGACATATCCTCGTGGGTTGATAATTTCAGAATTAACGACCACAGAAATGGTAAACCGAGCATTGCTATTCTTTAACGCTCTCATTCCAAAGTTTCACTCCCCCTGTTTCAATAACGTTATTTTTAATACATAACAATGTGAATACTGAAGAAACGCATATAGCGTAGGAAATCCGTTTATTTTTATGGCGTAATAAGCGCAAAGATTCGCCTAGCTTTAACACTCCACTAAGAGGGTTTTTCAAGGCAATGGTAGACAAAAAAGATGCAGAGAATTGGAGCACATAAGGAACGAAGATTATTTTTGAAAATAACGTTGTTGACATCACGAGCATATTTCGTGAAATGTTTAGCACGTAATTACAGTGCGATTAAGGAGGGCCGTAATTACACAGCACTACTGAATCGCGCTGCACAAAAGAGTACGAAAGTTCTGCTTTTAGAGCATGGTTCTATAGAGCATGTAACGTATGCCAACCCAACTACCTAAATAAGAAGGCAATTTATAATATTTAAAGCAAAGGTATAAAGGCTGGATATAAGAGGGATGAGATGGACAGAATACATAGAGCTATAAGGAATCGTATAATGTCAGCAACAACAAAATCATCTAGTAAGACAATTTGGTGCGCGGGATCCATCTCATATAGTGCAGGATGTGCATATTTGTTAAAGGATTTGTTACGTAAATATAGAATATTAATAGCGATGAAGTCCTTAACATCTTTATCACATATACAATAGTATCAAGCTGCAAGGAGAGACAGTGTGAAACAGAAAAAGGCGGCTGTGTACGCTTTACCGTTGGTATATTCTGACAACACGGAAAAGATATACCGCATATCGGAATGACAAAGCGATCCTTGGACATTAGATGTAAAGAACAAGCGCGAAGTATCAGCTAAGACATGCAGAATACAGCACTCGTTAGGGAAGTTATGCATTCATCGGCCGTTCCAGTATGGAATAATACACTGCTGGCCACCCGAAATGCAACACCAAGAAAGAAACATCCGATTGGCCTGAAATTCGCAACATGCGTCGCCCGCGAAAGGACATGCAAATGATTAGCAATACAGGGCAAATGCAAATCATGTGTACCCAGCGCGCTACCGAGAAACACAATACGAAGGGTGCCCAGTAGGCGGGATGTAAGTAGTGTAAGTGTGTTGTGCTGCAGGAACTGTACGGGGGAAGCTTCCTGATGCCTCGTTGCAGTATACGGCAGTCATCCCAGCACATTTCGGAGTTCGACAGAGGAGGAATAGTGGCTTATCGCGACAGCGGTTTATCGTACCGAGACATCGGCACCCGTGTGGGACGACATCCAGCCACATTGAGGCGAGTATGAATTCGATGAGTGATGGAGGGACGGACCGACCGACGTGGGCGATTGCCGCAGCCGCGGCACACCACCGAGCGTGAGGATCGGCATGTAGTGCGGGGGGAATTGACAGTTCTCCCTGCCACATCACGAATGTTAGCGCAGGAATTGGGGTGTGTTGCGCAACTCTCTGTGTCAGCAGGTACCGTTCGACGTCGTCTGCATGAGCGGGGACTTGTCGCACCGCGCCTATTGCTCCGATTACCATTGACGTTACACCACCAGCGATTGGAGTGGCCGTGGCCCGATAAACACCGCACCTGGACTACGGAATGGCCCGACATTGTCTACTTTGACGAATCCCGCTTCTGCCTGCAACACCACGACGGTCGGTCCCACGTGTTGCGGCACCGCGGCTAGAGACTGTATGACGCCGGCAATATGCATCGCCATACCGGTCGGTCGCCTGGCGTTAATGTTTGAAGCGCAATTGGATATATGACACTCGCACCCCTCTGGTACAAATCGCCGGTACACTAAACAGCCACCGCTACATCTCCGACGTTTGGGAGCCTGTAGTCCTCTTTGCCTGCAGGACATGCCAGCGGCCACGTTTCAACAGGACAATGCGCGCCCGCACGTGGCGCGCATCGTGCAACAATTCTTCACGGCCCACCAGGTGTCACTGCAGCTGTGGTCTGCTTGTTCTCACGACATATCGCCCATCAAACACGTCTGGTCGCTGATCGGCAACAGAGTGGCACGGATAGCACCACCCGCGGCTACGCCTGATGAAATGTGGCAACGTGTCGAAGCAGCCTGGACCGACATACCCCAAGACCGCATACAAAGCCGCTTTTGTTCAATGCCGCGGCGTGTAGCGGCCGTTTTTGCCAGCCATGGGGGCCACACGAACTATTGATGTCTGCGTGTTCCGCAAGTCGCACGGGCCTGTAAGCTAAATCGTTTCATCTTTGTATCTGTTGTTATGTGTCCAATAAATCTGGCTTTGATATCTGGTGTCCTTCTTGGTGTTGTATTTTAGGTGGCCAGCAGTGTAGAAGAATTGCACCTTACACGAACTGTAAAGAGACTGCCATCCATGAAACTGTCAAAATCCTCTCCAGGAAAGTGTCATGCAATGGCATGATCTCTACTGAACTACCAATGGTTTGGCATGCGTTATTAAAAGAAGGGAACACGTCGCGGCGCGCAGTGTAATTAAAATTTCATTAAATATGTGCTTAAAATTTCAAATACGTGCTTAAAGTTTCATGAATTATGCTCGTGACGTTATTTTCAAAAATCATCTTTGTTCCTTGTGTGTTCCAATTCTCTGGATTTTTTATGTCTATCACTCCCTTGAAAAATTCTCCCAGTGGAGTGTGGAAGCTTGGTGAATCTTTGTACTTACTACGCCATAAAAATAAATCGATTTATTACGCTATATGCGTTTCTTGAGTGTCCCCTGCTCCAATTTCCGCTTTTAAATCCATATCATCCATACTCATAGATCTGAGTTTAGCACTTAAGACGATCACAAGCAATATCAATATGCAGAAGCGCACTACTTCCAGCTACAGCACCGACTCTCAGTTCGGATGCTGTCTTCCCTCACCGAAGAAACCGCCAAACTGTTACGTGAGCTGTGAGATCTCAAAAACCTGTTCCCAATGCGACCTGGCAATTGGAGCATATCCAAGCAATGTTTGTAGGTGGTAGTGGTAGTGTGTGTGTCTGTGTGTGTGTGTGTGTGTGTGTGTGTGTGTGTGTGTGTGTCTGTGTGCTGGGGGTGGGAGGTCTGGGTTGCAACGCAGTATGGAAAACTCGGATGGCTCCGTAGGCGAAGCTGAGAAGATGTTTCAGTTTTGGGTGTCCAAAGTCCATGTCCGCTTCTCCTCTCCTTCTCTGAGGCAACCATCCAGACGGCACGACATTGCATTACATCATTAACACTTTATGAGATAGGAGTTTGAAAGAAATATTTTTTCATCTACTCGGAAATCGGGTCTTCGACTCTTCGTAAACTTTTGTGTATGATGTGAAATGAATGTAATTACAAAACAGGACACAAGCAGGATATAGAAAACAAAACAAATAAGGATTTCTTCTAGATATTTTTAGGGAAAGTGGCTTTCTTCTGTTTCCTTCACTTGAAACAGTAGTTATCATTTTTAAACACTTAAATTTATGTCTTGGCTATTTTACAAGTAATTTTCTGCGTTTATATACTATAAGTAATTTGCTGTGTTTATATTTTGTAAGTAATTTGCGGAGTTTATTAGTCATATGTTGTTTTATATCTGTGCGCTTACACGTAATTGCCTAGAACGACCAATGAGAGCGTATATTGAAGCTTTAATTGATTCCTAATTCCTATAAATGCAAATCATCGTACGGGTCAAGTGTTTTTCTGGCGTAAACTTCCGAAATAAATGGAATATGGTTTGAAAGGGGAGAGAGATTGCCAAAGACCAAAGACGAAAGGACAAAATATAAATAAATAAATAAACAATAGCACAAAGCTGGAGAAAAATGTGATCACGGGAAGGGAAAGACAGAGATTTCAAATACAGAATGACCTAAATTTATCAAGAACGTGACTACACGGTAGACATGCAAGTGCAAATCCGTCCAAGACTGCTTACGAAATTTCCGGCCCAGCCCGTAAGATTTCAACTACTGAGGAAGCCCGGCCCGGCCCATGCAGTACAGGCATTGTCAGGAGGCCACATTTAGCTCCTTTTCTTCGAATAGGATTTCATAACATTTTAACATCAATGAATATCACTCCTGGTTGATAGTTTGACACTGTTCAATGAATTCATTATGAACTATACCCTTGTTATAGTAAAACACACAAAAGCTTGGTCTTGAACTGCGAGCATGGCATGCATGATTTTTTGGTTCTCATGCCACTCAAAGACACTTGAATGTTTCATAGCATCCTCACTATAAGCAGTGTTCGATAGCTCTAAAGTTGCAGTAGCACTTCATCGATTTCCACACAAAATTTGATACTATTACGCGGCTTTAAATGTATAACACTCATGTTTACCTAAAAACTCACAAACTGACTTCCATTGCTTCAGAAACTCCTCACACACGAAAGGCTCTTCGGGAATGCGATTAACGCAAGCACTACTTGAAATATGTTCAGACACGCATAGGTACTTGATTCCGCCAGTATTGTGGTCAAGGCGACACTAAGTAATTGTTCTGGAAAATAAATTTTCACACCACAAGAACGAAAATGTTACGGAAAACAGTATGTCCACAAATGTACAAAAATACTGGGACATACTGGTGTACGTGTATAAACGTAGAAAGATGTATATTTTTAAGAGTGTATGTTTATGAGCAAATGTATATTAACCCACAAAAGACTTCAAATCGTATTTCATTAGAGTGTCTTTTGTAATGAAAAATGGCAATTTCGAACAACCTGGGAATTGAATCCCTGCTCATAAATTAGCTTGGTGGATGTCTTCTTACCAGGTAAAGGGTTAATTTCCTGTTACGCATTGTTGGCAGCTCATGATTACTAGGCCCAACACATCTCGTCACTTAGTTTTCGTAAGTACGTCTCACAGCAAATGTTGAACATTTTCACGAGGTTGTATTTTCGCATCATTTGCTGTTCTTTCGATGGTGCACATTAGTCACGCTGGGCTCAACAGTCCCCTTACTTGGAACAGTTTATTCAAAAGAATAAAATTTTGAAATTATACTTTTGAAGCCAAACTAATACTTGATTGTGCATGTAGTATATTGCGCATTAATCACCTAAAATGGTGATGGCGTTTAAGGAAATTCGGACGTGAAGATACACACAGGTTCCCTCGCTGTATTTCCAAAGTTCATGCATGAACATTAATCGTAGGGTACTGATATTTATAAAATTAAAAAGATCAGTAAGTGATATAAGTTTGCTCTCAAAAATAACATTTAGGATATATGATGACGTTGATCGTGGACCAATTAAATCAGAATGAGTATACAAAATTAAGACTCAAGAAAAACACACTACTTTGTGTTAATTAAAGAACCTCCGGAGAATTCGGAAAAGCAAAGATTGCAAATACTAAGAAACCTATAAATTACATTATTATGGAGTCAGATGTAAGAATCTGATTCTCTTTAAAATCTTACGTTTCTCGGATCGTTTAATATCTAAATTATCCTAGAGGAAATATCTCGGCAGAAAGGTGTTCGGTATAATACCTGTGAAACTTATTTCAATTATTAACTCGGACACTAATTTGGCGTTAATTTTACATCGTTTTGAGCAGTGCCGTCTTAAGGGTTGGGCCAACGGGGCCGGTTCCCAGGGCCTCAACCTTAACAGAGGCTACCAACGCCCCAAGTGTTATGGATTTACCAAAAAGTCCAACTTTTTTACTACTTACCAGCAATTTTTATTATTTAATGAAAAGAAGAAACAGAAAGTTGGAATTTTGAAGATGCCAATCCGATTTTTGGTGTAAATATGACAAGGATGGTAAGTCAGATATTATCCGAAAATTTGAAAATTTTCATCGGTTAGCATACCCGGGCGTTTTCTGGGAGACTCGGGTTCGAATCCCGCTCCAGGATGATAAAAATTTTCAAGTTTTATGATATTATCTGACTTACCATCCTTGTCACATTTACGCCAATAATCGCATTGTCATCTTCAAAATTTGTATTATATGGCGTAATCCCGTATTTCTTTCAAGAAAGTTCGAAGTTATTCGGCTTTATTTTTCAAACCTTGCTTTAGCTTTAATTTCCTGAGCGAGGAGAAAGGAGTGAAGTTAGGATAGATCTTTTGTAACAAAACAGACAAAGAAAGCCGATCTCCCCTACAGTCCCAAGTGGGGATGATAGAGATTTGTTAGAACAATTAAATGAAAATTCTGAAAGCAAGTAAAAATGTGTAATTCGTAAACATGTATGAGGTATCCGAAAAACAAAGTGGCGTATCAGGATATATACGAAGAACATTTCTAAAGAAATGTCGTGAGCGCTTGGATTTCATGTTTGACTGCCGGGGCAAGTGCATCGTTTTATCTTGGTTTTGGCATACATCTCCAGAATTCGGAATGTAATGCAACCACTACACTTCCACAAGCGCATATCCACGTGTTTACGTTCTCACAGAAGAACTCTCGATTTTTAAAACGCAAACTATTTCCGACCTCAGATGATTCATTTTTTCATTTTCAAAACAATTTAAGGGCCAAATGTCATTCAGTGTGCTAGATGTAAATTTACGTGAGAATTAACTCATGTTCATGTGATCAAGGCATTTTTTTTTCTCTCCTTGCACGCATTCATCGCATTTTTTCCGAATCACTTTTTCCATTTAAACAGTCATTTGTGTTGTCTATCTATACCAAGAAGTGCACTTATGTTTATCATTGGGGTTTGCCCACTAGGGCTGCTTACATACATGTATGTTCAATGTTTAAATAAATGACAATAACCGTCTCCGCATATCGGCATTTTGTCAAGTGCATCACATTGTCTGGAAACTACGCTGGTTGGTTAATTTCTTTCTTCTGTTTTAATTTTATCTTCGTTGAATCATTTGTAGAATGAGGAAAATACATCTTACAGCAACGATTTTCTTTTAATTTTCTAAGCAACTAAATGCGAGTGCATTTGGTAGACTTCATGGAGTTCTATAATTTTTGTCATGTAGCATTTTTCATTCAAGTGGTATTGAAAAGTTGATCGTTATTGAATGTTCCTATATCACTTGGGAAAAAAATTTGGGTAGACCTTCATCTAGCAGTCGATTGGTAATGGTTGACAATGATATCAAAGATCAAGAACCGCCAAAAATGTGACTGCCGAGAGCCCCTAAAAGAGTTAAAAATGGCACTGGTTTTGAGCTAGGACTGTGAGTGACATATTCCATTGTGCAATGTAGAAATTTCTCCGTTTACTAAACATATTGATCATCCAATCCTTTGTACTTCAGGAACAATCATCCGTTTAGGTGAGAAACAGGCAGTATTTTCTTTGTTGTTGTATTCTGTGATTTTTAATAAGATGTCTAAAACATAAAAAACAATATTTAACTGTTAGAAATCCTAATCTTGCATTCCTATAGTTACCTACTAAAAGGCGATCAACAAACTATATTATGAGCTTCATCCGAACTTTATAATTATATTCAAAAATTCTTAATATTACATTTTTTTGTAATATGAAATAAATAACAATAAAAAGCTACTCTTTATTTGTATTGTAACGAATTATTTTTTGCAAAATTTCTGTATAAAAATGATTTAGAAAGCAATAGCGGAAGATATTGAAGTAAATACGATGCCGGATCAAGTTAGGATACAAGGTAGGCTATGATCTCCCTCAAAGTCGTCTCCTTGGACAGCAAACCACCGTTGCTAGCTATTTTGCTGCTTTTGGAACGCTAGCTGGTAGTCCTGTTCGCGAATCATGTCAAGCACCGTCTGCGAATCCTGCTGGATCTCGTCCACGGTTTCAAAATGGTGACTCTTCAGCTTCAGATTCATCTTCTAGAACAGAAAGGGACGAAATCTGGAGAGTGAGGCTGGAGAGGAAGGGTAGTCATGCTGTTGTTCCTGCAAAACTGGCTTGTTGTTAACGCTCTGTGAGCTTCTGCATTGTCGTGATAAAGCCGGAAAACGCCCTTGCGCCATAGTTCAAGTTATTTGCGGCGAATGTCCTCCCTAAGACGCCGCAGAATATCGCAGTGAAAAGGGGCGGTGACGGTCTATGCCTGGTGTGACGAATCCACGGTGTACAACCTTCGAGTGTCAAAGAACACGATGAGCATGCTTTTGGTTGGGATCCCCACTTGTAGGGCTTACTTCGGTCGTGGAGATTCAGCGCTTTTCCACTGCGACGACTGTTGTTTGGTCTCCGGGTCACAACCGTAGACCCAAGTCTCGTTCACAGTGATGACCTGCGACAGGAACGTTGGTTCATTCACAACCTGCTAGCGAAGACCTTGACAGTGTTCATCACGGAGCGCCTTCTGACCGGGGTTCAGAACCTTTGGCACAAACTTTGCAGCAATGCGGAGTTTGTTTAAAATCGACGTCAGAATTTCTTGCACTGTTCCATATTACACATTCACGATGGTAGCAATCTCTTGAATGGTTCTTCGACGATCCTCATGCACCAGTTCTCTAATTTTCCCCCATTTTTCTCGTGGACGATCACCTTTCTCTCGTGATCACCTTTCTCTTCCATTTTTCTCGTGGACGATCTCGTGGCTTTTCTCGTGGACGATCACCCTGACCTCTAGTCGTCTTCCAGTTCTGTTCTGCCGTTGGTGAAGTGCGAGTACCCCTCAAAACACCTCCCATGACTCATTTCCTCATTGCCATAAGCTTGGCGCAACATTTCATGCGTCTCCGTTCGTGATTTGCTGGGTTTCACGCAAAATTTGATGTTCGCTCGCTGCTCTAGTTTGCAGTCCATACCGAATTTGCAGGTGTGTTCTGCACGTGGTCACCAAAATCTCGTGTAGCACGGCTCCCGATGTTCACAGAACGATGCCACACGGCACAATGACTCATGAAGGTTACTGTCCTTGACCGCTTCTCGCGCATCTGCGTACTGTCATCTGTTGGCGCGCTACGTACCTAGTGTCCGAACTTTTTGATCGCACTACGTAATAATATTATAATCCAAAGCAGAACCAAATTATTAGTAACGTGTACCTAATAATGTGCTGTGCCACTCAAAGTGTTTTGAGCGCTTCGTCTCCATGTGCTGGTTCAAAAACTCAAAAAGCTGTTTGTGTTATTCTGTAGGTATATTTCAAGTAAGCAGATGCGATGTCGTCCCGTCGTCATTTGCCGAATATTTTCTAGAACAGAATCTGTTTTTACAAATGATTCGCTAAAATCAGTATTATAGTCTGTTTTTGATAGTGTGTGGTCAGTTGTGTGTGCCAAAATTTTGCTGTACATGCCGATGCTGTACTGAACTGTTGCAGCTGTTATCCGGTTAAACCCCATCCAGTCGCTGTTACACGCGAATATTGACCAATTTTATACCCAAATGTTTGTTGTACGTATTAATCAGAATAGCATGTGTCTGACAGATATTAAACAGTTCTGAAAATATGGTCTTACTCCTTAGTTCTAAGTTATTTGAAAACAGTTTCCAAATTTGCTGTATTGTGGATCAGTTGTTTTTATTCTTCTTAGTGAAAAAAGTTGAACTTGCAAGTATTTGCGACAAAATTCCGTTATAGTTCGCGCAGGCAAAATGAATCAACTGTGCAGGGTACAAAGGTTTCTTCTCCCTCACCTGGACGTGTTATCCACAGCATCAGGGTGACCAGGGTGACAAAAGCCCGTACAACGAGTGAGAATATCTGTGGGACGACATCAGTCAATTTGCTATTACGCGGACACTATCAAAGGATTAACCAGAGGCCTTTTTACAGCTGGATTGTCCGTGCATCTCATTGCGTCGAAAATACATCGGGATTCATGAGTTGTCACCAGAACGTGGTGTCACTGTCTGGAGGATTGATTGTACGATGTGCGGCTGTACGTGATGGTGCAGTTATGAGGAAGTCTGAACATCTCGACCGCCAGGTGCGAGAGCAAATACTAGAAGCGCACAATCTACACCTAATGGCATTCGCCGAAGAGTACATAGAGTTGCGGGGACCAACACGAATTGTACATCGAATGGGGATGAGTTGCCCGCGCGTTTCGTACTTTTAAAATGTTGAAATACATATTTATGCACTAAGAGTAATGGGAAGTATATTTTTGATTCATTAAACCGATTTTTCAATTGAATGTGTGAAAACTATTTAGATTGACGTGAATTTATCTGCTCTGGTCTAAAGTCGTGGACATAATCTTCGAAAAATGCAATAACGTGTTTAGTAAGCAAAATGTTTCCTTCAAGCAAATGGGGTGTGTGAATCAGTATAAGTTAAGAAACGTCAGATTTCGTTCTATAACTGATTTCTCTGCAATATAGTACTTCCCTTATTTTTTTTCATTTCATTTCAATTATTTCGTATTTCGGTTGTTACAATACGCAGTAGACATAAAGCAAATTAATACAGCAACCAGGAAATAAGAGTGATATGTTGTCTTAACTTTTAATCATGCGTAATTTTCGTTTGATAACTAGACTTTGTTCAAAATGTGATGTTGGTATACCTACTTCTATGCATTGTTTTTGATATTTAAATATACAATTTGCAAGTTAGCATTATCTGTACGTTTTCTAAAATATGTATTGTCTCATATATTCACGTTTATCGCAAGAACAATTATTTTCAAATTTGAAAAGATGACACACTTACGAAATGTTGACTTTATTTCTTACTAATTTTTTATATTCCTGTCTACTTATTTTTGGCTTTGACGGTCTGGCAAGAAAAGTTAAAGTTTTCAAACATGTGGGTGCGGAAATTGGATGCCACGTACAGCTCTACTCATTACCACAACAAAAATGTGCTGATATAGATTTTACTATTATTGAGACCATAGCATGGTGGGGAAGTTCTATGACTTTCGTAGCGTAATATATGCCTTTTTGACATATACGTTGCTTACATATGTCCTTATATGCATGTCTGAGTATACATCTGTTTTCAAATCATAATTTTCAAAAATGGCCTAAATAACCAAAGAATTTGCGTTAAATTAAACATTTTCACAGCTTCGTCAACGGTATTGTACCAGGTGGATATTGTACGCGAGTATAGTTACAAAAACTAAAAATCATAATATTACTTGGGCAATCAGGCTGCATATTTTCAGCGGCATGTGTTAGCTGTCGGGAACCACTGCGAAGACTTCAATTAAAGTTACATCATTGTGCAAAGTTTACCTGGCGGCATACCGATCTTGCGTGACGAGAAGAATGAACCATGCTTTATTCTGCTAGGATTCTGATTCCGTCTCAGCGCAGGTTGTCGCCGATTGATAGTCTATGGAGCACGTAGACAAGGGGCTGAACTTGCAAATCCTCTGTGTGTGCCATATGACTCACCAATCTCGTAATACGAATTCGGGGACAATCTGTCTCAACAACTCTTCAGCGCTCGTGCGCATAGTAGTAACAATTACCGCAAAATCATACCCGCATGAAATGATGCAGTTCAGTTTTTCTTTCCTTTTAACAATAGGGTACCCGTAATTCCCAGTTTGAATAACGTCCAGCAACACGACACCAACATTAGCCGACCTTTACTATAATGTGTCCAGTTGCTATTCTCAATAACCTGATGCTCATCCATTTTTACAACAGATGACATGTGCAACGAAGTTTTCAGTTCTCAATGACTCTGTGTATGATTACCTCGTATTGTCGATGATTTGAACAGCGAATAACGGCACATTTTCAGCGGAACCCCAGGACGCCTGACGAGGAATTTTTCACACGCTCGCACGACCTGTTTGCGAATGTATAGCCAAGTATGGTAGCAATACGACCTACTGTTTCAGGCAAAATTATTATGTCTGCTCCTCCATTACATCATGCAGTTCGTAAGAAATTAAATCACTTCCTCCTTCTTGCTTGCCTACATGTATGGTATATGGCTTGCCATTTCGTGAATTCCTTCATGATGCAGCATTTTCTATGTAGAGAAGAGTAAGTCAGTCTCTGGATAGAAGGAGTTCGGACTTCCTTTTTCAGAAAGAGGAACTTATGAGACCTGCTTATGAGATTACTTACCAAAAAAAAAAAAAAAACGCATGTTATCACATTTGATATCCAGGAAAAAATGAGCATGATTTGTTTTGAGATAAAATGTGTTGCTAAATTTTAAGGTAAGAATCATCTGACATATCATAACGTTTCCTTTCTATACCAGATGTTTACAATTATTTCCTGAAATTACATTATGTACTACTGCAATGTATTCTTACAAAACATCAAGTATTATTTGTGACTTTTAGGAAAACTACGCCGTATTCTTGAATAACAGCTTGCAAACTATTCTTTGAATACCAACTTGCAAAGCATTCTTTGAATACCTTCTTGCAAATCATTCTTTGAATACCATCTTGCAAAATATTCTTTGAATACCATCTGTAATGTATTTGGTCTTTTCGGATTATGCTTTCTTTATAAATTGTGTACTGCTTACCCCTCTGATGTTCTGCTCCTCTAATTGACATCACACTGGAGCTTGTGAATATTTTGTATAGACACTGGACAAAATTTTATCTTTATCGGTTCTGAGATCAGGAAGTTACTGAATGATACCATCTTTACTCATAAGCTTAAACTGAAGGAGCGGGCTGCGTGGAAAACATTCAGGTCCGTGGTCAAAAGTTTACTCTAGTATAAGGAGTAATATGAATTGACGTCCCCCTTAAAAACCAGTTTCTTTCCCTCACTTCTCGACTTCTCTTCCGAGAACTTGGGAGCTGTCAGTGTAGAGCAGGGGGAAAGGTTTCACCAGGATATCCGAACTATGGGGAAGAGATGCCAAGGCAGCTGGACCTAGAAATGATGGGTGACTACTTCTGGTCTTTGCAGAACGAAGACAGAACATAAAATAATGAACTTCTTGAAAGCGTAAAATATACTTTACCACGTTTTCTCTTACTTTATATTTCTATATTATATTATTATTTACTTTATATTCAGTGGACTGCAACTCCGATGTTTCTAATTCTTTAACTGCAATACTGTAAGTAATTACCGAGTTTATTTTAAAAGTAAATAATGATATCCGCTTAGCAAAAGAAGAAGACAAAGTTTTGCACATTGTTCATACAAGACTATCACATTTATTTTTATTTCCCCCATATGCGTATTCAGCAAAGTTTGAATTTTATCAATCCTTAATAAAAAATACAGCTTTACGTGCTGCAGGTCTTTCACAGCCATATTTGAATTCAGCACAGTAAATTTTTTTTTTAAAAACACCTTATTTGCGTAATATTAAAAAAGTATCAATAGGATATCTACTGTGATCATACTTGTTGTGGAATATCATATTACGAACATATTTGAAAATAGAGAGCATTCTCTGATACAAGCACAAATAATTATTAATGCACTCTATTATACAAAATAAATTATTCTCGTACTGCCAGTTATCTAGCTTTAATGATTTGGTTGTTAACAACCAATACAAATGTTTCAGACATTTGGAGAAAATGTACTTTTCTGCATTTTTACGGATCACGATATTTTAAGTTGCAGCGACAGGTATGAAAACTCTCTGTGCATATCTTTCTTTATTGTGTTCCATAATATACACTATATTGACAAACCTCAACAGACACCACTTCTAAAGCAAATGAACTGATCATCTGCATTGTTAAGATGCGCGGTGCAGTTGCAAACGATATAAAAACAAGTTTGTAGTTGACCACGATCATATCGCACTGCAAGGTGGAGTCAAAATGTCGGCGGGATAGAACGGACTTTGAAGAATAAAATGTTGTTGGGTGTTATATTAGTTGGTTATCCATAAGAGAAACCGAGAGGCGTTTAAACGTATCCAAATCAACTGTTTTGGATGTACTGAATAAGTGGAAGACACACGGCGCATCTGAAACAGCAAAACTTACCGGCTGACAAACGAAAATCAGTGATAAAGGACATCGAAGCCTCAGGACAGTCGTAAGAGCTGATCGACGGAATACTTCACAAGACCTCAGTGACCAGGTGAGTAAAAATGCTGAAACTTCGGCATGTACACGTACCATTCGCAGACTACTTCATTCCATGGGTTACCCTTATCGTACTTCTGCTCATAAGCATTTCATCTCCACTCGGAATGCTACTCGTCGTTTGGCATGGTGTAAAGAAAATGTATCGTGGACCGTAGATCAACGGAACGGGTCCTATGGACTCATGAATCCAGATACACGATCCACCAGTTTGATGGTCGTGTGTGATTATGGCAACAGCGGGGAAAATGCCGTTTACCACCGTGTACTGTTCCAACGGTCCAGTTTGGAGATGGCAGTGTATTCCTGAGGGGGTGTTTTTCGTGGTACGGTTCCGGCCCATTGTGTATAGTGGACAATCCTGTTAACCAGCAGGTCTACCTGGATATTCTAGACAATTATGCCCTAACAACTCTGTGGAAATACTATGCAACCGCGCCTTGTTGTTACCAGCATGATAATACACCAAGCCATACAGCAAGGTCTGTTACGGCCTGGTTGGCGATAATTCCGTATTGGGTGTGGACTGGCCAGCACAGAGCCCTAATCTTAATTACATATAGCACCTACGGGATGAATTAGAGCGCCGCATAAGAAGTTTAAAACCAAGGTCTACTACTCAGCAACAGTTAGAGCCAGAACTATGTACTGAATGGAAGCGCATACCATCGTTGTGTTCCAAAACTTCGTCGGAAGCATGTCCCGAAAGGTCAGTGCATGCATTAAAGCCAGAGGTGGACAGGCACATTACTAATGTATGTCAATAAAGGCTGTGTTGTGTTTCTCTTCTAGCTGTCCTGGGACTTATGTCAATACAGTGTATATTAGAAACAAAAATTCTTGGTATATGAAATCAGGTATCACGTTTGACCGCAGGTTTCATTCCAAGGTGAGGAAGAAAAAAACTGCCCTTTTAAGGGCATTTCTGTTTCTGAGGAAAGAAAAAACGGCCCTTTTAAGGGCATTTCTGTTTCTGAGGAAGGAAAAAAACGGCCCTTTTAAGGGCATGGTACAGCTATCTGTGCTAAAAGAAAAAATTAAAAAAATCGCAAAAAAATTCCAAACCACAAAAGTGATAGAGAAATTCATTGTTGATGTTGATAAATATTTAGATGAAAATGCTACGCAAAAGCAAAAAAATTGGTTACTCCAACCGTGGAAAAACTAAAATATTTCGCTGGCAGGCTTAGGAAAGAAATTAAAGAGGCAGAAAAAATTAACTGTAATGAAGATCCTCAATTGCAGTATGCTAATAACATTACATTTTATAACACACAAAATGAACTGCCTCTTCTATATGATAATGTGGAAAATAACCACACTGAAATAGCAAGCCAACAAGAAAAAAACATAGAAAGCAGTGAAAGCACTGAAGAAAGCAAAATTGACCTATTAATTAAAAAAATTAAAGAAAAGTCCACGAGTGAGAAACTTACGGAAAAAAATAAATGGAGGAACAGATAAAAAACCAAAAATTGGTGAATGGACCATCAATAAAATAACAGAATTAGCTGTCAAACTGGTCAAAAACAAGGAAGCAATCAATTGCAATACTGACCGAGTTATTGAAAGTAACAGCAATATAAATAAAATTGACACAGTAAAAAATGATGAAAAAAAAACCGAGGATGAATTTTTTTCCTCTGAAATAAATGGACTTAACATATTAATTTGGAATGCGCAAGGCATCAAAAGGCAGCATAGAGAATTCTTAGCTTACCTAAAATACAAAAAAAAATAATAATAATGCGCTAATTAATGAATCCTGGCTAATGGACAGAATTAATTTCAAAATTCCCAATTACAAGGTTTACAGAAAACCTTGTAATTGGGAATTTTACAGAAAACCTCCCAAAGTGGAGGAATTTTGATTGCAGTGAAAGATAAACTAGAGCAAAGTGAAGCAACATGCAACACAGAGGATGGCATGGAAGCGCACTCGGTTATTATTAAAACAAAAAATAACCCGATTAAATTTACGGCGCTATACAATCATCCCTAACACACTAATACCAGGGAAGCTCTAGATAATCTTTTCGAGGAAGATATTCCTACGGTCATAGCGGGAGATTTTAATAGTAAACACCGCTATTGGTACTGCCCTAGAGCTAATAAAAGTTTAAACAATATCTTCAGATATCTCTTAAACAAAAACATTGATTTGGGGCGCCATCTGAACCCACAAGAACGGCGCTCAGAGGAACTAGCAACATACTAGATTTTGCCCTCTTGAAGAATAATAAATATTTCTTTGAAATTGACACTGCGGCAGCGCTCTCCTCTGACCACATTCCAGTTCACCTCCAGCTTTATACTGATAAAACTGTGACGGTAGTACCCAAAATGGTCACTAACTTAAAACAATTGGAAGAGAAAATTAAACTAGTGCCACCCCCAGTAATTGGAGACTGTAATAGCAAAGAAGAAATTGACAGTGCTATTAAACTCTTTAACCTCGACATTAAAAAAATTATGGAAGAATGTCAAACTCCTGCTAAAGAGAAAAAATATCCGTACTATTTACCCAAATAAATTTTTGAATTTATTAAAGAAAAAAATAGGTACCGAAGCAAGTGGCAAAGAACAAGAAATAAAACGTTCTATGACCTTTATTGCTGCATAAATAGACAAATTAAAAGAGGAATCAGAAAATTCGAGAATGGGTCATGGGGTCAAGTATTAGAGGAAGCTCATATTGAATACTCTGAAAATTCGGATAAAAAAATAAAATGACTCTATGGAATCTTACGTCGAGCTTGCAAAATAAAAATGTCAAATTACTCCCACCACTTCAAAAAGAAGATGGGACGGTAGTTAGAACTGACGAAGAAAAAGCAGAAATTTTTGCAAACTCACTAGAAAAACAGTTTAAAATAAATGATATCTCTGACACTGATGTAGCCATTAAAATGAAAAAGGCCCTGGATACTTATTTTAAACATGCGGAGGATGTAGAAAATTCTAGAGTCATCACTTAAAGTGCACAACTCTATGAAGAATTTACTAGTAAAAAAAAACCTGTGTTAACATCCCCAATTAAAAGTAAACAGAAAGGCTCTTTTAAAAAAAATAGGAGGACAAGGCATAGAAATCAGCAACCAAAAGTAGTAAATGCAACGGCGTCTCTTACGTCCGATAGACAGCTACCTCTAAATAAAGTGGATACGACTTCTATCGGGTCCGGAATCCAAAAAATGCAAAAGTCGGGCAGCAACTTCAAATTAATGGTGCTACGACCTCTTTTGGGTCCGGAACGCCAGAAACTGAAAAGATAAGAAAAAACAAGACACCTTTTAAGGGCAAAAAAAGAAAAATTTGTTCCCCCAGATTTTGAAAAAATACTACCCATCAGTGAAAGGGAAGTTAATTTTCATATTATTAATCTTAAAAATAAAAAGGCACCGGGCAATGATGGCATAAATAATAAAATTCTGAAAACATTACCGGAAGAGTATGTTCAAACCCTTATTAAAATATACAAATGTGCCATTAAATTAAATTATTTCCCTGATGTTTGGAAGGCAGCAGAGGTAATATTATTACCCAAGCCAGGTGAAAACCCGGCAATTCCGGAAAATCACAGACGGATTTCTTTGCTCCCAACCATGGGAAAAATCTTTGAAAAATAATTCTTATTAGAATGCAACACTTCTGTGAGGAATTCCCAGTAATTCCATTTATTCAAGGAGGTTTTAGAGATAAACACTCCACGGTGCACCAACTCTCTAGAATAACTAAAATGTGCTGAAGGAATAATAAAAAAAGAGCACACAGCAGCCATATTTCTGGATGTGGCAAAAGCATTCGATAAATGCCCACATGAGGTAATTATCTACAAGCTAATAGCACATGATTTCCCACCCTGGATTATACATATAATCAAATCATACCTCACTAACAGAAATTTCTGTGTAAAAATCAATGGGAAAAAACCGTTAAAAATAATCGAAGCTGGTGTACCGCAAGGCAGTGTACTCGCACCAACGCTGTACTCTATCTTTACGTCAGACTTTCCCAACTATAATAACAGAAATCTGACTACAGCTCTCTATGCTGATGACACTGCACTCGCTCATACTTCCAAAAATAAAAATCAAGCAACTTTCATGTTGCAACATTATGTTGAACAACTTCAGAAGTATTTCTTAGATTGGAAAATCAAAATCAATACTGAAAAACTCAAGCAATTCTATTTTCTAGGATTAAATGCAATCACAATCCAGACTTTGAAATAGAAATGTATAAAAAAAATACCTTGGGTAAATGATGTTAAATATTTAGGACTTTTTATGGACCACAACCTGAACTGGAACAAGCATATTAAAGAAACTCTGTCCAAATCTCTTAAGATCAGAGGAAGTCTTCAGCCAATAATAAAAAATAAAAGGCTTAACAGGAAAAACAAAACTTTGATATGGAAAGCCTGTATCAGCCCTGTTATTACTTTTCCCTGTTCTATCTGGGGCAACTGCAACAAACAACAGAAAAATAAGATTACCTCATTTCAAAATAAAACCCTACGATATATGGTTGGACTTGATGGAAGAACTTCAAACCATACTATCCGAAGCATGCTAAATATTTATTCTATCCATTACACGATGTATGACTTAGCTAAAAGATACTATGAAAAAGCTAAGATTCATCCTAATCCTCTAGTCAGAGAGGCCATTAACTATACTGTCAATGAAACTGACAGTTATAAAAGGCCAAAAGCTATCTTGAATAAATATTCAGAAATGAACCCAATTCACAGCTACCCTAGCAATAAAAATAACAATAATTGGGACTAGTGTTCGTAGATTATTCTTTACATAAGAAGAATTTTTGTTAAAAAAAAAAAAAAAAAAAAAAAAAAAAAAGGTCTCTTTTAAGGGCCGTACTCTGTTTTACAAATATACTTCACATATGTGAAGAAATCTTGTTAAAAAAAAAAGGGCTCTTTTAGGGGACCAACGTGTTTTGCAAAGAGAAATATTGCAGTTCACATATATGAGACTGGCCCAGAAACATGGTACTATGGTTTAAAAAAATAAAGTACCATACTCCCCACCAGCCAGTGGAAAAAAAAAAAGAAAAAAAGAAAAATTCTCTGAGAAGCGAGGTGAAAAGCCGACTCCTACATGGGAACTGAGCAAACGACAACTGTGTGGTTTAAGGTGCCTTACAACACAGGGTTTTGTGAGAAAACTGGGTGTTTATCTGTAGGATTTTTCTTGTGTGGTTCTTTTTTTTTTTTTTAGGCACCCCTTTTCCCTGGCCTTTCCCTGATTCCCTGCTGCCGGGCGTTGTCTGCGGGATGACTTGCTTTGACTGATTTGTTGCAGGTAAGTATAAAGGGTAGCTTACAACTTCAATACTTAACGGGAAACCGTATACTCCTTTTGCTCTAATATTTCTGTACTTTTCTTTCATGCTGTTCTATCAGGAAAATTTGTTCCCAAATATGTTATCTTCTTCTTTTTCACCTGACAAAAGGCGCAGTGCGCAGGGTGTTCGGGTCTCTCAACCTCAGATAGGAAATCTCTCTCTCTGTTCTTTATAACCAATAGCATTCAAGTTCCACATGTGCATTATATAAATACCTGGGTTAAACTCTTACGTTTGGTTCTAAAAAGTAAAATAACAATCGCATAATTTTGCTGAATATATTAGGTGTAAAAATACGTTTTAACGCGTTTTAAGACAAAGCAAAATGTAACTTGCTAGAAAACACCAATACCTTTACGAATCAAAATATGCTCAGTCATTATCTATCACCTTCCGCCATCGGTCGGGTAGCTGACGGTTTCCAGCCGTGAAGAAAACTTTGTCGTGTGACGCGATGAAGTCGTCAACCCATTTTTGCACTTCGTCACAGATCCGGAACCATACCGGAGACAAACCGTGTTGCATCGATCGGAACAAATGATAGTCTGAAGAGGCCATGTCGGGACTATACGCTGGATGCTTCAAAACATCTGTAGCCAAGGGTCAAAAACGTTTCCTTGACCGATTTCGCAACATGTGGCCTAGCGTTGTCATGCAGTAATTTAGCAGGACGCAGCGATTGTTTCTTGTAGCGATCAGCAGTAACAATTTGATCCTGGTCCAATAGTTTATAATTCAACACACCCTTCATATTCCACTAAGTGCACAGGATAACTTTCTTGGGGTGAATACTGCGAAGTCGTTGCTTCACCGGAATCTACCCAGGGGTTGTCATACCATATCCACTTTTCGTCATCCGTAACGATTTTCCCAGAGAAAGACTGATTCAAACACTTCATGATACGCTCATCCTTGTTCCTCTGGCTCGGGTCACATAGAACCCATCATTTCTCTTCCTTCTGAAACTTTCCCATTGCGCGTAGCAATTGGAAATTATTTGCTGAGTTACCTAAAGTTGTTTAGCTAGTTCTTTTGGGTTTGAGACGAATATTCACCAAGCAGCACTTGCAGTTCCTCATGTGCAGCTTTCCACGTAGCGCCGCTATGTTCTCGATCGTTAACATCAAAATCACCTGATTTAACGATCTAAATCAAAATTTACACTTGTTTTTCGATACAGTATTCTCCCCCAGAACAGATCGATGCGCATGATTTTGCAACACGTTTACCTAGATGAAATTCGTAGCGAATGCGGTGTCGAATAAATACGTTATTGCTTTCCATCTTTCACCTACCAATGTGCAAGTGCGTGTGACTGTTGGGTGAACTTCTGGTGTCACATTTCATACCCTGTACTAGTTACGGTCACACGACAAGAACGCAGGGGAAGGTCGGATATGTAAATCAGCGGTATACATCACACAATAAATGCTTTAGAACGTATTTGAGCGCCTAATATCTGAACGTAGATTGAAAAACCTTCTAAACCTTCTCTTATATGAATACTGAGGAGAGGCTGTGATGTGTAACATCACAGCCTCTCCTTGACAAATGTCAACCCCGCCTTCTCGTGGTACATCCTGTTCCCACTAAAGGGGCTCTGACGACCGCCAATAGCGGTATAACTATACCATCGGGATTAGAGGAAATGCTATCCCACACTCACCAACCCGCTTGGCCAGCGTGGTGAGTTATGGTGAAACCCCTCCAAAATGACTCCACAACTTAAATCTTGGCCCTCAGTCTCCGGCAGCTGGAATGTACCTGGCCAAGGCAGCGGCCAGTGCGACATGAAGGCAGAGGGTGCTAAGAATCCCCGGAGGACCGGACTAGGCTGCCATCTGATGCTGACCTTGGCTACGTATAACGGACGCTCCCTATCTTCTGATTCAAGGCTTCTTGAATTGGAAGAGGAACTACAAAGGATCAAGTGTGACATCGTCGGGCTAAGTGAGGTAAGGAGAAAAGGAGATCTCATTGAACTGAAAAGTGGACATATCTTCTACTATCGTGGGACAGATACTGGCAGAACTAGTGGTATTGGATTTATAATAAACAAGAAACTAAAGGACAAAGTTGTAGAAGTTGAAAGTTCATCTGACAGAGCTGCACGACTCGTTATCCAACTCTCGAGAAGATACCAGGCTCAGATTATTCAAACTTATGCACCCAAAACAAGTCATGCTGAAGAAGAAATTGAAGAATTTTATGAGGAAATTCGTGATCTAAATAATAAAGGTAAGCAGCACTTGAAGATAATTATGGGAGATTTCAATGCAAAAATAGGGCAACGGGCAACAGAATGAAACTTCAGTAAGTAAATTCGGTCACGGCAACAGAAACCAGCGTGGAAATACTCTCGTAGAGTTTGCAGAGGCAGAAGGGTTTTTCATCTTGAACTCCTTTTTCAAGAAAAAGCCACACAGGAAATGGACATGGAGACATCCAAATGGGATGACAAGTGAAATTGATTTTATTATGTGTAACAAAAAATTCGTCATAGAAGACTGCAGTGTGCTAAACAAGTTCAACACAGGCAGTGACCATAGATTGGTGAGATGTAAGATGCACCTCAACACTAAACTCGAACGTAGCAAGCTCAAAAGACAAACAAAATGTATTGACATAACCAACCTTAAAAAACGCCATAATACCTTCAAATTGGAACTGAAGACCAGATTCTCTGCTTTAGAAGGCCTAACATCGGAAGAAGTGGATATTTCTGAAGTTAACAGAAAAGTAACTAAAGCTCTTATGGAAACAGCAACAAAATTAGCTGGGTCTAAGAACAATTTGCATGTGAACAAATTATCAGGAAAAACCAAAATGTTGATGCAAAAAAGAAGAGAGATGAGGACAACTAAAGAAGATGTGACTTCCAAAGTGGAATATATAGAGCTATGCAAGACAGTACGAAAAATTATCACTGAAGACGTAAGGAAATTCAACTGTGAACTAGTAAGGAAAGCAATTGAAAACAACCAAAGCCTAAAGATAGCAAAAGGGGCATCTCAGTAAGGGAAAAAAACAGATTATGGCACTGAGAAAAGAAGATGGTTCTGTAACAAGAAATAGAGGCGAAATTTTGACAAGAGTGAAAGATTTCTACTCCAAATTATATGAAAGGGATGATACATATACTCCAGGCATCATGAAAGGTACCAGAGTTCTTCCAGTCCTTCCAGCAGAAGTTGCACATGCAATCAAGAACATGAAGCGGGGAAAAGCTCCAGGAGAAGATGGAATTACTGTAGACATCATACAAGAATCAAGTGGAGAAATCGAAACAGTACTCGCCCAAATTTTCACTCGAGGCCTTAATGAAGGGAAGATTCCTGAGGATTGGAACAATGCTACAATGATCCTGCTACATAAAAAAGGTGACATTGAGGATCTCAGGAACTACAGACCTATCAGCCTCCTATCAGTGGTTTATAAAATCTTCACTAAAGTTCTTTCACACCGCTTGAAGGTAACACTGGACATGGCTCAACCGAGAGAACAAGCTGGATTCAGGAGTGGCTACAGCACAATAGATCATATCCACGTACTGAGAGAACTAATTGAAAGAGCGAGGGAATATGAACTTCCATTGTGCATGGCTTTTATCGATTATGAAAAAGCCTTTGATTCGGTGAAACCATCAGCAGTTGCAATGTCTCTGAAATCCTGCCGTATTAAAGATGCATACATTAATATTATTAATAACATCTATGAAAATGCAAGTGCAAAGATTCGGCTGTTTGAAAATACAACACACATAAAAATTGGAAAGGGAGTGAGACAAGGTGACACCATATCTCCGAAGCTCTTTAATGCCACATTGGAAAATGTCTTTCAATCACTGAACTGGGAAAACAAAGGCATAAAGATTAATGGAGATTATCTAACCCACCTTCGTTTTGCTGATGACATAGTCATTTTTGCAACTACCCCATCAGAGCTACAGAGTATGATGCAGGAACTTGCTGACAAGAGTAAAGAAGTGGGATTAAAATGAACTTTCAAAAGACAAAAGTGATGTTCAATGCTTTTACAAGAAATTAAGATTTATCGATTGATGGAGAAAAGCTGGAGATAACAGACACGTACGTTTATCTTGGACAGCAGATATCAAGTGAGGGTCACATTGGTGAAGAAATTAATCGGCGTACAAAACTTGCCTGGAGAGCTTTTGGAAGAAACAGCATAATTTTCAAGAGCAATATGCCATTATGTCTTAAAAGAAAAGTGTTTGATCAATGCATCCTTCCAGTGCTTACGTATGGTGCAGAGACGTGGACCTTAGCTAAAAGAGACATACAACGGCTGCAGACAACTCAAAGCAGCATGGACAGGTGCATGCTTGGTGTAACCAGGAGAGATAAGAAGAGGAACACGTGGATCCGAAAAATGACAAGAGTGGAAGACATCATGATTTGAGTTAAATCCCTGAAATGGCAATGGGCTGGACATACTGCCAGAAGAACAGACCATCGATGGACAGCCGAAATTTTAGATTGGATTCCAAGGGACAGGAAAAGACCCAGAAGAAGACCACATGGAAGATGGGTGGATGAAATTCGAAAGTATGCGGGAGTGACATGGAGGAGACTGGCACAAGACAGACCGTTGTGGAGGAAACTTGGGGAGACCTTCGTCCAGCAGTGGATTGATAATGGTTGACAATGATGATGATGATGATGATGATATGAATACTATTCTAAAAATGCACAGGATAACAAATATTGGTTCTTTAATAACAATATTGGTTTTTCAAATATTGGCGAGCCCTTGCGTTAGAGTGATCTGAGCAAGATGGACTTTGGCAAGTTCTTGCGGAGGTATAGCCCTGACGTCTCCTTCCGGAAAACCTCAGGGGTATTGACTTTCTGCTGTATAATGAGTTCCTAGACTGTGTCATCAAGAGCGTGAAACGCTGTTATGAGGCTTGAACTGCTGAGACGTATGACCGAGCTTTCTGTTGAAGTACTTCTTTCAATTCATTCTGACACCTTATTTTTCATCTCGTAGCGAAATAAACAAATCGAACAAAATAATTTACGCACTTTTCCTAACGTACCGTTGGATGCAGGTCTTCATCAAATTTCATAATATTTCGAGAATGATTGGAGTTATTACGATTTCCTTTTCTTATTTGTTTAGGGAAATCAGTGCATATTATTTGTTTAATATTCATATTATATCACGATAGCGCACATTTGTTTTTCCAATACACCAAATGTTATATATTCTTTATTTTATGCCCGACTTTACAGAGATCCGACGTAAGAGATTGAAACAGAAATGCATAAAAACTGTTTTTGTTTCTATTTCACAATACTTACACAATTTATTAAATCTCCGCTTTACACAGTGCGAAGAAGGTATACCATAACATATAGATTACCAGTGTTTCGTTGGTTACAAATTAAAATATTTATTCACGATATTATTTTCATAATATACTAAAAATGAGATGTACGTAGTATTCTTTGCAGAAGTCAATGAGAAAATATATTACATTAATTATGACATACAGAGAATGAAACTTCTATCCAAACAAAACATATTCCCAATATAAGCACAAAAATTCATGCAACAGTAATACTGTATAACATCGCGTAACGTGAATCATCAACCCAAAACGAATGAAGAAGAATAGCGAATGTTTGCCTAGGGAGTCTCTAAATTAAGAAACAGTGAAATTTCATAAGTTGGGCTGAACATTAAATGTAAGCAGAGATGAACACTTGGAAGCGGAACTGCTGATGTAATGAACTTTGTTTTGCTTTATAGCGACAGGAAAGTGATTCTTTAAAGAACCGATGATGTTAACAGTTGTCTCTGTATCAAATGCCGTTTTTTATATGCTTATCAGAATTTTGACGGAATTTTAAAAATCTAAGGTAACGACATTCACTTCCGTCAGCATAATCTTAACAATTATTTTTTTTATTCTTAACGAAGTCTTCGGTTAACATCTGAGACAACAACAAGAAGGCATCGCATAACGCCCGTTTGTAAGATAAGCGGGAACCTAAATTAAAAGCCCACGATATTTATTCCATCGTTTAGGTATTTAACGCCGGTTAAATTATATTATTGGGCATAATTTTGGGCCAAAATAAAAATATAACTTTGACATCATGCAACATTTTTGTAGGAGATATAATTTTTCCCAGATTTGATTGTAGTTTTTATTGAATATGACTTCCCCAATCGTCACGTCCATCATGGACTAATGAAATACCATTGCAATAAATGTGCAAAATTCGTTTGTTACTGAAACTTTATATTTTCTTAAACGTGGAAATCATTTGGAATGCTCTACACGGTAACGCTTCAGGATCTTTGCACTTTTAGCTGCTTTACGTTTCTCCTTTATAACAAATAATACGCTGATAAGGTTTCTTCTCATTACAAATCAAGTGCTCGGAAATCTTGAAGCACAAGGAACAATCCACAAAAAAGACATGTCTAATATGAATGCTGCGAAGTTATGTTCCAGAGGGTCAAGTCGTTCAGAATGAAAATAGGTCTTAACAATTTTCTATCGATAATGTAGAAATCACGATACAAATAGTGTCCCGTATTGTTTCTGACTGAAGTTTCTCCAGATTACACTAAGGACAAATCCATCCGATTGGGATATGCTACTGTTCTATAGCAGCTACTAATGGAGGATTATTTCCCTCCTGTCTTCCAAATTATTAATAAATATGTAGTTTTAAATGAAATACTGTAATTCTACAGAGATTTAAAAATGCATGTAAAACTAAACTTTGGTTGAAACCTCATAAATCTGCAGTTACTTTAAGCCAAGATCAAATCCTGTAATCACTTTCATTCATCACAAAGGATCCATTTACTGCGGCAGCTGGAAAAATGCGAATTTTTCAGTTTTTATATTATCAAATTACTGGAACCTCGAGGCTCACACCGATGCATTGAGAAACACCGAAGTTTCAGTTAATGTCCTAATACAAGCAACTTTGAAATCTATGACAGATGCTGCGAGGTCACCCATCGATGCACACAGACCTTGAAGGCAGTTCTTCACTCTGTTTTCCATCCAAACTCAGCGTACTAAGTGGCCTACCTGCAAATTGAGTATGTAATAATAATCTAGGAGGCAAAACTTTGATTAGCAAGGGGTGCTGTACAAAATGCAATCTGATTTAGCATTTTGATAAAGAAGCATCTGAACTCTATTTTAGTGTGATAAACGTACCGGTTCATATGCACTTCTCTTTCATCATATCGCAGAGTTGCTTTCTTTACAATACATTGTGTGTTACTTAGAATCGAGTAGGTCACCTTTACTTATTCCTCCTGGTATTCTTTCGGACAGGCGCCCAGCAACTGTACTCCACACAGCACCACAAGACCTAATATCTTTCAAACTTTCTCATGTATTTATCCATCACCACTTCCACTCTGACCATATGTGATATGCTCCCTTTTTCTTAACCTAAAGTGTAGAGATAAATTTATTTATGGAAATCAGAAAAATTCATATTTTATTAATAATTAAAATTATCCCTGATATTTGAACTAGTACTTGTCTTGTGTTACGTATTCTGAGCTTCCATTTATAACATTATGAAAATTTTAAGTTCAAAAGCAGCTTTATTTTCGCAGTTTACCTGACTGTTTTACCTAATGTCAGGTCAAAAATATTTAATAATTTATTTTGGTTTTAACAAAGGAATCTGCATCTCTTTTAGTCATTAGCGAAAGCTGAATTGAATCCACTATACCCTAGGTTTTATTATTTGGGCTCTCACTCATCTTCCTGCTGCACAATTTCTTGGAACATGTTATGACATCAAATGCGCACTGATAAATTACGGAGATATGCACCGATAAATCTAAGAAACATCGAGGTTATCACAGATGCACCACGAATTTAAAAATTATATTATGAATTACTCCATGATTTTGTTAATGTATTTGTTGAACACATATATTACTGTTCTATTGCTGCAGATGAAAAGTAGGAACTCCGCCGCTTATAAGCAAAAACAGCGGAACTTTTACCGATACATCGAAAATAACACCAATACTACAGATGTTTCGAAAAAAATAACCACATTAGAAATCATCTATCATCCTCATCGACATGCCAACCGTGACATGAGAAGAATTTTGCAGCTAAAATATAACTTCAAATCTTTCAATTAATATTTTTATAGTTTTTTAAATAAAATACGGGTTCATATGCTTGCTCTGTAAAAGGAAAGTTGAAATTATGTGTAGAGATGAATTCAAAGTAAATCTAAACTCAACAGCACTACTGTATTGTTGGGCGAACGGGATAATAATATCAAACACGGACAAAGTGTATTTAGTTATGCAAATACACTGGCGGAGAGTGAAAAAGATCACCAAGAAGGAGACGTCTGATACCAACAAAATTTATACAGCATAATAACGGAATACAGAGGATAACGTGATCAAAACATTATGGCAAAATACAGCTGTATTTGCTGGTAAACTGAAAAATAACATTTCCATGTAACATGGTTAGTACGAGGTTCAAACGCCATGAACTGCGTCACGCGGTATAATTCTGGCATGAAATCTTTCATACAGATGTTGGATGTTAGTTTAGGATATTAAGTTCCAAGCATCCTCAACCTTGACGGGTAAATCGGGGATGGTCGTGGCTGGCCGTGGAGACCGGATAAGTCGTTGTCCCATAAAATCCCACACGTGCTCAATGTAGGACAATCCGGTGAACGTGCAGGCCATGGAAGTTGTCTCACACCCTGAAGTGCATGTTGCGTTGCACGTGCCGTGTGTGGGCGTGCGTTATCTTGCTGGAAAACACCACAATGGGCCGACCTTACAAATGGCACAACAACGGGCTAAATGATGTTGTTGATGTAGGAGGTGCTGTTTAAAGTACCCGGTACACAGACTAGTTGTGTACGGGAGTGATAGCTGACCGCTCCCCACACCAGGAGACCAGGTGTAGGCCCTGTGTGTCGCTGGCGGATGCAAGAACGGTGGAGACGCTCCCCCGTGCGTCTGCGAACACGTATACGGCCATCGGAGGCTGCCAAGCAGAATCTGCTTTCATCGCTGAACACTACAGATCGCCATTGCGTTCTCCAGAGCAGACTTTGGCATCACCACTGCAGCCGTTCCTGACGTTGGGCTGAAGTCAGAGGTGCACATGCCAGAGGCACACGTGCACGTAGTCCTGCATCCAGTAGACCGTTGCGGATTGTTCGCACAGTCACCTCAGGTGCAACGGCAGCTCGGATTTGCGTCGCAGTGGATGTTCTGCTTGATAACGCCGCTCTTCTCATGCGTCGATCGGTTCGCTCATCAGTCCGTCTGTTACTCCCGGTTCCACGTCTTCTCGTGTGGGAATGTTCCTCGGACCATGCACGCCACCATCGTACCACCACCGATAGTTCCCATCCAATTCGCTCGGCAATACGACGATACGACCACCCGGAATCGCGGAGTCCGACTAGATGACCTCGCTCAAAGTCCGATAACTGCTGAAATCGTACATGTCTTCCATGTCCAGGCATTGCAGCTTCTTCAGGGTCATCGCACGTGTCCGTACGCCGACGACTGATTACATTCACTTCGCCGTACTCCTTAAATACCATTGACGATAATTTGTATATTATGCCGTTCTGTGGCGTAAGCGCTCACCGGTTGGTCCTGAAACTAACATCACACCTACGTAAACTCGACCCCATTAACATATGTCAATCTCATGATCGTCCGCCTATTCCTTCTTCGTGTTTGTTCTATTTTCACTTTCCGCCAGTGTAGATTAATTCAGCTTGTTAGCCATTTTTTATAATATGACTAATAACGAGAATCTTTTTGCGCATTTCAAAGACCCTGCTTTGTCCTTGAGGAAAAATTCTGATATTTCAAATTTAAGAAAAATTATGATAAAGAAAATTTAAAAATTGTAACGCATAAATAACGCATAACCTTTCCAAAATACTCATTATGAGGTCACAACGTTACACTTCAAATGAATAATTAGAGATCAAATGAAAATCTCTTTCAAACGATTTGTGCCATACTCTGAAATTTTAGCTAAACTGTATTTAGAACATTTAAAATTAAGAGTTGTAGTTTTATATTTTACGATTAAGAACAGTGTTTTTTATAGTAAAACATGTGAAAATAATTTCTTTCCTGAACGGTATCGAATCAGCGCCCGCTCATTCCGGAGTAAGTTGATCTTCCAACTAAGGTACCCGAACACAGTGTATCGCTGTAAATCTGTCGTCTTGAGACCTGCTTTAGCTCTGATGTACGTCACATCATCACCCTCTTTCTTTTATTTATTTTTTATTTGAAGCGAAGTAGGGATTTTTTATCAATTTCAGTCAAAGTGTGGAACAAACATCTCACATATTTCGAAGAACCCAATGGCCAGTACATCCGTTTTAAACTCGAGCGTCAATGTGCAAACAAAAATGTCCGTGAACGAAATCGAAGAAGCGCCCCATCACTCTGAAGTAAGTTGACTCCTAATTATCTCTTTTTACTCTCAATTAAGCTACACGGACAGAATGAAGCGCTTAATATTTGTCGTCTTGACACGTGGTTTACCTCTGTAGTAGGCCACAAATATTATTATATGTGTGCTTTTATTAACCCAGAGAACGAGTAGTTAGTTCACAAATAAAATAATATGTATATACAGTGCAACCCTTTTTTTACAGAAACTATTTCTTGGAATCGTAAACTGGTTGAGTATCACGCATTTCTCTTTTCCATTGATAGTTAAAAGAGAAAATTTTAGTAACAATAAGGAATTTTCTCAATTTCTTTCTCCAACAATTCAGAGTTGAATAAAAAGGCATGGGGAAATATTGTTTACAATAAGAAATATTAGAATTTCCATTTCTTCCTTCAAAGCTGGAAAATGTGTTCTCTTTCAAAAGATAAGTGATCAATACATTTTTTAGTTTTAGGTAATTGAACGAAAATGTGCACAGAAATACGCGAGTGTTCTGTAGATTCAAAGGGTTACATTCCAGGCAAAAATCTGTCTTTAGTAGCATAATATGTGGAGAAATACAGAAATTCCCCATTACATACAAGAATTGCAAAATTAGTGGCATATATGTGAAACTCGTAATCTGAAACACGGCCCCGTGTCACTCTAAAACATATATGTAGCGATGCTTTTGTTCAGAATGTGCGGAAACTTTCGATGCCAGACAAATTGCCGCAATAACAAATCCAAATTTTTAGGAAAACATTATCTTCTTAAAATTAAATGAATGAGTGTAGAGTTTTTATGTATACTAAGGACAGAAATGGTATACATATTCGTAGTTCGTAATTACTGTTGAAAGAAAACATATTACTGGAAAAGGTTGAATGGTGGTTGAAAATAGTTTATCAGCATTTCGAAGGTAGATCGTCATCACATTTGGGTCTTTGAAAAAAATAGAAGTGCCTTCTGTACTGGCCCACGATTAGGTCACTTTGCATATTTAGAACGGATAATCTTGAGCTTAGAAGTGTTTTATAAACGTTTACATGCAATACTCTACTTGTAATTTCCCTACAAACAACCTCATTCGTTTAGAAACAGTATCCTGATATATCTTAAGTAATTTTCCTTATACGTCCACTAGTTCAAGACATCTACAATTTTATGTTCAGGTGTACTCTATGTCCTTAAGAAGATGAGCAAGGAAAATACATTAGACACCTTTCTGTGGTCCTAAAAACGAGTTAATTTGCACACTGTTTTGGTGTGCAACACGCAGATCCTCAGCAACAGTGAATAAAAAGAGTTGCTCGTTTGATACCCAGAAAACGCTGATATTTGATTATTTTGTCTTAAGAGTCAACGTTCCGCCTTTTCAGAAAGACTTTTCTCAGATAATAAGGAGATTTTTCCACAAAGAAACCTCTAAACGAAAGCATAATGGCAATAAATAAGGAAAAATTAATATTCGATTTCGACCACTTACCAATGACATGTGAATCTAATAAGCAGCATACATTAAGAATTTTCTTACAGTGCTATTAACTCCGCACTAAAGTGTTCAACAAAATGTTATAGAACTTGTAAATAACAACTAAAGATGTTATCACCTTTATATATTTTTGTTATGTTGCAGGAAAAAATCGAACACTTGGCAGAAAAACGGAAATATAATAATTTTTGTTGAATTTAATGAGAATAAATTCATGTTAATTAACTATAGTGTATTCAAATAGATGCAGAAAAATATATTTTATGTGACCGTCGGAGATTGAATGCATTGTAAGTTGTCAATTACTGTGTAAATTTGAACTTCCCTTTTGTCCCTTTGTAGCAGACAAAAAATGACCAATATTCTAAAATAAAAGTTCAAAAATAGGATTTTCTATTGGGGAAGTCGAAATTACTTGCCTAATGCAAAAACAAATTTTATTTCTCATATTTATGTATAAGAGACATTGTGGACTAATGTTTGATGATCATTTTACCTTCTCAAGAAAATAATAATTACGATACATGTCACATCTGAAACGTTACATTATATCTCTTACGTAAATACTTACGTGAGATAAATGGGATTAATTGTGATGAACACCGGTAAATACGGAATAGCTATAGATGAGCTCATATATGAAATCTGATCTAGCTTAAAGGCGCTGAAATGTCAAAATTAAAGGAAAAATCATTTCCCTGTTTTGCAATCTTGTACTGACTTGGAGAATATTATTGAAAACAATAGTATCCTCTTTTTATACATGCTTTCAGTTCTCAAAATTCAGACACTAAAACAAGCATGAAAAGGATAATAGCACATAAATATAGAATGGTTCTCCTCCAAATTTTAATTAGTAAAAAATATTTATCTCCATGATTATCTTCTTAAGGAAACAGATACTACTAGTAGGTAATGGATTTTACATACATAAATATTTCCAGATCAAAATAATTTTTTATGTAGATCACA
The DNA here is from genome assembly GCA_039090855.1 of Macrothele yani. NCBI lineage: Eukaryota > Metazoa > Arthropoda > Arachnida > Araneae > Macrothelidae > Macrothele > Macrothele yani. The sequence goes on along the minus strand of CM076999.1, from coordinate 38,710,648 downwards.
TATTTTTAAATTCTATAATATATAGATAAATTTGCATGTTTCCTGCATTTTCTTTTTATTTTCTTAGGTAAATAATATACACGCGGTAAAAATTTATCGAAAGAATTCCGAACAGTACTGTAACGAGCGGGAGGAATTTATGCCTCTCTTTACCTACTGGTTAATTGGTTTCAACAGCACCAGGGTGCTGCCAAAAGGGTATTGACGACCCCTCCATGAGAAGCAAAACCTGGTCTTCTCCTGTAGCACCAAGTGTTCATCAAACCAAGCTGAACAGCCGACAAATCAAAATCGACGAATAGAACAATAAATTTGCAACGTCCTGCGGGCGAATGTCCATATGGTTCTCATTTACTAACATTGATAAACAGAATTCCTCACATCTGGGCAAACGTTTGAAAATACTTCTGAAATCACAAGCATAATATCTTGCGAATCGGATTTCCAAGCCCTAAGAGGTGTTACACTTTTATATTCAAAAAGACGTTAACATATTAGGTCCATATTTCGCATCTTATGTGTCAGTTTTGGGTGCTTAAACAAGCGCTTTTGGAGCTTTTGTACTGATTGGTTTGAAAGTAGAAAACTGGTAATTGCTTATATATATAAAATAAATGTTTTGCGTAAAAAAACAAATATAAAGTGAAGTGTTATCAAAGAACAAGAAAGAAATCCTGAAATTGAAATTCGTAAACAAAAATAATTTGCAATATGTACCGTTTTTATAATTTTATAATTCCTTATTAACGACACAAATGCAATTAAGCCTCTGTGCACGATTTAGAAACATCTGCGGTCAAAATATAGAGTATTACAAAATAATTGGAAATTACGTAACCTGAAAGTGCATTAAAGCTAAAACAGCATTCATTTTTTCGGACTGGATTATCTAGTATACATGAAAAATGGATAATCATAAATGTTTATTACTATTGCGTAGTAATATGTAAACTGAAATAGCAAACTATTAAGAACATCTGCCTAATGACCTGTTGGGCTAACCTTAGCCATTTAAAATTCCCTCGATTTGATATGTCATGAATGTTGAAAGCGGACGTATGAGCCGTCAACTTTCCAATGTTCGCTGCAGGAGGATCTTTCTTAGAAATGTATCTCTCTATTTAATCTCAATTTTTTTAATTGAGAATACGTCAGGTGACTATTGAAGGTATTTAGTACTCTGAAATCATTGTAGAACTCCTGGCATCAAAATATGACGACCCCAGTTTTATATCTTCGCGCATTGCACGAGTGCTTGAAACACTGCCATCCATCCAAAAACACCAGACATACTTACGGGCGTTCATAAGCTGCAGTGATATTGATACTTCCTAGTATTCCAGTGCTTTTCCACTCGAATAAACGAACCCAACGCCCACATGTAAGCAGTAGTCAAACAGTTACACCTGCTTTAGCTACTAGTGCAGTTGATGCGACGCAGCTGGGTTGCATTTTTTCATGCTTGTGGCGCCATACCTAAGCGTTCACAATAATTTACAACTGAAAAAGTATTCATACGCCCAGGCCCTCTTTTTTAGTTCTGAAGGTATCACTTTTGGTTCTCAAATATCGACTGGAAAAATCCAACTTTCAGCAGAGACAAAAGGTGCTGTAAGTGACGTCTGCTTCTGTAACCCATTCACACCAATGACTGGTTATCTATGTACGGTGATATTTCGTTCAGATATAGCGCTTCTGTTGTGTGGTTACTTGACGCTATGAAGTTGGTCTGTTACAACAAACAACCCACTGCTGCTTCCATTGCCGTTTTACATTTACCAGTAGTTTCCTCCAGTTAGTATGATGCTGATTGCTTGTTTTTTTGCTTGTGTACCACTCATTGTACACTGGCGATAGAGGTGGTATTGTACAGCCGATAATATCTGCCGTTTCTGAGATGCTTGCACTTCCACGCCAAGCGCCCACAATTATGCCTCTCAAATTCACTTAAAATACGGGTCGTCCTCATATCGTCGCTGTTCCATGAGCTGTTAATAAATCAGTCTGAACATCACAGTTGCGTGCACAAGTAAGGATGGAACATGTTTGCTGCAATAATGTGTTCCTAATCATGTACTCTCATTGTGTATTGCTTAATCCCGGATAACAACTTGGGTGAAACCCTTGCTTATTTAGTTAATTCAATTCCTGCCTGATATTCCTACAAAACATGTTTCATTAATTTAACTCAAGTCTATTTTATGAAATTAAAAAACTCATGTGAAGCAAAACACTCTTTTTATCATATTACCACACACACCGCTGAAATTACTTCATCCATTCGTGCAACGAAATTGGAAATATTGGTAAAAAGAACGCTGGAAGACTCTTGATCTGATGACGAGTAGACTTTCCTAGCTGGGGAAGCTAAATCTCCTCTTCTTTAGCGGAGACAATTTATGTTTCCAAAGTTGAAAAAGGCGCATCTTTAACTAGCTAGATTTCTTATTCGGCAACATCATCATATTGTGTTTTTAGCCTTCCTCTTTCTCTCCAAGTGCAGTTCTTAGAGACATTGTTGATCTGACTCATCAAGTGTGATGAATGCGATCGCGAATGTGAACGGTCTTTCAATATACACTGCCGGACAATTGCTAAGGACGGATGACAATAGCAACGATAGCAACCATAAAATGGAAGGCAGGAAAATGTGGAAATTAGCATAAGTGCGGGTTACAGTAAGACGTGTTGTGCGTATGCAAATTTTGGATTGCCGAACTTGTTCGTGACGTCATAGCGCTGATAAGAGATATAAAGGATTTGACGCGTATTGACCGTTGTTGTTCAAACACAAAGTTGAAAGGGAAAGAATCAATTGACGAACTTGCAATTTTCAGTATGTCTTCCCAACATCACCTAGATGATTTTGCGCGTGGCCGTATTATTGGCAAGATTGAAGAAGGGCGAAAAATAACAGATGTTGCCAGGGAGTTCGACGTCAGCCACAGTGTTGTTTCAAGGCTTTGGAAATCATTTCAAACAAATGGAGAGTGTAGCAAACGTCACGGGGGAGGTCGTGTTCGCAGTACGACACCTGCAGAAGATCGGTACATAGTGCTATCAACAAAAAGACACCGGCGCAGCACAGCTAGTGAGGTAGCAAATCAGTTTATGGCTGCTACTGGCAAGCGGATCTCCCGAAAACTGCCGCCAGACGTTTGCCTGAAGGAGGACTATACGCCCGCCGTCCTGTTGTGTGCATCCCATTGTCCAGACGTCACCGTACCGCCCGTTTGCAATGGTGCCATCAACATCGCAATGGGACTGATAACGACTGGTCTGCTGTCCTCTTCTCAGATGAGAGTAGATACAGTCTATCGTCTGATTGTCGACGACAACTGATCTGGCGTGATAGTGGTACTGCATATTGTCCAGCAAACATACAGGAAAGGGACCGATATCCGACATGTCGTGTCATGGTATGGCCTGGCATCATGATCAATGGCCGTACGTCCCTCTATGTGCTTCCTACTGGGACTATGACTGGCCAACGATACATTAATGATGTTCTGCTACCTCATGTTCGCATGTTCCGTGGTGCTGTCGGTGATAGATTCATTTTCATGGACGACAACGCATCATGTCATCGAAAAGTCGCTGTCCAGGAGTGTCTTGAGAGCGAGGATATTCAACGCCTCGTATGGCCAGCACGTGCTCCAGATCTGAATCCCATTGAAAATGTGTGGGATGCTTTGGGGAGGAGTCTTGCTGGTCGCCAATGCCCTCCAATAAACAAGGACACCGTGCACTGACAGAGGAATGGGATAAATTACCCCAACAGCTGCTTGATAAAGTTGTGCAAAGCATGACACGACGTGTGGAATCTTGCATCGCCCTTCATGGTGGCCATATCCCGTATTGACATCTTACGCCGGAACGCCTGCGGACGGTAATTGCATTTTTTTCACATTTACGTATTCTGCACAAAATGGCCTGTTTGTCCCTTGAACACGTTCCAAAGCATTCTGGATTTCAGAGCACAATAAATTGTCTTTCTTGTAATGTCCTGGCATTCTGACATTATTTTATTTCACTTGGCATCCAACCACACTTACTTTTTTATGCGCTATATAACCGTTTATGATCCGTCCTTAGCAATTGTCTAGCAGTGTATTATACTGAACCGTCCAGCCTAAATAATTTTTACGTAAAGTCCACACGAAATAAAATGAAAGAAATTAATTTATTATAAGCTGGCTCAAGTGTGTGACGCTAGCAAAGTCGCTCTCTGCACCAGATCAGAAAATATGGATTGTGAACTCAGAAATCTCAAAATGATAAAAGTGTGAAAGCCCAAAAAGCACAAGGGAAATTACTAGAAACGAATGTTCCTAATAATTTTGAATAAAACAACTTTGCTCTCTCTCTCTATTTGTTGCTCGGTTCAAGCTTCGTGACCCAATTCACATCCTGTCGGCAGTCATGGTGCGCCATTCCTGTCAATTCTGTACAGTTATCATGACTGATAGATTTGTAGAAGTTTTTATTTGATCGATGAAACTGTCGAGGACATCTCTCGTTCTTTTGCCAACAACTTTCTCTTGAAAACAAAGTTTTTCTAAACCGTCATCCCGGATAGTTGGCCGAAGAACATGTAAGTCATAAAAGCTGTCTACGTACTTTTAAAAATTATCCCTGCTGATACTATAGACTAGTTTAAAAAACTTTATTCACAAGTAAAAGCAAGTTAAAAGCGAGATCTTTCGGGATCCCTAGATCCCATCTTCAGGCTTAAGGCCATAAAGAACAACAAGTGGTCCACTTATATACAATCAGGTTTGACCCATGATGCAACGCAGTAGGCGTTAACATCGGTCAACATAGCAAATCAAAAAAGATCAAAAGCTCGAAGATATGAAAGGTTATACAATATTGTCCGTAGTGGTGCCAGGCATACCGATGGGGATTAGTTTTTTCCATATGTGAGGAATGAATGACGGAAGTTCTGAGTTACAGCAAAAGGCCCATATGAATGGATATATAGGCTCTCGGAGAAGAAAACATTTCCCCTTGTTACTTTAGAGTTCAAAACCACGGCGTTCTGCCAGTCAGGTATTTTCCCGTCTTGGTCCACAGTTTCAGTTAGTTCTGCGTTGGTGGAGTATGACCTCAAGTAATATTGGTGTTCCGATAATCAGACTTTTAAGGTCCTGAGTGTCGAACCTATATAATATTTCACATCCTCTGGATTATTAGGGTTGACTAAAGGTATGCGGTATACACCGGATCTAGATAGATCGGGAATCACGTCACGATCAGTTCTGATAATAGAAAAGATGTTACGAGTCGAGACTTCAAAACCAAGTCCATATTTCTTGCATGTTTTTCTAAGGATTGTCACAAGTGGTTGAGAAAATTCAGTCTTGCGTATATACCGTAAAGTTGTTTTTAGGGTAGTTAGGGTAGTGGATCGAGTTCGTTGAACTGTATTTATGAAGCGACCCAAAGGATCGGGCCATAGTCCGAATGTACTTAAGTTCATTGTCCAAGGCCCCGGGTGACAACGAATGAGAATAAGCTCGTTTAATATGGAATGAGGTAGATTTATGACAAATAGGGTTAAAGGACGAAAACGGAATCATACAGAGCACAGCGGTTGGTTTACGATACACAGAAAAATTAATAAAATTGGTATTTAAGTCTCGAGTGAGTAGTATGGCTAAAAAGGGGAGCTTGCCCTCAGTTTCCAGTTCCAAAGTAAACTTAATCGTGCAGAACTGTGAGGAGAAGCATTCGGTAAATTCCTCTAGTAGAGACATTGAATGTGGCCAAAAGACTAACATGTCGTCTACATACCTGATCAATAAAATAGGTTGAGCAGGAAAAATTGACATAACTATTGTTCATTCCATCATTACCACCAAATTACAGGCCAACTTAACTATATCCCCCCACGAGATTGAAGCCATTAAATCTGCCCTCCAGTTGGTAGCCAAGAGATCTTATTTCAAATTTGGTGACAAAATTTATCTTCAAAAGAAGGGTGCACCTATGGGCACCCCCTTTCCCCGGTTTTGGCGGAAATTTCCCTCCAGTCTCTTGAGGAATTAGTTATGTCAATTTTTCCTCCTCAACCTATTATATTGATCAGGTATGTAGACGACATGTCAGTCTTTTGGCCATATTCAATGTCTCTTTTAGAGGAATTTACCGAATGCTTCTCCTCACAGTTCCCCACGATTAAGTTTACTTTGGAACTGGAAACTGAGGGCAAGCTACCCTTTTTAGACATACTACTTACTCGAGACTTAAGTACCAATTTTATTAGTTTTTCTGTGTATCGCAAACCAACCGCTGTACCCTGTATGATTCCGTTTTCGTCCTTTAACCCTATTTGTCATAAATCTACCTCCTTCTACTTCCTATATTAAACGAGCTTATTCTCATTCGTCTTCACCCGGGGCCCTGGACATTGAACTTAAGTACATTCGGACTATGGCCCGATCCTTTGGGTACCCGGATTCGTACTTCGGACGCTTCATGAATATAGTTCAACGAACTCGATCCACTACTCTAACTACCCTAAAAACAACTTTACGGTATATAGGCAAGACTGAGTTTCCTCAACCACTTGTGACAATCCTTAGAAAAACATGCAAGAAATATGGACTTGGTTTTGAAGTCTCGACTCGTAATATCTTTTCTATTATCAGAACTGATCGTGACGTGATACCCGATCTATCTAGACCCGGTTTATACCGCATACCTTTAGTCAACCCTAATAATCCAGAGGATGTGAAATATTATATAGGTTCGACACTCAGGAGCTTAAAAGTTCCTAAATGTTACGTCTGTTTGCTCTGCGTTTCAGAGATTTGGTTTTGTTTTTAATCAGAGCCTTTGACAGGCTTAAAGCTAACAATCTACAGTTATAACAAAGTGACTTAGAATTTTAAAAATTATATATAAACTTTATTTAACGAATATTAAACTAAAAGCATTATTTCATATATTGTGATTAATGAAGTAACCGAATGTCATAAAGGAAGAATATTGGGCAAAATCCTATTTGGAGGGACAACGATTTCGACCGAAGAATCCGTTGTGATCATGCCGCAATAAATGGCAGATTTCGTCTGGAATACACGGAAAACCTTTGCCCAAATTTCTACGAGAACCTCAACCAATGTGGGATTTTAGAATCACATATTTTAGCATCTAATAATGTCGAAAAGCTGTGCGGTGAAGCTGTGAATATAAATAAGACTCAGCAATAATTGGAAACCTATGAAGAAAAGCACAACTGACGTTTAAAGGCGGACTTCTGTTTGTTTGTTTTTTGTTTTTTTTGTTTTTTTTTTTTTTTGTTTGTATGTACCCTTCATTTACTTTTACTTAAAACTTGCGTGATACGAATTTCCGCTAATCGTTTTTGCTACTTTAAAACGAAAAGTTATGGTGAAAATATTTTTCTCAATATTTCCTCAGTTGGAATGTTCACTTTTAAAAAAAACGCGACGCCTCGTGAATTTACATTTTTCACTTTTAGCAAAGCAACTGTTTTTGTCTATAATTTTTGTAAAGCTGTCAATATTTGCAGGTTATGTTTTTATATTTATACTTTACAAATAGTATTTCAGTATTGTTTTTTCATAATGGTATAATTTCATATATTATTTGATCATTTCGCAATTTGTCTCGTTGAAATACAGAGGGAGAGTCAACAGTGTATTTATTAGTATTTACCTGGTTTTGTTTGTTTCAAATGGAAGTTCTCCTTTCTCTTAAAACTTAGTTCTGATAGACTGAATTCTCTCTTTAAATGTCAACACTTTTTCACAGTAGAATAATTGCATGTATAAGTGTTCGCAGGAAGTGTGCAAGCTTGTACTGGGTCTTGTTTGTGAAAGGAAAATCCTTTTGGATTTTCCTTTCACAAACAAGACCGGAACATAACGAGAGGTGTCGGAACATAACGAGAGGTGTCGGAACATAACGAGAGGTGTCGGAACATAACGAGCGGTGTCGCTTTTCATGCATATAACCACGAATATAATGCGATGACTCTAACAGTATTAAAAGTGAGAAAACTCGACTACTAATCGTTTGTGAATAGCTTTAATGTATCTCGCTATTAAAAACGTTGTTCAAGAGGAATGACTCTACGACGTTAGCGTTTTGGATTAATCCTTGTTAGTGAAATTTTACGTACAAGCGGAGAATCATTATCAGAAGCGTTACGGAAATCCCGGACTCAGAACGCACTAAAGAATTTTCAAATATAATGTCGCTTGTACCAGTTTGCTGTATCTACCTGGACGATTTCAGGAAACTTGAACTTTTCTGTATCTATCCAGACGTGCAGTTCAATAAATGTAATACTCTTGTTCAAAGTTAATTTACTATTGAATGACGGCTACTAAGTAAAACGTATTAATGAAACAAACTAAATAGCTAGACATACTAAAATGCCTTTCTAATAAGTAAAGATTTTTTTTACTTTGTTTTGATCAAATGATCATAAGTAGAGGAATTTAGGAAGGGAGTGTCTGACATCATGTCTCAAACAACCCTTAGAAATACGAATCTAGGAGATTTGTGCTAGAGTGCCCTATAGGAAAGTGTCACCGAAGCGATGTAGAAAGGGGGAGGAAGACGTCCTTATTTATTACCGGGAGCCAGTACCCGGTGTCCGACGGCTTAACGTGCACATCCCACGCACGGCGGATGCTTAGTGGATCGATTGTTCGTACCTGCCTGGGATCGAACCCGATGTCTTCTCCACGGCAGTCATGAACGTTGACCATTAGGCAACCGCGGCACTTTACTCTTTTTTCTTCAATTTGAAATTTAAATCTCATTGTTCACAAAAGGTCTACAATCCCTTTAAAGGAACAGATATTTTCCCGAATATCTGTGATTTATCATATCCGCGTTATTATATTTATCTTTGAAATTTGCGACCTTCAAGTTTGTTTCACCTGCAAAAGACAATATCTAAATGAGAATTCAACGGGTTAAATGTAATATTATCAGTGAACTTGTCTTGTACTAGTATTTGACGATTAGTATATTTAATACTCTTCCTACGATAAGGAAAACAACATTCATTAGTGACAGTCTCCGTACAAAAATTATTTTCATTAATTAATTCTAAAAAATATTTAATAAGGTTTCGCAGGGTTTGATAAAAATAAAGCAGAAAATACCTGCTAAGCTTTATAAAACAGACGAGGTTATAGAAATGAGCGTTATTTCATTACCTATTATTTGATCACGGTTATCGAAAAGTCACTGGTATCACCTGCTACTGAAAACCGTGAGTAACAGTGATCGTCCAATAAACGTTCCTCACACTGTCATTGCAACCCATCATGCTCTTTTTGATTTTTCACAGCTCCGGCTTTATTGTTACCGAATGAATACTGCTCCTGTAGCTGTTACTCGTTATCTGCTGTTGCGATTTGGCCGCTGGCTTGAAGTCGTAATTTTTTCACAGCGTTGTCCATGAGCTCAAATTTCTCGCAGTGAGTGAGGTTCAATTTTTTTGAATTCCATGAAAATTGTGAATTGTGAACGTTACTTAGTAAATCTTTATAGCTTCATCCATTTCAAGGCTGAAAAAAAGTGCTGCCTCGTTTCTTTCAAAGATGTAACATACCATGTTAATTATAAAAGAAGAGTGTATTTTTGATAATCTGACTTCAAAATTTAACTACCCGCAAAAAACGTATAACAGAATTACGCATAATTTATTTGAAAAAGCCGTAAAAACTACAGCAAAATATCAGAATTAGCGCAAAATTACGTATAAAAGTTTAAAACAAGATTAGAACATTTGGGCCCGGACTTTTAGGAACAAATCTTTAGGGGCCGTACTAAAATTGCAGTTTCTTGGCGCTGTGAGGGGAATTGAATGGAGTAAACGTTCCCAGTGAGACAAACGACAATTACAACTGAATTAAAAAAAATTACAAAGCACAAATTTTGAAGATGACAATCCGTTTTTTGGTGTAAATATGACAAGGATAATATCCGAAAAGTTGAAAATTTCGTCGTCCTGGATCGGGATTGCATAGCACATAATCATGAATGTGGATTACATCATATTCATTATTACATAACACATTTCTTAGGTTTCAACGAAACAAAACAAATACACCAGGACTCATACTAAGTTCTCAAGAGGACGACAAGGAGGGATTTTTAACGCTGCACTTTTACTTAGGTACTAAATATTTACATAACATTTCAAGATATTAATATTTCTCTCTTACTTAATTAGGCACTAAATTACTATGCCTCTTTCGTAGGACCTTTTGACAGTCTTTCTTCTACCGATGTCATATTCATAAAGTGTACGTAACAACTCAAGGTAATAATATTGCGCTTTTATTTAACCACTAAATATTATTTCACAGGGCCTAGGCCTTTTTAACAGTTTTCGTTCTATTGATGTCACATTCATAACAATTACGTATCAACTCAAGTTAATAATATTCCGCCTTTAATTTTTCACTAAAAATTTTCCCACGGTCCCTAGGTCGTGGCCGTGGCCTTTTTAATAGTTTTTATTCAACTAATGTCATATTCACAACTATTACCTATCAAGTGAAGTTAATAATATTCCGCTTTTACTCAGGCACGAAATGTTCATTCATTACCCTAGACCTAGGCCTTTTAAATAGTTTTTACTCAGCCAATGTCATATTCGCAACGTTTATGATTCAAATAAAGTTAGTAGCATTGCGCTTTTACTTTAGCACTAAATGTTGATTCACAGGCTTGAGGCCTAGACCTTTTTAACAGCTTTCGTTCTATCGATGTCACATTCATAACAATTCCGTATCAACTCAAGTTGGGTGTAGAATCTCAGATCAGATCTTCAGTAGAGGATTTTAGGAAGGGAGTGTCTGACCCTAGGTCTTAAACAACCCTTAGAAATAGGAAGCTAGGAGATTTGGGCTAGAGTGCCCGATAGGAAAGTAACACAGAAGATAAGTAGAAAGGGGGAGGACGACACCTTATTTATTACCGGGGGCCAGTACCCGGGGTCCGACGGCTTAACGTGCCCATCCAACGCACGGCGGATATTTAGTGGATCGAGCGTTCGTAACTGCCTGGGATCGAACCTGAGGTCCTTTCCGTGGCAGTCACGAACGTTGCCCACTAAGTCACCCGCGGCCTGGGTGTAGGAGAACTGGCCACAAACATTTTAAGGGGCCGTAAAAAATTACTTTTTTGACCGCTTCGTGGCCACGACCCCACAACAGAGGTTGGTAATCTAAGTCATATAAAGTTTTCGTAATTTCGTCTTTTCTTAATTGCGATAATTAATGTAATTCTTTACAACAAATGTTTGATCAGCATCTCAACAAAAGATTTCAGGGTTTTCAAAGTACAAGTCTGAAAATTATCAAAGCGCATGTGCCTACTCAGGAAAAAATGTCGGGGACCGGGGGGGGTATACCAAAGGTGTAGGGTATACCAAAGGTGTAAAATATAAAAAAATTCTCGTCCGATCGGGATATTTTCAGCATTTACAAGCTGCAACTCGTCGACACATTATCAAAACACATATGCCTACTCTGGAAACTTATCGGGGGGGGGGGGGCATACCAAAATTGTAAAATATAAAAAAAAAATTCTCGTCCGATCGGGAGATTTTCAGCATTTACAAGCTAAAACTCGACACATTATCTGAGTGCATCAGCCTACTCTGGAAACCTATGGGGGGGGGGGGGGCATACCAAAATTGTGAAATATTGAACAAATTCTCGTCTGATCGGGAGATTTTCAGCATTTATAAGCTACAACTCGACCCATTATCTGAGCGCATGTGCCTACTCTCGAAACCTGTCGGGGAGAGGGGGGTTATACCAAAAGTGTAAAATATGAAGGATTTATGGTCTGATCGGGAGATTTTCAGCATTTACCAGCTACAACACAACACATTATCTGAGCGCATGTGCCATATTATACACTGTTTATATTACCCTCGCCCCCGACAGGTTTCCTGAGTAGGTACACCTCAGATAGTTTGTTGAGTTGTAGCTGGTAAATGCTGAAAATCTCCCAATCAGACGAGGAATTCTTCATATTTTACACTTTTGGTATTAAATCACCCCAAACGACAGTTTTGCTGAGTAGGCACATGCCCTCAGATAATGTGTCTATTTGTAGCTTGTAAATGCCAAAAATCTCCCGATCGGACGAAACATTCTTTATTTTTTTACAATTTTGGTATCCGCCCTCACCCCGACAAGTTTCCTGAATCAGCAGATGCCCTCAGATAAATCGAGACGCTTTTCACCTTCGTGGTATAAACAATATCATGATATAGAGTAAAGCATTGTTGAAGATACTGCTTATTGCTTTGAGTTTGTTTTCTTTTCCCTGAAGGTCCAAACAGGGAGAAATTAGATTGTACTTGGAATGAAACAGGTGTAAGGCAAGGACACAAATGAAGAGTGTGGGTAAATATAAATTAGGAAAATTATCCCAGCATTTCTCTTTTAAAGCTCACAAAGCTGCACTAGTGGATTGTTGCCATTTTTCACAAAAAGATAAACACGTCGATATTATTTTAGACAAAAGTAAAAGGGCTAGTGTAATTTTCAAGAAGAACATGATAAAGAATTTATTACTAAAGTTTAAAATATTTTAATTGATGTTGCCAGAACATTGGCCAAGCAAGGCATTGCTCTTTACGGAAATAAGTCAGATGAAAATGGGAATTTTCGTCCAATCGTATACTTAAGTTATCGTCATTGCTTGATAATGAAGAAAGAGTTAGATAAAAAGAGACTAGACGAAACCCGTCGGAATCAACGGTTAGTTTTTTTTTTGTTTTTTTTTGAAAAGAATAAATTCATATAATATATTTATTTACACATTAGAAAAATCCTGCAGAATTGACAATAATCACCTTAGATTTCACTGTCTCTACTTTGCGTTTCAGTATTCCACTCTTCACTGACATTAAACTCCTGCTTCAAATAAAGATTTTACAGAGTGAATTGGTTTTTAAATTGAGCTGCATTTCCATCAGAAAAAATTGTTAACTTTTCTATTTCTGGAAATTCGGCATTTAATGTAGCTATGTAGCTATAGCAATTTTTAAGAAGGCCCACACAGCATTTTTTTAATGGATGAGCTCATCACTTATTACAACTACAGTACGCTTAATATTTCATGCACAACTGGTAAATATACAGTAGTTATTTGCTGGTGCCTCCAGTGTCCAATCTGGATTTCATCTTGGGAGAAAGCACTGTAATTTTCAGAGAAATCAATTTGGAGCTGACCTTCGTTTGGTGACTGAACTGTTCTTACAAAAGAATGAATTTTATAATAATGTAACTGATTATGAAGCACAGTTCTTCAAACAGAACCATCAATCTCAACCACTTTTTCGAAACCATCTATATCTTTCCATGTTACAAATGTGTCTATATGTATCTCTTCAACACACATGCAAACATCACTTTTACAGTCTGTGCAAAATCCAATCATGCAGTTCTCATTTGAATGCTGCAGCACAAAACACTCAAAAGTTCTATTTCATTTGAAGGAAACTTTGGGGAATTGGAATTTTGCTGGCCAAAGGTTGTATTAAAAATGTAAATTAGCATGATATTTGCAAGCACATAATGCTGTGGTGTTTAGGAAATTAATGTCTCATATTCAGGACACAGGTCGTAAAATTTAGTTTTTTTTAATTAAAATGTTCTAATTTTCATTTTTGAACTGTGTGAAAGCATCACTTATAGTCATCAGCATGTGCCTTTTTACGCTTTCCAACCGTAGGTTGAAGTAGCGTATATGCTCCAGCTTTGTCCGTCCGTCCGGCTGTCAGCACGATAACTGGCGCAAAAATGGTTCGATTCGATTAAATTTTACTATGTGGTACGGGAAGACCGGGGGACGAACCCTATTGAAAATGGAAAAAATGGGGTCAAAGGTCACGTCGTAGGAGCGGAATCATTCCATTGCCCATATGTGTCATAACTTGCGTAAATATAGTTCGATTTCAATGAAAGTTTACTATGTGGTAGGGAACCACCTAGGGAGAAACCCTATTGAAAATGGGACAAATTGGATAAAAGGTCACGACGTACGAGCGGGATCATTCCATTGCCCTTATGCGACATAACTTGTGTAAATATGGTTCGATTTCAATCAAAGTTTACTATATAGTAGGAGACCACCTGGGGACGAACCCTATTCAAAATGCGTGAAGTGGGGTCAAAGGTCATTACATAAGATCGGGATGCATTCCATTGCCCCTATGCGTCATAACGTGCGTAAAAATGGTTCGATTTCGATGAGATTTCAGTATGTAGTAGGGGGCCGCCTGGGGACGAACCCTATTGAAAATGGACGAAATGTGGTCAAAGGTCAGGACATAGGATTGCGATCCATTCCATTGCCCTTATAACATATTATTAAGGTGGACGTCAAGTAATTTTCCTTTCTATACTTCCAATGGAAAAACTTTTGTAAACATTTCCTTCACAATTAATGTGTTCCCAAACATGAAAATTTGAACATCGATTAAAATAACTTGATATTATAACTTGGAAAACTTAATATTTTCTAAAACATAACCGTAATTATATTAAAAATCAATCACTTTTCCTTTGGTGGTGTTGAAACCAGAGAAAGGATGGTGCAACGTGTGCTTTGATGACGTCAGTGGACAAAAATATGTTGGATTGCATAGTTACGGTTATGGTTTAGAAAATATTAAGTATTCTAAGTTATGAAATGAAGCTATTTTAATCGATGTTTAAATTTTCATCCTTGTGAACGCATTAATTGTCCAGAAAAATGATGGCGCGAACTGTGTTTTCATGACGTCAGTAGACAAACAAATGTTGAATTGAATAAATATGGTTATGTTTTAGAAAATATTAAGTATTGCAAGTAATAAAATGAAGATATTTTAATCCATGTTCAAATTTGCATCCTTGAGAACGCATTAATTGTGAAGAAAATGTGTGCAGAAGTTTTTCCATTGGAAGTATAGGAAGCAAAATTACTTGACGTCCACCTTAAAGTAGCAATTCTTGTATGCATGTATGTACATTTTATTTTGAAAACGTCTCTAAGAATTTTGATGAAAGTCGTTAACCTACCGTTTACAGGTACTAGAAATCGATTTAGCTTGATCTCGACTTTAGGAGAATTCGTTTAGTGGGTTAAATAACCACCCCGGATTATAACGTTTTTAGTGATGGCGTTGTTCCATCAATGTTACCAATGCTTAGAAATCTTATGACGTCATAATCTCGCCTTTGAGAATGCTGGCGCGCGGTCACGCCATCTGTCTCATTACGTCACGCATTGTGTGTGGATCCTATTAAAGTTTTATGACGTCACACTTGCGGCAAGCAGATGTTCGCGATTCCCATCTGCCTCATTACGTCACGCGTTGTGTGCGTATGTCGGTCCGCAGGATAACTCGCGTAACAATCGTTCAATCTCCATGAAATTTTAGTATCTGGTAGGGGATCACCTGGGAAGGAACCCTATTTAAAGTGAACGAAATGTGGTCAAAGGTCCATACATAGGTGCGGGAGTCATTCCACTGCTGTTATGCGTCATAACTAACGTAAAAAAGGTTCGATTTCGAGGAACTTTCAGTATGTGGTAGGGGACCATCTGGCGACAAACCTTATTGAAAATTAGAGAAATGGGGTCAAAGGTCAGGACATAGAAGCGGAATCACTTCCATCGCCATTATGCGTCGTAACGTACGTAGAAATGCTTCGATTTGGATGAAATGTTAGTATGTTGTAGGGTCTTGCCTGGGAACGAATTCTATTGAAAATGGGCGAAATGGGCTCAAAGGTTAGGACATAGGAGCGGGATCTATTCCATAGCCCTTATGCATCATAACTTACGTAAAAATGCTTTGATTGCGACAAAATTTTATCATGTTATTTCGGAGGTATACCAAACCGGTTCTGTTGAATATCCTCGAAATGGGATCAAAGGTCAGGGCACAGGGCCAAGATTTATTCCACAGCCATTATTCTCATAACTTGAGTAATAACTTGAGTAATGATTTCTGGTATGTTGGAAAGCGTATTATAATCAATGCATTGTATGATTTTACTAACTTGTTTGTAATAAATTGTGTCTCCCTGATAATGAGTCCTATATTGATTTCACATATTTCCTGGTACCTGTCTACTTACAATATATCATTATGGCATAGAAATCTTATTTTTTTCTTTGTGCTATCTGATATACAGCGTGAAGTATTTTCTTTTTTCATTAAACAGAGTTGTGGCAATGGCAGGCAACACCTCAGTACCAAAGTGTGACACATAAGTGAGACTTTCAATAATGTCACACACGTCAGACCTCAGTTGAGATCCAAGAATAATTTTTTTCTATGTGACTTTTTCTACACTTTTTCAGATTGCTGACAGTCAAACTTTCACAAAGTTTTAAATTTCTACACAAAGGATATGTTAGTATAAACTATCTTTATGGTCATTTCAGTCAGCAGACTAAAAAAAATGACATTCAGCAGACTAAAAAACAATGTTTTTAAATTTTCAATTATTTTCAAGTGTAAAATATGCTATTACAAAGTGTTTTGGACTCTGCTGCAGTTAACAAATATAACTGCAATTGAAAAACAGTTGTCAAAACATTTTCAGAACTGGTATTAGAATTGTCTAATTACTAAATGTAAATTCTACCTTTTGTTCTGGATGTTTAAGACTGAAATGCAAGGAGACAATTATTTATATATATGTTATATATGTTTTTTATATATACAGCAATTTTTTTGTGAATTCAAATTCTATATAGGACTCATGCTTTTAAATTGATGTATCATAAATAATAATATCATACAATTTAATTTTTTTCCTGTTTGTCCACTTTTTCATGGAATGGCTGTAAAGAATTCTTCTTTTGAGGAGTGTGTAGTTGCTCCTTTGATTAAAGTTTTAGTACTATTGTATTTCTGTGTGTATGGATATGTTGAATTATATGGAATCAGAACAGGAAAAAATGACTGTTTTCTATGTACTCTGTATTGTAGTTGGTCTCTTTGGTTGATAACTTTAACATCAAGGAAGAGCAAAGTATTCTCCTCTTCATGTTCTATTTTCAACGGTGGATAGATATTGCCAAATTGCTGAGTTAATGATTCAAGTTCATAAATACTCATTCGTGACAAAATAAAAATATCATTCACATATCTACAGTAAACCAAAAGAGTTTTTTCCATTGTACATATTATTTGTTCGTCAATATTGCTCATAATCACTTCTGCAAATAGATTTGACCGAGGTGAACCCATTGGGCCTCCATAATTTTGTTTGAAAAGTTTTCTTCAAATTTGAAAATATTGTTTTCATAAATGTATAATAAAACTGCTTTTAATTCTTGAAATTGTGTGTTATTAAAATTTTTGTCCTGTTTTAATTTTTTAATAATGTTTTCAATTGCTTCTGGTACAGTGGTACTTGGGAAAAGGGCCTTGACATCCATACTTGCTATAATCCTGTAGATCTTGGTTTACATTTTTAATTATATCAATAAACTCATAAGTATTATAGTTTTTACAGTAAATTGTGTTTTCATAATTTTTTTTAGATGCGCGTTGATCTCAAAGTCAATGCCAGAAACAACAGTTTTTTTCGTGCTTAATTATTGTAATACTCTATTGTGATGTTTACAATCATAATATCCGTACTCACAGTTTCTTATTTTGTTTCTTTTTCTGTATTCTAAAATTACAAAAAAGTAGTTCAGCTCAGGGTGCCCCCTGAACTTGATGAACAGGTAATAATTTGTTGTCATGGCTGTTTCCAGACTTGATGTATTATAAATTTCACTAAATTATAATATTTACTTGGGAATAAAAGGATATTACTTACAGTCAAATCCCTCTTAGGTGAGTAGGTGTCCAACCTTACGCTGGAATTTAGCTCACGAATGGCAACATCTACTATAGTGTAGTTTTTGAGGAAGCGTACGTTTTTTTTTTTAATTGAAGTTTAACGACCACTGAGAGCAACCCAATGAGCTATAAGCAGTCGCCCGTCCCTAATTTAGTGTCACTGGTTCAGAGGAAGAGAGAGAGCCAGTGCCATAAGACAAACACAACATCCATGCCTCACCGGGGTTCGAACCCGGACCCCTTTCGGACGAATGATCAGATGCCATCGCTTAGACCACTGTGCCACCGGGCGGTTTTTTGGCATTAACTCTGCTGTAAGGCTCAAGTATGTACTATTAGAATGCTCGTTATATTATTTTCTCTAGACTCTGCATTCTTCTGTATGGAGGTCTAGTCCACAATTCGGTAACACATTTCTATTTTTAATTGTTAACTGCCGATTTAGTTTTGTGCCAGCGTGGCAGTTCCCTCCAAATAATACACACACGTGGAAGCTATAGATAAACCTTTACAGAAATTTCCCCAAAAGGGAGGTAATGAGTTGCTTAAATTTAGTCTTATATTTGTCCACAATTTATATGACTACCCCCCCCTCTCCATTCCCTACAAAAATCATCAGGTATTAACCACTTTACAAAATATGATATTATGACTTATTACAAAGGATATTATGACTATGACTACTGACTGAAATTTCTGTCAGAGAACTTTACGTGGGCTGTGTCCATATCTTCTGACGGAAAATTATAAAGTTCATAATTTTGTAATCTGTGGCAGACAGTAGTATCTCAGTTATACATTTTACTATGGAATGGCTTAAAAAACATATGACTGAAATTTCAAAGTATTAAATACTATTGCACAATTTTAAATGCTTCCAAAAAGAAAGAAAAAGAGGGATACGGCTCGCAATTTTAGATTATGCAAATGAAAACTTTGTTCACTGCCTGTCCATTCCATTTTGTTCTTGCCTATCTATTTTGCCCTTTATTAGTTTTTTTTACATTATAAAACAAGGTAAGCAATTCTGCATGATTTCATATTTTCAATATATGAAAGAACTCTTACCTTTGAAATACTAGGTAGTAAATCCGAATGTGTTGTCTTGTATTCAACACCTTTAGTACACATGGCCCTTTTCAAAGAATTTTGTCCACTAGTTGATTTACCATTAGTGCTAGGTAAGGTATCACTCCTTTTTGCTTTTTTTTAATTTTTTTAGTTTTTAGAAAATAGTGAATTGTGTGTGAACATTATGTGGTAATTTTTTTGTTGCTTCGTCCATTTCAAGGCTGAAAAATAATTGCTGTCTCATTTTTTTCAAAGTTGTAGCACCATGTTAGGTATAAAAGAACTGTATGTTTGATAATCTGAATTCAAAATTTAACCTATAAATCGCATAAAAGAATTACGCATAACCCAACTGAAAAACCCATTAAAACTACAGCAAAATATCGGGGTTAACACAGATTTATGTATAAAAGTAAAAAACATATAACCCAGGATCCGCTGTATTATGGCCAACCCACCGTTCCATTAAGTGATTCTGCTATCAGTTACTTTACTCGTTCGTTAGTTGTTACTGGTGCACAGATTTACGGAAGGGAAACAAATAACAGGTCCTAAACTGTGATTCCAATCACAGTTAAAAATCACTGTTACTTTTCTACCGGTATTTTACTGTGCACGAATATGTGCTTCGATAATTTTGTACGTTCTGGATAGTAATAAGAATTAAGTACAAATATATTCATGTAATTGTGTAGTTAAACTCCCTAAAGTATCTTATAAGTTATTTAAACAGAAATATTACCGCTTTATGCCATACAGATTTCTCTCCATAAAGAGAAAACATTTCCATTTGGATATCATCTACAACAAATCCTTGTTCCCAAAGAAAATGTAGAACAGTATGCTGCTTTTCGGTCGAATATTCCTGGAGCAAGGTCGCCATTTGCAATATGAGCTGCACGTGAACATGCGATACCTATCGTCTGCTACAAAGAAAATACGTGCAAGTTGGATTCTGCTGTCACATAATGATACTTTTGGAAAATAATAACATCCACTCTCAGATATCCCATAACAGTTCGTGCTTCAATACTGACTTTCCCTCATTTAAGGCTAATGGTAAAAGAATCAAACTGTTTATGGCTATTAGAAATGATTTTCTGATTTTTCAAGATTCGTTATTTCAAACATACCCTACATTGCTTAAGTTATTACAAATGTACTTCATTAGAAATGTAGTGCAGTTATTTAAATAGATGTTTTGTGTGCTACTCCTGATAAAAGAAATGATGTTTCTGGTCTGTTGGCTATTTCAGTTAAATCAAATTCTAATCTGCATACTGACAGAACTAGCGAATTTAATGCAAGTATTTATGTTTCACATGTACAAGAGCCGTTCCTTTGGAGTGGGCTTGTCCGTCATGAAAATGTACACCACTCAGACTACACATGTATAATCAATCATAAGGCATGTACTCCGAACTGCAGTCTTACCGTTAATACTGTCTGACTCTGTCCCTTGTTAATTCTCATACATTCCTAGTACGTATAGATATTTGAAAATGCATGAATTTGGCCATCGTAAAGTGATAAAATTAACAGATGACGCAGAAGAAATTGCTTTCACCTTAAAGTCAAAGAAATGCCTTTTATATCAAAAAGTATCAAATTTGGATTTAAACAGGTACTGCCTCAGCTAAACTATAATCTTCCTGGGCAGCTGGGTGAACACTGAGCAGTGGATGTGAATTAAGGAGGCACGTGCAGGCCGCAAGCACTACAACACAAACTCACCTCCATAGGCACACACATTTCCTTCTGAACTATGTCACGTAACAGTGCGTTTTGCCATTCAAATGTTTAATGAAATAGGTATGACCAGACTTCTTAAGATGTAGACACAAAATACTGTTTGTTATCAACACCGTGCTCAGAAATGAAAAGTACCCTGATTTCTGCTGTATCGTGTATTTTTATAATTGAATTTGGACATATACGAGTTGTGTTTCATAAGTCATGACTCCGCACAAGGGATGCGTTCATGATTTGTTGTTCAGCAACCTGTCAGACAGCAAAAGCCTCTTTTTTATATTATCTTCATTTTAATGCCTAATAGAACGCCATATATATATATTTGTTTGTATTCAATTGTGTTTAAAATCAATGATTTTTTTCAACTGTGTCGACGTGTGCCAAAGAACGACTGCTCGCGATGGTCGTTAAACCTCCTATTAAAAAAACAACAACGATCAGTTATAGAATGAATTTTTAAATCATAAACCTGTACCTCTCAAAGAAATTCACTCTATATGAGTGGCACTTTGTAGTTCTGGAACTTTTGACATAAGCACTATTCGTCTTTTTATGAGAGTATCATAAGACAGTGGAGGATTGTTGGCTGTACAGGATTATCCACTTAATGGGAGGTCCATGACATCAAATTGGGATTTGAGCAGGCAAAAAGCTGAAGAGCTCATCAGGAAAAATTCAGTGATAACTCAGATACCCATAACAGGTGAGCTAATCATTATATTAGGAAGTGTAAGTGACATTGCTAACGTTTAAGAGTTCAAAAAAGTATGTGCTCGTTTGGTACCGCGTTACCTATTTACTGGAATGACAAAAGCAAGAGCCAAATATTGCTTCCTTTCAATGAAAAATGATTTTCTCTAAAGCAGTCTCACCGGTCAACTCTCGGCTCTGGAGCTTCGAGTACTATCCATTATATACTGACGTGCAAAAACTAAAGACGAGACGATTTTTCGAATGTAACGTCGTGCAGAAGTGCTCCACATCGACACAAATCATAACATAAGATCCCCAAGATGTAAGAATATGGTACAAGTGAGCAAAACCGTCCAAACAAGGAATCCAAGGGACACCAAGGCTCTTTATTGAAAGGGTAGCTTCTAGCACAACTGGACAGAAGACAGAAACGTCCATGTGACAGGCGGCTTCCAAGAAAAATCCAGTCTTTAGTAGGGGATATGATCACCCCTGACTGCGTTGCAGGATTTACAACGTCTGTCCATGCTGAGGACGAGGTTGTCAAGGAGCTATTGAGGCATCGCGGCCCATTCCTTTTGTAGCGCCAATCGCAGCTCCGGAATCGTTGCTGGAGGCTGGTGACGGGCTGCGAAACGTCTTCCGAGAAGGTCCCATACGTATCCAATTGGATTTAGGTCCGGGGACCCCGCGAGCCAATCCATGCGTTGAATATCTTCACTCTCCAACAGATCTGCGACAGCCACTGTACGATGAGACGATGCGTTGTCGTCCATGAATCAGGGCTCACAGCACATCTAAACAGACGCACGTGAGGTAGGAGAACCTCGGTAAAATAGCGGACACCAGTGACTGAACCTCCTTGGAAGTTGTGGACAACAGTACGGCTACCAAGCATGATACCGCCCTAAACGAGAACTCCGCCACCTCCAAACCGGTCCCTTTCGATGATGTTGGAGGTGTGATGGCATGTTCCCTGCTCTCTCCGTATGTATATACGTCCAGAATCGCTCGTCAGACTAAATCGGCTCTCATCCGCAAAGAGAACTCGAATCCATTACTGATGTGTCCAGTGGTTGTGTTCCTGGCACCACAGAAACCACCGTCTCCGATGAGCAGGCGTTAATAGCACACACCATAGTGGTCGTCGTTCAAATAGACGACTTTTGTGCAGCCTCCTGGCCACGGTAAAACGCTGTAAAGGACGTCCTGTTGTCTGTTGCATGTGCCTTGCGATTTCTCCCTCTGTCTACCGTTTGTCTCTTCTCGCCTGTAGGAAAATATACCGGTCGTCTGTCCCCGTGGTGCTCGTGGACGACCACTGGTAAACTCTGGTACAGCTATTTCTGTCGTTTGAAATGATCTCCAAGCTCGTGAAACGATGCTGTGAGTGATCCCGAACTCCTCGGCCACACTAGTCACACTTCGACCTTCTTCCAACTTCCCAATGATGCGACCTCGGGTAAAACTGTCCAGATGTCGACCACTGGATTGCCTGTTGGCCATATCACACGGTGCCAGCTACTCGACGTCGTTCAAACCGATGTACACCGTGGAATAACTTTCACCGAATTGCTGAGCGTACACCGCCTGTGTGCTTTATGGCCTTCCGACCCCCCCCCTACGTGATGTTGCATATATTCGCATGCCCAACCGTACCGGACCCTACTTTATCTTCTAAGTGGTCTTTCCGTCCGTTCTGCCTGCTCATTCCGCTGTTATGCTAATTTCTCCTCTTCGTCCTGAATTTTTGCACACCAGTGTACTAACTACACTGGCATGTGTTCTTATTGCTATTTGCCTTTATCTCATGTGCATCCTGTGGAGCAGGCAAATCTCATCTCCACCTACCCCGAAACTGGGCCGGGGTATGGCCCCGGGATATCAGGGACCATGTGTCGCTGTAGGCTGTCATGCGATGAAGAACCTGCATTTGAGAAATCCCGGACAATTTGGTGTGTGAAACGCAACATCACACAGATTTACTTCTTCGAATCACTGAAGATGGGATTCTTATTTTTCCTGTCTCGCTGTGTGGAAAGAACATCACACTATTGCGATAAACCTATCAGCCAGGTCATTCTTGAAGTTCGGACGCCAATATGACGAAGTAAATTTGTCCATCATTTTCATGCCAGGGCGGGATTCGAACCCACAACTTTCGGTTCCGGAGCTCCGAGTGCTATCCACTAAACTACACTGGCATGTGTTCTCACTGCTTTCTGCTTTTATCTCATGTGCGTCCTGTTGGGAAGGCCGTCACATCGTGATGAGTCATCAATTCACCATTTATGGCGCAGAAATGAAAAATCAATCGCTAGAATACTAACACCCATCTTTTCCTCGAGCGACGAAATTTGAAACTCAAATTTCTGCCGGTAGGTTCATACTCACTGGGTTCTGAAACTACAATAGCGTTATACGTCAGGAGTATATGGTTAAAGTCATGACTATCATTTCTGTGAGATAAGTGCATACCTTGAAAAACTTACAGTAATGAAGAAAAATCGTGTTTTCGGAAAAAGAGCCAATGACTTTGCAACACGTCAGCACCAAATCCAACACCAGTCTTCAACTTCTGAGACCGTACAGAGACACTGCTTTAAAGTGCTTGAACATTCTGCCTACGTCACAGATTCCACGTCGTTAGACTTTTTGTTCATTTCTAGACCGTAAAGAGACACTGCTTTAAAGTTCTCGAACATTCTGCCCACGTCACAGATTCTGCGCCATTAGACTTCTCGTTCTTTTCTGCTCTCAATAGACATCGGAAAGGAATTCAGTTCACCTGCGATGATTATATCTAGGCAGTTACGAGAAAATAGTTCCGACAGCAACCTGAAATTTTTAAAGAAAAGGGGTTAAAAAATCCTGTAAAATATTCGAGTATCTGTATTAAGCTTAAGGGCGACGTTGTAGAAAAATGAAATGCCTTAATTAAAGTAGAAATTCCGTGATTTGTTCTGGATTTGTTTCAGTTTCATACCTTGCCACACGGCTTGAACATAAACATGGAGCATTATTTCTGAACGAAAACTGTACTTCATTTCTAAAGTTCAGTTTCAGGAATCTAGCTTCTAAAGTTCTTAATTTGTATTTATCTTCTGAGGTGCGCAGCACTTTTCGAACTCTTTTAAACCATTTGTTAAGATTATTTTAGGGCAACGTCTATCTTATAGAAATTATTTTTTTCAAGAATCTAAAGCACTCAACATACGTAGATCACGAAAATTCCTTCAGTACATATATCTTTAACCAAAATTCATGTGAACATTTCTTCGCGGTATTGTTCACTTTTCCTGAAGTAGAAGTTACGGTTTTTGCTACCAATAACTACTTTTCAATCTTCAGAAAATATTAAAGTTGCTTTGAAACATGACACAGAAACCATCACCAAATGTATCTTATGATACAGTTTATTCAATGATGCTAATTTGATACATACTCTATACTACGTATGAGTCTTCTACATAAAAATGTATAATGTACGCAACGTTATATATCAGTTTTCATTTCTAAAGTTCAGTTTCACATATCCATTAATTATTTGAACGACAAGAATTTATTAGCAAAGGGGCTTCTCCTGCGAGGCAAATAAGAACTTTGGATGCTGTTGATGACCGAAACGTTAAGGTCTACATACTGTGTTTCACGACCGTACGCCTACAAACGGATTTTTCCATTGCGTAACATCGGCAACAAGTGTATTCATTCCGAGAGGAGTTTATCATAAACGATCGTGTTTAAACCAAGCTTTCAAAAAATATATATGAAATAAAAAACGAGATTTTAGAGACAATCTCAACACATAAGATAAGATGTACGCACGTATCATACTTCTGCAATAGGGCCAAAAAGTTCCCATCTGCTCATTTCATATATACGACAAACTTCTGTGCATGCGGTTCTTTTAAATATCGCAACAAAGTAATTTTTTCCTTATTTTACTCCAGCTTCTAGCGTAATGCAGATATTTGCCATAAGAAGGGGTTCCTCCTGAAATCAAGTACATTAATTAATATTTACCAAACAATTTTATTTGGATATTACTCAATTTCGGTGGAGAACGCAAAATGCCTTCTGTAAACAAGTAGGAATATTATAAATGCCATCAATTTTAAAAACCGTTCTGTTTTCAACCAAATAAAACTCGTACACATTTAATATCATAATAGATTGCCATAGTTTAAAAAAGTTTTAGAATGTGAAAAAAATGCTGAAAAAGTGATGGTGAAAACAAACAAAAAGGTACTATATGTTGTGCGCAGGAGAGTGGATAAAATACGATGTATCATGAGTGGATAAAATACGATGTATCATGAGTTGATAAAATACGATGTATGCGTCATAGCTAATATTACTCAGTTGGCTAGAGGAAATCGTTTTTGTTAATTGAGTCGTCAGTTGAGGTGACTCAAGTTAGAATTTGTACTCAAACGTAAAACTTGAAAATTTGAATTTCATCCTTATTTTCCTTTCAGAAAATCTGACATAAAATACTTTGAAGAAATATTTGTCATTTAACTGGGATCACCAGATGAAGAAAATAGTGTCCCGAAACTCTGTAATACGTCATGATGAGGTTAGTATTATGGCATTTTATCATTTTTGCATAGGAAGCAGCGATCGGTGAATAGTTAAATTCCGATATCCATTTTGGTAGTAATTCAAAAAGTCATCTTACAAACCACGAAAGTGTTTAAAAGAACAACTTTTAAAATAAAATACAACTTCCTTTTCGAAATTCTCTTTCTTTGCATTTCATAGTAATTTACTGAATGGATGTTCAAGGAAGCCTCAGGGGGCTGCGCATGAAGCTTCCTTGAACATCCAGTAGCACACTGGTCTAAATGATGCTTTCTGATCATTCGTCCGAGTTAGGTGCAGGTTCGAATCCTGGCGAGGCATGGATGCTGTGTTATACTTACGGCACTAGCTCTTTTCCTCCCATGAAACCAATGACCCTACATTAGCGACGAGTGACTCCTTATTACCCACTGAGGTACTCACGGTTTTTGTTAAACATTTCAAAACTTGATCTGTCATACTCACAATTAATTCAAGATGAAGATTACATCTCGAAAAGAAAAAAATATTGTTCTGTAGTCCACGGTTTTCCGCACATATAACGCACACATATTTAACATATGATAATATACTGGATAAATGCATGGACTGTTTTACTTCGTCGCCAGATCCCTATCCCCTCAAGAAACTTTTTTAACAGGAGAAAATATCGTTGGTCATACGTAGCTCCTTATGAGGTTATATATAGACACATCGCGCTTTCCGTTAAGCAACTGCTGCAAGAGACGTTTGGCCAAATCGTGTGGTGAACCGACACTTTCTGAAGGACTGGCCTTCTCGATAACCAGACCTGACACCCTGCGATTTATGGCTCATGGATTACCTAAAATCACAAGTGTACAGGTGTCTCCCCGCTTTATTGACCATGCTGAAAGATGCCATTCGACACCATGTGGCAGCTATACCACCGGACATGCTCTTCAATGCCGTCCATGGTGTAGTTTTCTCTCGTCTGAAGGCAGTGTTGGAACAGGACGGCCATTACGTTGAACACCTGGTACAAAGAGGTGTCCATTTTTCTCGACACTTACAACCTGCGGTTGCTGCGCCATCTTGCGATGAAAAACGTAAGTAAAATGAGTAAGAATTCATGTGATTTCATAAAAAAAATGATGCCATTCTGATCATTTGTACGCAAACCGCGTTGCCCTACTCTTAAAACTCCTCGAGTTATTACGTTTTCAAAATGTGCAAGACTTTTGGATCACCCGGTATATTAAGCTTGATTGTGGAACCAGGTTTGTTAATAAGCGTAGTGTTAATTTTACATTAATATAAAAGTGTCGACTGATTTTCATTTAGAGGTCAGTTTTTTTATTAATGTAAAAATTTATAAATATTTGTATTCGACAACAATTTTCTCTTGACTTCCTCAATCCAGGAGTGTCCCGCTTGGGCTGCGCAGTATCAGACGCGGTTATTTTGAAACCACGCATGATGTAGGTGTCAACGCTGGACGCTCAGTCTTTCGACTTCTTGCATCCCTGTTTGTTTACAATAGGTGTGCTGGAGTTTCTCTATTAACGCAGTTGATTTTCAACCGTTTGAAATTTGTATCTTATAGTTTTATGTTTATGTTTTGTTTATTTCGATATTTACACGTATTTATCACTGAAATTCATTGCTTCTGTGTTTCGTAAGAGACGCAATAATACCGGGTTGTGCAGTGGCCTGTTGTACTACGAAAATGAGGAAAACCAAGAACACTGACATTATGTACCATGTATTTACCAAGGATTTATTACTACAAAAATTGTGGATTCAGAAATGTAAGCGTAAGGATTCCTTCAAAGTTTCCAATGCAAGAATGTGTTCTCAACATTTCACACAGGATAAATACCAGCGTGACTTAAAGGCAGAGTTACTTGGGTTAACTAGCAGGAAAGTGTTGAAGCCTGATGCAGTACCTACACTACACCTTCCCACAAGCAATAATACTGGTATTAATAAGGTCGTGCTGTATGGAAGGAATTACAAGTAACACACACAAACACATGCTTCCCCAATCCTCAAATACCAAATACACGAGTTTGGGAGTTCGCAGATGTTCCACACCTATACCAGCTGCTAAGAAATCCTTTTCTCGATGATGGGCTAACACTACCAGGTAATAAATTTACGAAAGCTACTATTGAACAGCTCCTTACTCTGGATTGCAGTGAGAGGAAGATATGCCCCAAGGTGTCACTTCATCACATTAGTGTGAAGGGCCGTGACCGCCAACGTGTATATTTGGCAACTTAGCTCTTTTCCAACCACATTGCACAAGGAATACGCTTTCTTATGCCACATGAAGAACACGTCGCGAAATTTGTTGAGCTTCTGAACGACTCGTTTGGTGTGCTAAATTCAAGAAGGCCTACAGATGAGAAGTCTCTGGCATGTGGATTTGGAACTCATCGTGAAACGCAAGAGAGGATTCTACGACAGCTGCATGCATGCATCCGAGGAATGAAGGTAGTTAATGTAACACATCTGTTACCCTTTCAGAAATGATTCATTACAACCATTCGCTCATTACTGGTACTCTTCACTGACCTGAAGCCTCTGAACGTAAAATACATCCTAACTGCTCGACTTAACAAGACTGCCTTGAAATTTTTTTCACAAATACGTGGGCTTGGCCACTTCTATGATCACCCATTGCCTACAGAAGTGAAATCCCGTTTGCGTCTTTTACTTCTAGGTGCCAATGGAGGTGACATTCCATTTTCAAGTGCTGCTCCTGTTGCGCAAGGTGGTGGTGATGATGATTACTTTTTGACATCTCAATTGTTTAGTGCCGTTTTACCTAATATGTCAGAACCCCTTGCAATGATTGAAGGTGAAACTGAGATTCGGGATATTACACTGCAAGACTCTACAGGTATTCAAGTACCACCTGCTACTCCCTTTGGCTCTGATTGCTCTGTAGAAGGCTTTCGTTACCTTGCAGGTTACATAGCTTACCGAGGAAGAAAATATGACCGTTCGCTGGGTACGCCAACTGGCCAGCTACTTAATCCACCATCAACTACAGAATCAGTACCTGTTGGCTGGATTGATACCCTTTCACGAGGTTGCCTGCTTGTTCCATCTGATCTATGGTTGGAGAAAGTTAGCCAGTTTGAGTTGATGTTTGCAGAAGTGCATTGACATGAATCTTTTTCCAAGAAACACAAGATTGTACACAAACTATGTGTGAAAATTTGTCAAAGGTTTCCAGATGTTCCTACAGAAGTGATAAAGTTATATGTTAGAACCCGAACGGTTAAGAAATTTAAATGCAAAAGCAAAAGTTAGGAAGGCAGAAGAAGCTCAACGCAGAAAAGCACGTAATTGGCAGGCTTCATCAAAGTGAAAGTTTCCTGGATGCACATGGCCAAACCAGATTTTTCATGCCATGGAGAAAATGTAAGCAACCTGCAGGAATAATGCCAAGGAATTCTCCCATCAGAAGCTAAGTTTTTTTTATTTCAATAGCTATTATATATACTCATCTGAGAAAGAAAAGTTTTATTTCAATACATCTGTCATGGGCACATTGTGTTAAGGATCAAATCTGGTAAAGGAAAAGTTGTAGAATTGATTTAGCACAGCATTAGTGGTAATGAGTATACTAACTTATTTGCTAGTCATTAACATAAAAAAAAAGTGCCACTCACATATATAGGAGAGACAGAGTTTTTAAAGATGAAAAATTTTCACCATTCCTTCATGGTGTGTGTGTATGTATATGTATATATGGTGCGTGTGTATATATATGTATATATGGTGTGTGTATATATGTGTATATATATGTATATATGGTGTGTGTATATATGTATGTATATGTGGTGTGTGTGTGTATGTATGTATATATGGTGTGTGTATATGTATGTATATATGGTGTGTATTTTTCAAGATGTCATTTTTGAAGTAGATATATCTTCACTTCCAGAGAAAAATTCAACTTTCTTAAATGATATGTGTGGGTGTGTACAAACAATTGTAAAAATAAAAACCTAAAAAAAGAAGAATATCAAAACCCAATCACCGAGCTATATTCTCCCCTTGATGAGGGCTAAAACTAAAAAACTGTAAACTCTAAAAGTGAGATTATGAAAGGAGACATGTAATGTAGAACATGTTGAGAATAATCACTTATTCCTTCTTCAGGGTCAAACAGAAATGACCCCTCTCTCATTTCTACAAAGACCTGAAAGTCAGTTTCTGCTATATTACATCTGCTTAAGTGCACCAAATATAAATTTTGTAAGTTAATAAAATCTTTGAACATTAAATTCTACTAAACCTGTAACTACTAAAACAACCAGCTAGCACAAATGCTGGTAAAAAAGGTTTAAAGGGAAAACCACATTCTTAAACTTAGAGCAAAATAATAAGCTTATTTAACTTGACAGCAAAAAGTAATCTTGAAAAAAAAAAAAAAAAAAAAAAGGACGCATAACACTTAACTCTTGGTTTTCTTGCGCATGTTTTTTTTTTTCTTTTAGCTTGCTTATGTGTTATATACATTCACACCATGAAGGAATGTTGAAAATGGTCTCAAGAGTGAATATATAGAGAGACAGAATAGTTTTCCTGTTAACAGTATGGAACTGATTGATCAAAAATGCCAACAAAGGCGTATCGCCGCCTTTGTTGGCATTTTTTGATGAAGTAAATTTCAGAAATAATTTAGGTATCAGTATTTAACCTTAATTCTTGTAGTTGTTTGTTTTGTAGTGGCTTGGCAGTAAGTATTAAAATGTGAGTTCACATATATGCAAATAAATTTGGAAATGTTGCACTTCACGGAAGGTAAATGGTTTGATTTTATGATTTTAATTTATGTATGAGCAGTTTTTTGCACTTTTATTTCGTTATTACCATAATAAGTGTGATTATTACGATCATTTCGTATACCGTAACCCAAAGCCACAAGACGCTAGAAGGCTGCCATATTGGCTGCCAAGCCCCGAGCGTCCACGCCAACGTCATTTCAGCAGCCAATGAGAGGCTGACATCGTAGCGAGCCCAACCTTATACCATGATATATATCTAAAGACCTTGTCCTTAAACTTATATATCTCGCCTTTCGATAGGCACAGTTTTTTAGGAATCCCTTCGAAACAAAAACGCTACACTTAGTCTGTTTCACAAATCGCCGTCGAGAACAAAATCTGACATATTAACAACCACGTATCAAAAATAAATATAACTGGCTCCATGTGGGGTTTCTTGCAGCTGATCGATAGCTGTGCATGCAGATAAAAGTTATGACCAGCTTAAAAGTGCCGATTTGTTTTTAATTGGATATATCATACATTGGTATATACATTCAGGAGACAAAACTCTAGAGATATATTGGGATGAGAAGTTTACATGAGAATTCCCCGCACTAGGGGAACAGACCCAAATCGAAAGAAGGCGACAAAAAAGTGGAGTGAAGGGCTTTTCCAGCCAGGCATCCCAATCAACCACCATTGATTAACATGGTGTTCTGACGAATTTGATCGTGGACACATTGCCGACGTAAGAGAAATAGTTCATTCCCAAGTGGTAAGTCAATAGTTATCGCCCAATTGGTAATTCCTCTAGGTCTCTCGAGGTCAACTGCATTACGGTCGTACCACCAAGATGCCATGACGGACATGCCATTAATAAGCGGGGTCGATATAGATTCTCCAGGCTCGTATAGATCGACCACTTGGCATGGACGAAGAAAATACCATTCACATTAAAAGTTGGAGGCACAAGCTGCGTCACCGAACGAACGGTACAGTGCACGTTGCATGACCTGGACTACGGGAGCCGAGGCTACGCTCGTCTGCCACTGTTGATTTCTCGTCATTGGACATAACGCCCCGTCTAGCGCAGGGAGCGTTAAAACTGGAACTCTGTAGCGTGACGCCGCGTTGTGTGGTCATGTGACTCTCTTTTTCAGCAATACCGAAGTGCAATCGTCCCCAGAAATAAAAGTATACGGAATCATATTTCGTATGGAGTTTGTCGGATTTTCACATTTCCTGAATACCTTTCTCGGTATGCATTTTCAATAAGAAGTTGATTTTGAAAGCTAAATCCTTTTGATACTCATTATGTTTCATATAATATCTGATAATGTTCAATATGTATATAAATTCCAACATCAAAACTCCAAAACTCTTAGAGAATAGTCAAATGGTTGCTAATGTTTGTGTGTATATGTACTTCATATTGAAAAGTTTCATATCACTTCAATACGATACTTAGAGCGAATTTCTGGGTACGTACACTCTATACAACTTTCAGGTTTTACATAAAACGGAAGAAAATTTAAAGTAGCCTATAGAAAATGTGTAATAATGGTTGTGTACAGTCACCTGAGTTGCAATAGAAGACTATTAGAATCTTTGTCCATTACTTGATAAATGCTATATGAAATTTATGGAATTATGGTTTTAGTTTATTCTTCAAATAAAGAGTTATAAAGAAATGATAAAACTATTTTGCAGGATTTAAATTTCTTCCGAATTTGGTTGTGTGGACCTGAAATTCTGAGGAAATTTCGTGTGCAGCTAAGTTCTCCATTGAGAAATTGTGAAGTTTATGTGAAACCAGAAAGCGAAACCGAAAAACTGGTATTTATGGACATCATATTATCGCATACGCAGATGTATGGGTTACATATATATTTTGTTACTTATAATTTAAATTTGCTAAAGTTAGTTCCAAATATCGCCTTTCGTTGGTTTTAGAAACTGTCTTTCTCACAATGTAGTATTTCGTTTCTACAGTATCTTTATATTCCAGATTGAAAAGCCAAATACGCAAAATACTGTTTTCTTTATTTTCCTTAACAGACAGAAAGTAAAGGCAAAATGAGCATCTTTCTTGCCAAACAGAAAGATCATGTCTTGTAAAGTGAGTAATTCCATATATGATTTCAACATTTCTATATCAGAGAGGGTATTCATGGAGATTGAAACTCCGGAAAAACATCACTCTCTTAAGAGATTAAGCATTCCATGAAAAGGAAGATGCCTTAGTTCTGTTGTTAACAACTGGGAACGAAGTAGAGCGCACAAGACATTGAATTGAGACAAAGAGAAAGATTATCTGCTTTTTCAAAATTTATTAAATTTGTGCTGTCTTATGAGAATTACTCAGTGAGCTTTTCTAACACCTGAATAACATCAGGCCCACACATACTAGTTTTCAAAACAAAATAATGAAAGCACTACTTTTGCCTTTGAATAAAATTTCAGATACCTTTTCCTTTTGGAAAAATACTCAACAAAATCATAGAAAGCAAAAGCCGCAAGACTCTCTGGAGAATGTAGTTAATGCATTAATTTTCAATAGGCTATACACTGTACCTACGTTGGAGGATGAAAATTGATGTTGAGATCTTTATTGTCACTTTGAAACAGCTGGCAATGACAAAATTCAAAAATTCGTTCTGGGCGAGTAATATGCCCACCGAATGGTAGCTACTGGGAAATAATTTTCCAGTAAATTAATTTAGTAAATCTAAAACACCACTACGCGAAATCTAAATAACCGGTATGTCATTTTTATATTGTTTTATGTTGCATACATTTAATCGAAAGGCGTAGGTGGAGTGGTCAGACAAATAAGTCTTTGACAATGGTACAGCTCTTACAGAAATCTTAAATAATCACCACTCACTCCATCAACAAATGTCATGCATGCGGAGGAGAAAGATTTCAAGGCGTCATATATTCTTCAGACCTGTAAACTTTAAATGTGATTCGGGGAGTTCTTGCCAACCCACAGCTCACCTCCCCGGTGACTCAGTGGTGTAAGCGCTGGATTATTACCATTCGTCCGAGAAGGGTCCGAATTAAAATCCCAGTGCAGCATGGATATTGTGTTTGTATAACGGCAGTTATTCCTCGCTTCCCTTGAACCCGTTGCCCTAAATTAGGGACAGGCGACTGCTTATAAGCCAAAGAGTTGGTTCATGCTGCTCGTTAAATCTCCAATAAGAAAAACCAGCTCATGCGTTGTAATAGATCTGCATTCTATAATACACAAATATCTCAAATAATTGGGAAAATCCTTAAGGTTGTCCAAAATTAGAACGTGATGAGAGGCAAAACTCTTTCGGCTAAATCTGAGCAAAATACAAATAAAAATACAGCATACACGATCAGAGACCTTCTTAATTTTCAGCCTACAAATAATGGAAACCATTATAAGACTGCATGTTGTCATTTTGTTCTTAACCTCTGCACATTTGTTTAATCAGATGTGCTTTTATTTTTCGAATGACAATACTACAAACGCTACGACAATAATTATTCGCTATTTGTATAAAGCTTCCTTATTAACTGGTGTAAGGTGGACACATACCTAATTCAACCAATATTTTCCAAATCGTTGAACGGTCTTCAAGGTTGTATGACCATTATATGCGCTCATGTTTGTGAAATTGTAATTAGAGTGATATTTGCAAATTCCGATGATGAATGGGTAAACATTTGATTGAGCTTCGTTCGTTTTAGGGATTTATTTGATACACAATTCGACAGAGGTGTTACCTCAGCCAAATAGCAAGAATGTAAATCCAGCCAACGACGAAAACTGTAGGAAGCTGTGTTAGCCCAGTTTCTTTCAGTACTGCAGGTAGGCCATTGGTTGCTGACAGGAATGGCACTTTTGTAAGAAGTCTTAGAAGTTTAAAACTACATAGCACAATTATAACGAAGTGAATTTCTCCGTCATTTTTATCCGCGCCAGGAGTCGAACTCGGGTCCCCTCATTCCGGAATAAGTTGCTCTACCAATTGAGCTACGCGGACATTTTATTCTGATTCCTATCTGCCTTTATGTCGCGTGCGTCTTTCTGGCAGGTACGTCACATCTCCTGGTACATTACATCATCTCCCCCTTATTTTTTTTTTTCGAAGTGCTGCTCTTATTTTTTCCTATCTCGCGGTGTGGAAATAACATCACACCATTGCGAGATTGTGAACGGTCGGGTCATCCGGATAGTTCGGGCGCCATTATAACGAAGTGAATTTCTCCGTCATTTTTATCCGCGCCAGGATTCGAACTCGGGTCCCCTCATTCCGGAATAAGTTGCTCTACCAAATGAGCTACGCGGACATTTTATTCTGATTCCTATCTGCCTTTATGTCGCGTGCGTCTTTCTGACAGGTACGTCACATCTCCTGGTACGTTACACAATGTTAAACTCACAAAGTTCACCACAACCTTTTCCTATTTAAATTACATAACATGATCAAAGTATCCAGATGCTCTACACAAGCGGTGGATTTGTTGATAAACGTCACAGACATGCCCAATACAGTTTAAAGAAGGAGCACGTATCTTGGTAAACGTGATTCAATAGATAAGAATGAAGAGAGAAACAAGAAAGCCCCGTGACTTTCTTTGTGGCTCTATCATGGATTGCCATCTTAGCAACCAGTCAGTTTTGGAAATGTCTGCCATTAATCCTCCGCCCATAAATCTGAGGATATCATGTCTTTCCTCCTGCAAGTAATTTAGAAACATCTTTTCTTATTCTGAAGATTGATATATCAGAAAAATTATTTTTGGATATTGGTGTTCCTTCTGATGATGTGCGCCCCAACAGCTATTGAAAACACAAAATTTGTTCAATCTGAAATCATTTTATTCCATACATTTGATATTAAGTACTCGATTTATAAAAGCATTTCTTCCTTCGATAAGATTTGTACCGAATTTAATTTTGGCACAGCTTCTGTTTAAAGTAATATACAGTTTTCCTTCTCAGGTGCGCTCATTTCAGTTCCATTTTTCTATATACAGATGCTTCTGTAATTCTTATTTGAAAAAAATACTTAGATGCTCAAAGTACGGTATAGAGATATATCGTCTTGATAAATACAAAGCAGGTTGCAGATTTGATATACACAGTTGAGTCACACTATTGTGACTAACTCCTACTTTTGAGATCAACAGCGCGCAGCCAATGAAAGAAGGCACGTGTCGTGAGCTGGCGTGGAGGGTATATAAGGTGTGCTCTAGGCAATGTGAAAACATATCTCTGGGTTCTGTCATGGATAAAAAGAGCGATTTATCATATTTGAAAAAAAGGGATGATTACGGCTTTCGGGCGAAGTGTGGTACTATTTCTGAAACAACGTATTTTGCAAACTGTTCGCATGCTGCTGTGGTTAAAATTGCATTGCGATTGAAGAAATGGCAACATTGCAAATCAGCGGTGTGGAAACTTCATAGCAATACGTGCAATTGATGTCAGAGCTGTACGTCGGTTTCGAAGATGCGTGAGGGCCGATCGACACGTTACATTGGAGCAACACACAGGTGGAATGAACTAGAGGTCTACAGGAAGTGTGTCTAAAACGGCAGTTGAGCGAACCCTGCTGCGTATGTGGCTCCGATGCAGACGGATGGTCACAGCGGCTATACTGACGAAGGTACATCGGCAAAAGAGGCTTACATTTGCACGGAAGTATTGGAATTGGTCCTCAACTGATTGGAAAAGTATTGCCTTCTTCGACGAGTCCAGTTTTCTGCTTCATCAAACTGATGGACGCTGGCGTATAAGGCGAGAAACATCGGGCAACGAACGCTCTTCAGCCATTGTTGAAAGGACAAAAATGGTGGAGGCACTATTTGGGTCAGCGGAAGTTTCCGTGCATTTCTCTGTGTCCACTCATACCTGTGGAAAGCACTATGGACCGAATCCATTATAAATCTACGCTTGAAGTCCACGTACACCCATACAGGCTGATCGTTTACCCTGGTGATGATGGAATCTTCCAGAACGACAATGGGACGTGTCACACAGTTAAAAATGTCCGAGAGTGGTTGAAAGAGCACGATCAAGACTTCAAAGTATTTCCTAGGCCCCTTTTTTTCCAGACGTAAACCCAATTAAGTATCTGGTGGACCACCTCGTTCCTGTTGTTCTCTCTATGAATCCTCCACCACGCACCCTCCACCACGCACCTTCTACCACGCACCCTCCAGCAGCTGTCAGATGCAGTGCAGTCAACATGGTTACACATACCTGTGAACATCTTCCACCAGCTTATTGAGCCACTGCCAGACCGTCTAGCTGCTGTCCGTGCTGCACACGGCCAGTACTTTGGATATTAGTCAGTGATCACAATAATGTGACTAGCTCGTGTATATGGACCAGGCTACATGAGTTTTAACTAAATACATACTACTATTTCAATTGACCTCCCACAGTTCAGATATTTTCTTATAAAACAATTAGGCTGTGCGAAGTCTAATTTCTCTACATGTTTCTGTTTGTAATGTTTTTTTCTTATTTGTTTATGAAAGAACCAAAGGAAAATGCCCACATTAGAGGCAAGAACATCGTGTATAGACGGTAAAATAAATATAACTAGGATCTCTGATGCACGAAATTAATTACTGTAGCATTTTTTTCCTTTATGGAACGCTTGTTTTACTCTTTGAGCTTAAATTAATTGACCCTTCTGACTCCACAAACGCGAAGATGTCACAACACTTCACCTTTGCCGAAGTAACCCTCTTCGTCTGTAACAACCATGTGACTCTCGCGAGTAACAAGCACCTCTCAGGCAGCATGATCGCACATTCAAGGAGTTGAAAGCTTGTGTTGTCCGATGAAATATCGGACACTCAGTGTGAGAGAGAAATATGACGATTACTAACACAACAGAAGAGGGTTATACCGAAAAACAGGAACTGTGGAAAAAATCACAGAAAAAATGCAGCTCATGTATTTTACTTCCTCCATGTACTTATTCACAGCTTGAGAACTCGAAGAAGGACACCTTGTCCCCATAAATGAGATTTTCAGTTATTACACTCCCGATATGGTGACAATAGGAAAAAACAGCACGCATAAATTCACAAAATAAGACTAACGTTATGAATCTATGAATCCAAGGCTTACTAACTCCTACATCGGTACCAGCTGGAGTAATCCTGTTATATTACGATTTTCGGCAACAAAGTGAAGACATGACCTGAAGATGAAACGATTTTTCAATAGGTTGAAAAAACATCGTTTTCCCTTATTGTAAACCTACCAGCAAAAACAGTCTGGCTGGGCCAGCATAGTGCTGGACCATTGCCGGCAGCATCGTTTTCCCTTATTGTAAACCTACCAGCAAAAACAGTCTGGCTGGGCCAGCATAGTGCTTAACCATTGCTGGCAGCCAGCAATAGTCCAGCACTATGTTGCCGCTGCTGAACCGTTAATAAAATGTCCGAGCGGGCAACATAAGGGCCAGAAGTTTAGGCAGACGGCTGGCAAATAGTTGGCACCCCCATGAGTTGTCATATGCCACAACAGGACCATCAGTTATCCATGACAGGCAGTAGCTGCCACAAGTGGCCCTTCAGTGGCCCTGAAAGAACGTGTCAGAAATGATGGCTAGCCTAATGTGGTCCGATAGTTTGCCGGTAGTGGCAGCCGGCAACCACGTGACGTAACTGATGGCTTGCCGAATCTTCTCCGCCAATTTTCCCAGTAGGCGCC
Organism: Macrothele yani; assembly: GCA_039090855.1. Lineage (NCBI taxonomy): Eukaryota > Metazoa > Arthropoda > Arachnida > Araneae > Macrothelidae > Macrothele > Macrothele yani. The sequence continues at coordinate 38,672,211 of CM076999.1, read as the reverse complement.
ATAAAAAAAATCAAGGATAACCGCTGTTTCCCAAACCTACAGCTTTTTTCCTCATTACGAAACTTCTGAATCGCAGCACTGCGCTGAGGTAGTTTCCTCAACAAACCGGAAAAACGCTCGTTTGGTTCTGGGTGGAGATGAGCTCCCTACCGACCAGACTAATTTGCCACGCTCGAGTGAGTGCTTAAAGCTGTCTCTTGCGTGCGAAATCTATAATCGAGTGGTTCTCTTTCATTTTGCAATATTACAAGGTATTTTTCGTAAAAGTCAGTTTCATATAATTCATAAATTTATTTTTTCAACGAAACGATGGGTTTTTTTTTACCTTAACGGAACTTCACTCATTTTCAAGCAGTGTACCAACATAGTCGCTTTCTAAAATTTCGTACTGTCCTTATCCTCTTGAAAGGCGATTGTTGAATTAATATATTTTTACCCGGATTCATGTCACATTCTGTTACATTTTAACGTTGTATCTTTCCTTTCCGTCGTCCGAAGATTCATCTGTGTTAAAGAGGAAATATATTTTATTTCACTTCTTGTTATTTTTAGAAGCGAATTCCTACCCAGTCTTGTGTATTCAGAAAACCACGAATGAGTACATTATATCCACATAGCGTTGGATTTTTTTTTTTCAAATAACTAATAAATTTAATTCTTTTTTTTTTTTCCAACAAAGGTTTTCTTAATGTTTTCCCAAGACATTTGTTTCAAGCGATTTGAAATTATTTCTTGTTATTCACCCACTCCATTCCGAAAATTGTTACTCATAGGAATAGAGCGGGTGTATTTCATGGCTGTAATCTAGTATTTCATGGCTTAATCTGATATCTTCGTCGACGTGGAGTTTCATTAAGAAATTAATTCGTCTCTGTACATATGTCTTTTTTTCTAAAATCCGCTAAAAGAACACGATGGGGATAGCGTCGTCTTCAACTAACTGGTACCATGAGAGACACAGAAAGTGTTGCTTCTGCGCATGCGCAATCCTATTCCTTCCACCTGCTGTTGGGGTTGCATCGGTTGTCAGCAACGAGCCACTAGTGGCACTTGCTTGGAGGCCCACAATTCACGGCGATGCTTCAGGGCAATCAGTGGCTCGCCACATGATAGCGCTGCCACCAACGGACCGCTAAAGGAAAGTGAGCGGCAGGTTTCAGCCAGCAGTGACCCATCACTGCCAGCTGGTGGCCAGCAGTTTCCCAGCACTTGTGTTTTTGCTGGGCTTTTGCAGTAACTAATCGTCTTAGATGTTAGAGGTGAATGTTGTATTACATGCATTTAAAACTAAATATCATCGAGTTACGTGAGAAAACACCAAGGATGTCATCTGATCTCTATTCCTGGAAGTACAATAAGTTTCAAAAGAATGAAAAAAACTCATCCAATGAATAAACAATTATCGTTGTCTCAAATCGAACGTATTCCATTAATTTTACTTTTTTTCGGAGTAACATTTGGCATTATTATTAAAGTAATAATCATATGACATACTTCTGAAACTGTTTATGCTGTTAATGTGTTTTTTCTATTTTTACAAAGAGAAATCAGATGATAATGTATTTTATAAAATAAACACTATTTCGTATTTGAAAAACGGTTGATTTAATTACTTTCAGTTTTTTCTTTTGGAAAAATGCCATGTTAAAAGTTCGTATTTTTTTTTCTTGGGTAAGGTAACCAACTCTATCTTGTCTTTCGCCTTTTGTTGGGCATTACAGGTAAGAAAGTAATATGTTGTCCAGATGTTAGTGTTCAAAAACCTAAGAGCTGATTTCTTCCACAAAATTTGAGAATGACTGTTTGTTTGGATAAGTTATCCTATCTGCATACATAAACAGAACAGGCAAAGAGAACAAAAAATTAGCCTCTTTGCAGGTAAATGCAAGATTCTTCATTTTTCGTTTTCTTAGAATATGATTTTTTTGCAGAACTTCAATTTTATTTAAAACACAATATCAATTTCTGTCAAATGTTTTGCATTTAATTCAATGATACTTTCTGTCTAACTTAGCGGATGTAATGCGAATTAGATTACTCAGAAGATAAAGTTGTAATTGTATATCTGGGAATGAGGATTTATATATGAGTGTACTCTAAAAGGTAAGTGCCTCAACTGTAATTATACTACGAAACAAGTAAATTGCAGAGAAAGGTCAACATCCGCGATCTAAGTGAGGACACGAACAGTGTAATTTAGGCTGTCAGAAATATGGGGCAGAATGCGAATGTGAAGGAGTGTTAAAAAGTAGGACATCGCGCTTCGAGAAAATGAGTTTCGTTTAAGGAACTTTCAAGGACAGAGCGGATATCAATAGCGAGAGTTCAGCGGTGGACTAAATGGATGCTCAAAATTTAGATAGCTGCTTTTGAGATGTCGCTAAAACGACAGATGATTTGAATTATAACCAAGACGTATTTTTTTAAATAGGAGCAACAGCAGGTAAACAGCGGCCGCCTGTGAAGGCCATAAAATGTTATAAATAATATCTAATACTGAGTTATGTTAATCAGTATTACCATTATCGTTCTTTAAATGGGAACGGCTGAGGACAAGCGAGTAAACAAAGACCAAATTGTACTAGTCAAACGTGTGTTTCAGAAAACTTCCGCGACAGCAAGGCTTGTTGTGCACTGACGGTCACACGTGGTTAGTTTGTTCAAAATTTGGAGAGAGTAACTTGAAACGACGATCCTTCGGTAAGGTGCAGTTCCCCTTGCTCTTTGATGAAGAAACATTGTCCTGTATGGTACAAACAAACAAAAGGAATAGTATGGTAAGACTGGACGTAATTTCAATTCCATTGATGGAAGTACTATTTCACAAGACTGAGTATTTGGTAACCTCGTTTAAATGAGGTTGCACGGCTGCAGGACGAATGAAAGACCATTTCTTACCTCAGTCCACCGTCAAAAGCGCCTACACTGGCATCAAAACTATACCCTGAATAATTGGAAGAATAATTCCGTTGAACTTTGTGCCCAAGTTTGCCATGTGGACGAACGGATACGTTTCCGTCGATTACCTGGGGAAATGTTTTAACCATGATGCACAGTGGAAAGAAAACCAAGCCGGTGGGGAAAGTGCATTGCTTTTGGCAATGTTCTGCTCGGAAGACCTGGGTTCAGTCAATTATGTACTGAAAACTATAACGTCTGCCACCACCTAAACGTCATTGCAGACCAAATACATATTTTATGGAAACGGTATTTCCTTCTAGCAGTGCCTTCTTTCATCAGAAATGAAGCGCAATGCTACGCTATCGAGATTGTTCAAGAATGATTCGCTGGCGTTGAGTGTTGTCGTGGTGTCTTCACTGATGAATCACGGTTTGCATTTGTCGCCGATGACCAGCGCATACGTGTCTGGAGACGAACCGGACAGCGCACGGATCCTGCTTTCACCGTGCAACGGCACACTGGCAATGAGTGTCACGGGAGCCATTACCTACGTCAGCCGGACACCAAATTCCTCAGACATTAAACCCAATGAGCATCCGTTGTTTGTGCAGTAAAAAGAAATCGAATATGCGGCGGCTCAACCACGTAACTTACAAAAGTTAAACCATCTTCTGGTAACGTGCAGGTACCAGGTACCACAAGACGCCCTCAGAAATATTCTAGCGACCGTTACTCGGCTTTGGTAAAAGCTGTTTTGATGACTCATGGAGCACCAGAATCATGTTAGGTAGATCAAATAGAAGTAATCACTCTTTCCACGTTTATAAATGAGTAGCAGAAAAATTCTCATAGGACTCCACCGGGAATCGAACCCAGAGTCTTCCAGTTACTCGCCGGACATGCTACCACTGCACCACATAAGCCTCGACTTCCTCCAGACTCACATACGGCTAACTACCAAACCACATGGCATGTTGCCTGTTGGAGCCCAGCACGTTGCTGGGAATTCAATAAAGATGGTAAGCAGCAACTGAACAAAAAATAACTAGAAGTCGAATGAATAGTTAATGCACACAGCTGACGGGGATTAGGAACTTAAAACAAAAGTAATCTCCCTTGGTGCAGTGGTAATATGTTCGACTCGTAACTGGAAGACCCTGGGTTCGATTCGCGTTGGCGGCAGATAATAATTTTTCCGTGACTCACCTATAACGTAGAAAGAGCGATGACTTCGGTTTGATGTTCCTAATCCACGTCAATTGCGTGTATTAATTATCATGTTAGGTAGGTCGTCATAATGTTTTGGCACTTGAACGTATTTGTATTGAAATTTACACCTTCAACTGCAATCCTGCGTTTTTTTAACAGAAAATCTTCGCACTATCCTTTACTAAACGCACAACTCTTAAATCTTTTTTTTTTAATTGCATTTGATAAAAATGCATACCGATAGCAAAGAATCAATGACAAATTCCCCGTCTTAACTGTATGATAATTAGTCCAGAATGAAGTATCATAATTTTGCTAGGACAGGATAAAATAGTGTCCTATTTTATATTATAAAATAGTGTTCTTATGTGATAAATTTCACAAATCATGCAGTCATTAAAGCACTAGTTAAATATATGAAAAAATTATAATATTTCGAGTATTTCGAATTAATCATAGCGCCCGTTTTTTAACTATGTTCCTACTGTAATTCATTTTATAAAGTTTCAATTCTGCGATAGAAAATATTAAAACAGCAAAACACATTTCTATTCGATATAAATCGCCACAAAAACCCTGGCATAAGAAAACACTGATAATTAATTAAAGAAATTGGAGACATACAAATTAGAATCCGGCTTATAATTAAAAATTAAATAAATATACTGAAACAAATTAAATAAATTTAAATAATATTAATAAGTTATTAATAGAAACGCAGTGGTTTTAACATTTACAGTCAGCTTTCTTCACGTTCTTACCATTTAGCTTTTGGCAATGCGTATAATCTACAACTCTAATATCCTTCATAGCTTTTCACCTTTTCCTTTCCTATCCGAGCAACTGCGCTTTCCTTTATTTAGTGGCTGTTGAGCCTACTGCATCACGCACTTTCCTCTTTAGTGAGACTTCAGGCGACTCACCCTTTTAGGAATTGAACTGATTTCGTGGGTACTGTATCAGAATACACTTAATTGATTTTTCTAGTTGTCATAATTTTCCATCGTAAATCTTTAATTACCGATCCGCGATTTAGAAAATAACTTGCAAATTTGCAGACAGCAAAGAATTCAATTTGCAAAGCCATAATAAGAGAAAATATAATGTATTGATTTAGTGTTTTGTAGAGAAACCGTAGCAAATTGCCATTTGTGGTAAATGAAAAGCACTGTTAACAGAACACCATAATTGTCTTGAACATGGCATTTCAATCCCCTAGTCAAAGGTGAAAAATTATATCTGATATATCTTAAAAAGAATATTATAAACATGTAGGTAGGAAATACAGGAGACACCTTAACCGCAGATTTCTGAAGCCGATGTGGTGTGATGTCGCTCTAGCTATCCGCAGAGCCTAGGTTACCCTCTTGGTCGTGTCTGCCATAGGAAAGCATTGAAAATTTGTGATCCTTAGAAGCTCATGTTCTTTGTTAAACTTGTTTGTCAGCGTAGTTTTTTTCTGTGTTTGTTAGCATACTTTAGCTTGTTCATATTTAGTTTCTAAGAATTCCTGCGTGGCAATCAGCTTTGTAAACAAATTTAAAAAGAAAATTCTTAAGTTCTTTGGGATTCAATCGTCGATTGCAATTTACTGTAAATGGCTACTGTATAATTTGCTGTGATTTTCTTGCTTTTAGCTTATTATGTAATGTTTTAAATTTGTAGCAAAATTAAAGAAGTAGCAGGGTTTACGTAGATTATACAGACCTGTTTACGAAAGTTGTAGCAAATATTTCTGGAATAGCGTAGGTTATGTAATAGAAGTGTATTCATAACTGAACCGCGTTTAAAAGGATGTTCAATAATATAACTATATTAAGATAATCGTCTTTGAATTATTTATAACCAACCTATAATTACGACAGTGTACATATCCGAAAACTTTGCACTGTAAACAACAACGATAGGGGTTAAAAATTAGCTATATTTACCAAAAGTTTATCTTTTTTTCTTATTTTAGGGCTTGACAAGTATACTAAATGTCAGATTCGACCGTAGCTAATAAATAATACTCAGTATAAACTAACAGGCAAAGTGCTTTTGATTGTGTGCTACAAGCTCCTTCAATTAAAACTCGTCTACCTACACCTGGTGCAGGATTGTAATGTTTCCACAAATTCGGGAAATGAAGCCAACGGCAGTAGTGTTGCACACAGTAAGAAACAGAAAGCATTTTTGAGTTCAATAAAGGACCATCTGGGCGGAGCGATGATATAAAAAAAGAAGTGACAGGTTTCTCTAAATATCTGAAATCCTTGGTCTTTAATTAGTGGAAGAAAAACTTACATTGCTTGTGTAAGAGGGATAACTGTGGCGCAAACACAATCTGTCAAAATAGCCGTCACTGTAGAATCCTTGCTTCGTGAAATACGACTTCTTGGTGTGCAGCATTTGACCGAAAAATTCAGTAAAGGGTATTGCCGACTCACATCTCGACCAAGTATGCGCCCGGAATTGACGACGGTCAGTACTGGCTTTCGAATGCGTGTACGGATGTGACTACTAATATTGGCAATCGGATTTTTGCGAAGCAACAACAAGTTCGTCTGCATTGGTGTCAGGATCACCGTGACTTGACACCAGAAGACTGGAAAGCGTTATATGATCCAACAAGTCGCCGTATGCATTACTCCCTAGTGACGGTCGGCATACACAAGCCCGGCTGGAAAATGAGAGTATTACAGCCCGGATTGTCTGTTTAATCTCTATTCAATCAACGTATACGGTGGAGGATGGGGTCCGTCATTAATTGAGTGAACTTGGCTATCTGATAATTTAAAGAATCATTTTCCGTTTCGTGAGAAGAAAAGATTTTGTTCTGCAGGAAAAAGAGGCTAAATCTTCCAGTACTGACTCGACCCCGGAAATTTTCATTTCACTGATAGAGACAAAACTTCCTCATCCTTTCAGCTACTGACCGAGGCGGATTTGGCAGTCCCAAGATTAGTGAAAACTGCACGAAGAAGTATGAAAAAAAATTAATTCCTAGCTTACAAACATCTCCTAGAAAGAAAATAATAATTTATGGAGAGTAAGTAAGGGAAACAAGGGACGCGAACAAAACTACAAGACGGACAAGCGCCGTTGAATTATAATTAAAAACAACACGATTTACATAAAAAACACACCAACACATAGGGCGTAGAAAACCAACGTATACGTCATGTGAACTGCGGACACCTTCGTCACTGGCTCATGCTCTAGTAATTTGCAAAGTTTTCACGAGGAAACGAGACAGAAATAGGTATACACTCCTAGAAAGAAATCAGGCATGGGATACAGAAAATATTCATCCAATCTGAAAGCATCTTTTAAGTACATCGGTGTTCTACTATTTGAAATGTACGGGTCGGGAATACCACAACCCCACTCTACCAAATATTATACTCCCCAATCTGTCGCAATCACGGAACAGACAGACGTCAGCTACAGGAATTGCAATGAGAAGTCTCTGTCCGGGGGAAACGTATTCCTGATTCCCGATAACCCAGTGCCAGGTAATTATGAATTCTCTCTTTGTCTTCTCACCTTTTACCAAATTTAAGGAATGTCTTACTAACCGCATTGTACCTTATATTACAGAATTCTGTAATTCCTTCGAGGTTTACGAAAAGGCTAAAATTGATCTGCCTACATTTTAACTTATTTACTAATGAATGTTTTTAATTGTCGCCTAGCTTTGAATTGAAAGTTCCGTGTTTACCCATTTCTCAAAGTTTAGTTCAATTCCCTCGATAATCGAGCTAGCTTCAACGGCAATTGCTTATATTTAACTAATTTAACAATCGTATTTGTCAGATTGTTGACGTAAAAGAAACTGGGTTTTCACTGAAATAATTTTCTGTTTTCCATAAGTAGTACAATATAAGAAACAGGTATATCCTATCGCCCACAAAATATACATAGCAAAATATGTAAACTGATCGTTTTTTGTGTACTTTTTTTGTGTTCGGATGTTTAATAAACATAATCAGTATTTCTGATGGATCTAAACAGTCGTCCCTCTTTTACTTAGGCCAAGGTTTCCAGGGAAATTCGATAGTCATTACGGTTAGGCAAAACCACTCCGTATTAAAAGCGTGGCTTATACACAAACCGAACTCAGACAACGAGTCAGAATCCCACACATGAGATCCATCGGCAACATAGCTGAGAAAAATCTTCTTCAGAATGCGAAAATATTACTTACACTTTTCGTTTTATTCGTGGTATAACTACCATCGTTCAACTCGGGACTGAAATTTGACAGCGCGTGAAACATTTCCTCTCACTTGCTTCTTAACAAATTGTGTATTGTGTTTTTTTAAAATGCCTGATAATTGAAAAAACTATTGGTAAATCATAGAAAAGGAAAACTGCACAACATATAACAACACATGTTCTGAAATATATAACATGTATAAAAAATCCCGTCTTATAAGACGAGTTTTCATCTCACACAGCCGTAAGAACAACACAGTTTGACATGAATTGTCCCAGGAATTAAAACCTTTTACAGTACAAAAATCACTGGCACTTATTGTTGAAATGCATTAAATATATTTTATTTAAGAAATACAATCAGTATTTCAAAGGGGTAGAAGTAGTATTGCGTTCCTAAGTTAGAGCCATTGGTTCCAGGCAAGAAAGACGGCCAGTGCCTTAAGAGAAATCGAACACAAAATTTATGGCTTTATGGTTCACCAATATTCGAGAACATTTCCTTTTCTGATGAATCGTCAGAAACCAGAGGTTCAGGCATCACTCATATTTCACGACACTGGAGACTCTTTGTCACCAATATACTTGTCGCAAACTTCACGCACTCATAGAGCTTCTCAACAGAATATTTTTCGCAAATCTTTCATAATATAAACGAATGTATAGAAAAATATCGATGAACGAATCCTTGTTAGAAAGAACTACAGCTCCAGATTCTTGAACTCGAGCTGCAGATTTTCATTCCCAGTTTGAAACCAACTGTTCGTAAAATAAGTGTCCAAGGCTTTCTACACTTTAAACAGAGCGTTAAGTCGAAGGAAGTCATGTTAAACACAAAATCATCACTTTCTTCATTTTCTCTGCTTTCAAATAGCCTTATGCATTTCACTGTATATCAGGATACCAAGAGAAATTGGTCTGTTTAAACAAAGTAATACATGTGTAATTCAAATTTTTGAAAACAAAACAAAACAAAACAAAAAACGCTACGACCTAGCTATCAAAACATATTAAGGGTGTGTGTGCCCAAACTGCCGAAGACTCGTAAAAAGATGTGTTTCTAGCTCAGGCAGCGGTTATAAATTAGTATTTATCTACTTTCAGTCTTAACGAATAGAAAGAAACTGCATGTACAGCAAATTCAATTCCAACGGTGTACTTCTATTATTTCCCAAATGCTGTTGTTTATTTCTAAATGTAATGCACACATTTTCGATTAATCTGAAAGTGAGAAGACTGATGCATACACTGATTTTTGTTGTTGCATTACGGAAACATTCTGAATTAAAAAAAGACAAAAATTACTTCCGTCCTGATATCAATACTTTATTTAAAAAGTTTATAACAACACCGCTGTCTTTCCCAATTTAGTTTGTCCAATGTTGTTTAATAAAATTTCAGTTCAGACAACTTATCCCAAGTTTTTGTTGTTACATCTTGGGCTGCATGCCACCAGTTAGTTAGACACCCCAGGTTTTGGGGTACCATCTTGGTGCGCATTACACCAGTTAATGAGCCATCCCAAATTTAAAGTATGCTTTATCATGGATACATGCAGAATGATATCCTGAATTGCCAAGACATGCTTTTGCAATTTCGAATTTTTTTCGTTACCGAGTAACGTTTCTTATTTTAAAGCAACCAGAAAATACCAATGATATGCAATTTGCAGTAAATATACCTCAGAAAATTGAAAAAATGGAATTTTCAGACAACTTATTTTTATCTTATTGCAGATTACAGAAAAAAAAGATCGGCATGCGTGTTTTTTTTTCTTTTATTTCCATGCATGTGCGTATTTATCTGTTTTTTTGTTACACGTAAGAATAATTGGGTAACATAAGTTTTAAGCAAATAACTTTTCTTTTATGTACTAATGTTTCTGAGAAATGGATTAGGAAAAATATTACAGTAAACTGTCATTTTGTATCGAAAGTAGCTCGACATAACTTCCAACGAATTCTTAGTAAATCCACATTTTTTCCCTGCAAAATACTTCGAACCAAACTACTTTCTTTATCTTTTTATTTGAAAGGATGGATACTTCCGATGTCAGTGTAGTGTATCCTTAATTGCAAAGTATATTTTTAGTATCTAAAAAAATTACATAAGTTAAATGTTAAAATTAAGTTTCGAAGTTCCACTTCTCAGAGGTATATATGTCTTTCAGTTTAATTTTTGTAAAATAATATCATCATCATCATTGTCAACCATTATCAATCCACTGCTGGACGAAGGTCTCCCCAAGTTTCCTCCACAACGGTCTGTCTTGTGCCAGTCTCCTCCATGTCACTCCCGCATATTTACGAATTTCATCCACCCATCTCCCATGTGATCTTTTTCTGGGTCTTTTCCTGTCCCTTGGAATCCAATCTAAAATTTCGGCTGTCCATCTATGGTCTGTCCTTCTGGCAGTATGTCCAGCCCATTGCCATTTCAGGGATTTAACTCTGATCATGATGTCTTCCACTCTCGTCATTTTTCGGATCCACGAGTTCCTCTTCTTATCTCTCCTGGTTATACCAAGCATGCACCTCTCCATGCTCTTTGAGTTGTCTGCAGCCTTTGTATGTCTCTTTTAGTTAAGGTCCACGTCTCTGCACCATACGTAAGCACTGGAAGGATGCATTGATCAAACACTTTTCTTTTAAGACATAATGGCATATTGCTCTTGAAAATTATGCTGTTCCTTCCAAAAGCTCTAAAGGCAAGTTTTGTACGCCGATTAATTTCTTCATCAATGTGACCCTCACTTGATATCTGCTGTCCAAGATAAACATACGTATCTGTTATCTCCAGTTTTTCTCCATCAATCGATAAATCTTCATTTCTTGTAAAAGCATTGAACATCACTTTTGTCTTCTGAAAGTTCATTTTTAATCCCACTTCTTTACTCTTGTCAGCAAGTTCCTGGATCATACTCTGCAGCTCTGATGGGGTAGTTGCAAAAATGACTACATCATCAGCAAAACGAAGGTGGGTTAGATAATCTCCATTAATCTTTATCCCTTTGTTTTCCCAGTTCAGTGATTGAAAGACATTTTCCAATATGGCATGAAAGAGCTTCGGAGATATGGTGTCACCTTGTCTCACTCCCTTTCCAATTTTTATGTGTGTTGTATTTTCAAACAGCCGAATCTTTGCACTTGCATTTTCATAGATGTTATTAATAATATTAATGTATGCATCTTCAATACCGCAGGATTTCAGAGCCGTGGTGACTGCTGATGGTTTCACCGAATCAAAGGCTTTTTCACAATCGATAAAAGCCATGCACAATGGAAGTTCATATTCCCCTGCTCTTTCAATTAGTTCTCTCAGTACGTGGATATGATCTATTGTGCTGTAGCCACTCCTGAATCCAGCTTGCTCACTCGGTTAAGCCATGTCCAGTGTTACCTTCAAGCGGTGTGAAAGAACTTTAGTGAAGATTTTATAAACCACTGATAGAAGGCTGATAGGTCTGTAGTTCCTGATATCCTCAATGTCACCTTTTTTATGTAGCAGGATCATTGTAGCATTGTTCCAATCCTCAGGAATCTTCCCTTCATTAAGTCATCGAGTGAAAATTTGGGCGAGTACTGTTTCAATTTCTCCACTTGCTTCTTGTATGATGTCTATAGTAATTCCATCTTCTCCTGGAGCTTTCCCCCGCTTCATGTTCTTGATTGCATGAGCAACTTCTGCTGGGAGGACTGGAAGAACTCTGGTACCTTTCATGATGTCTGGAGTACATGTATCATCCCTTTCATATAATTTGGAGTAGAAATCTTTCAATCTTGTCAAAATTTCGCCTCTATTTCTTGTTATAAAACCATCTTCTTTTCTCAGAGCCATAATCTGTTTTCTTCCCTTACTGAGATGTCCCTTTGCTCTCTTAAGGCTTTGGTTGTTTTCAATTGCTTTCCTCACTAGCTCACAGTTGAATTTTCCTTACGTCTTCAGTGATACTTTTTCGTGTTGTCTTGCATAGCTCTATATATTCCACTTTGGAAGTCACATCTTCTTTAGTTGTCCTCATCTCTCTTCTTTTTTACATCAACATTTTGGTTTTTCCTGATAATTTGTTCACATGCAACTTGTTCTTAGACCCAGCTAATTTTGTTGCTGTTTCCATTAGAGCTTTGGTTACTTTTCTGTTAACTTCCGAAATATCCACTTCTTCCGATGTTAGGCCTTCTAAAGCAGAGAATCTGTTCTTCAGTTCCAACTTGAAAGTATTATGGTGTTTTTTAAGGTTGGTTATGTCAATACATTTTGTTTGTCTTATGAGCTTGCCACGTTCAAGTTTAGTGTTGAGGTGCATCTTACATCTCACCAATCGATGGTCACTACCTGTGTTGAACTTGTTCAGCACACTGCAGTCTTCGATGACGAATTTTTTGTTCCACATAATAAAATCAATTTCACTTGTCGTCCCAATTGGATGTCTCCATGTCCATTTCCTGTGTGGCTTTTTCTTGAAAAAGGAGTTCAAGATGAAAAATCCTTCTGCCTCTGCAAACTCAACGAGAGTATTTCCACGCTGGTTTCTGTTGCCGTGACCGAATTTACCTACTGAAATTTCATTCTGTTGCCGTTGCCCTATTTTTGCATTGAAATCTCCCATAATTATCTTTAAGTGCTGCTTACCTTTATTATTTAGATGACGAATTTCCTCATAAAATTCTTCAATTTCTTCTTCAGGATGACTTGTGGTGGGTGCATAAGTTTGAATAATCTGAGCCTGGTATCTTCTCGATAGTTGGATAACGAGTCGTGCAGCTCTGTCAGAGGAACTTTCAACTTCTACCACTTTATCCTTCAGTTTCTTGTTTATTATAAATCCAACACCACTAGTTCTGCCAGTATCTGTCCCACGATAATAGAAGTGATGTCCACTTTTCAGTTCAAAGAGATCTTCTCCTTTTCTCCTTACCTCACTTAGCCCGACGATGTCCCACTTGATCCTTTGTAGTTCCTCTTCCAATTCAAGAAGCCTTGAATCAGAAGATAGGGAGCGTCCGTTATAGGTAGCCAAGGTCAGCATCAAATGGCAGCCTAGTCCGGTCCTCCGGGGATTCTTAGCACCCTCTGCCTTCATGTCGCACTGGCCGCTGCCTTGGCCAGGTACATTCCATCTGCCGGAGACTGAGGGCCAAGATTTAAGTTGTAGAGTCATTTTGGAGGTGTTTGGCCATAACTCACCACGCTGGCCAAGCGGGTTGGCGAGTGTGGGATAGCATTTCCTCTGATCCCGATGGCATAGTTATACCGCTATTGGCGGTCGTCAGAGCCCCTTTAGTGGGAACAGGATGCACCACGAGAAGGCGGGGTTGACATTTGTCAAGGAGAGGCTGTGATGTTTCGCATCACCTGACCTTACATCTTTCTAATATTTATTTGTTCGTCCACTGCCACTTAGCTTGGATCTGTTTAAACGCCTTTTAATAGGTTCAACTTAAAAGAAGCGGTATGTTTCGGATTTTTTCTTACTAACTCTGTTTAAAAAACGTCCTTGGGAACTACTCTGATGTTTTAGAACACTCAGAGTGACCGAGTCTGAACATAAGCTCCTTGAGTTTGCGACTCGTGTTAATTAATTATGCATGTACCTCCTACTAACATCAAATCAGGGTATCTATTTTTAGAATAGTGGATCATATGGTGAACCATCGTTTAGAATGGGCTATGGTGCATAACGGGCATTAGATAATGACAAAAATTATAGGATTTACTTGATTTGCAAATTGCAGCTCAAGAGGTGTAAATTTCCCAAAGCAAAATCAATGGCAGTCAAATTAAAGATTTACTTGTGGTTCTATTTATTTATTTTTTTATTGAAATTTTAACGACCACATTGAGAAACTCAATGAGCTATAAGCAGTCTCCCGTCCCTAATTTTGGGGGTCACTTGCTCCAGGGAAGGGAGAAAACCAGTGCCGTATGTCCAACACATCATTCATGCCTCACCGGGATTCGAACCCGGACCCCTTCACGGACGAAAGAACATGAGCCAGCGCTCAGACCACTGCGCCATCGGGGAAGCTTACTTGGTTTGTAACTAGCTGCTCTAGAAGCGTAAGTTACCCAAGGCAATAGCAATAACATATAAAAAACAGCGCTTTGTACTTAACTACAGCAAAAATATTGCTTGGCCCTTAAAAATGCTATTACATATCAATTTATAACCTACAATAAATAAATATGTTAACCTGATGACACCAGCGGAATGGAAACATAGTATGAATTATAACCAGATTCACAAGACGAATTAATTAGTTATTTAAATTAACTCATACCCTAAAGGTGAACAAAAACAATTTAATTAAATTAATACTACTAAAAGAAAAAATTACCTTCCGCGTTAATATAGACCCGCCAGACATTGATATAAAACTTTAGCACTTTTGAAACATAGATTCCTTCATCATTTAGCTTTAAGCCAAAGGCAATGCATATACAGTACTATACCACCCTGTTTTCAATAACTTCACATTGTAATCTTTCCTATGGAATAACTGCCCTTCCCTACTTTCAAGGGAAGCTGGACCTACGGCGTCACGTCTTTCCAGTGTGACATATCTGCAGGTAGCTATCTTACAGACGACAGAATCTTGTTTGGGGCAAAAAATCCGAAGTTATGTTTGAATTATTGAGGCTTTGCCTCAATGTTAAATGAAACATGTAAGATTAATAGAAAAAATTACCTTCCACTTTAATCTACGCCCGCTAGACATTCAAATAAAATTGCAGCACTTTTGAAATATAACTTATTTCATCACATAGCATTCGGCCATACGCAATGCATATAATTCACCATCGTAATTTCAATAACTTTGAATTACAATCTATGCTATCGAACACCTGTTCCTCTTTACTTTTTAAGGCGGCTAGACTTACGGTATCACGTCCTTCTCGTCTAACACAGCTGTTATCAGCGATTGTTCAGACGACTAAATCTTGTTATGGGCACGAAATCCTGTTTGATCTGAAGTACTGTTGGAACTATTGAGGCTTTGCCTCAAAGTTTGAACATTCAGTTCTTGTGTATTTGATCTTTGTTACTCCGATGTTGAATGTTATGGTCGTGTCGAAACTGGAACGATTTAACGAATAAAAGAGACTCTTACGATGTTCCTTGACAAAATCAATGATATGCATCCTACAAACAATTTCACGATAGAGCTTGAACACAACAACGCCTTACCTTATCTGCATGTTCTATTGAGGAAATCGTGTGAAAACCGCCTTGGTACACAAGCCTACT
Organism: Macrothele yani; assembly: GCA_039090855.1. NCBI lineage: Eukaryota > Metazoa > Arthropoda > Arachnida > Araneae > Macrothelidae > Macrothele > Macrothele yani. Next base: position 38,656,652 of record CM076999.1, on the reverse strand, counting down.
ACAAACCCACGTCCGTCCCCAACCTGATGCGCCGCAGCTCTTACTGTCCGCAGAATACAAAACAGCTATCTTCCGTTCTCGAATTAGAAGAACCTTCCCCGTTTCCTCTGATACCCATTCTAGACAACACGGAATTGAAAACGTCATCAAATTAGCCACTGATGCAGGATATTCGTGGAATCAGTTACATAACTTTATCCATAAAGCCAGGGTCAAACATTCTAATCTTCTTGTGCCGCAGATACATTATTTAGGCTCAATTCCCTACATACCAAACTTTACATAGGGAAGTAGTGAAAAACCACCTCTCTCCTGCGAAGCAGGTGTTAATGCGATCCCCCTACAGTATCCGGACGGCTCTAAATGTTACTAAATTGGAATGACCAAGCGTTCGTTTGAAATCAGAGTCAACGAACATAAAAGTGACACAAAATACCTTTAGGGGTAGAGTAGGTTACTAATTTCTTTATATCCTGATGCTAAAATTAAAAGACGGCGTAGCCACGGCAATATCCAGAGAAGTGAAATTCAAGTACGTTACTCCTATGTGGTACGATATAAAGAAATTAGCTACCTATTCTACCCCTAAAGCTACAGTCATTCGGGAAGCCTTGGAGTTCATTTCCAACAGCGATACTTGCAATGATTGCGTCTCACTCGAGTTGCCACGAATTTGGAACCAGTTCTTCAAGTAAAACCTTCTGCCTACCAGGATAGCGCGTGTGCAACCAACGTGATGCGTCATATCTTTAAATGAATATAACGTCGTATCAATTGTTGTCAAGGAAAGCTTCCGCGTTCAAATTGTTAATGCGTTCTATTTTTCAGTTGCAGTTTCTGTCTAACTTCCTTGAAAAAGTCATCTGGTGGATGTGCGAAAGCTTGGAAACCCTAATGTGTCTACTTCCTACGCGAATAAATCGGATCAGTAGTATAGTGTTACTATTTACTACTTAATTGGTGTACTGTTCCTTGTTTGTTTTCAACTTCGTTAAGTCTATGGATAAAACGATACGGCATTTACTTGTTTAAGTAAAAGTTTCGTCGAATATGTGATGCTAAAATTAAAAGACGACTTTTTTGTGGTACCTCAAAGAAGGACTGTTATGAAAGTGGAAAATTCAAAGGTCTATTAAGCCACAATGAACAAACAGAGTGGAAATCGTTCAAAAGTTGTTCCGAAAATGTCTTGGTTTTAAAGCACATCAAAATCGTGGCATTCTGGGTACGCTCTTACATTTATTCGAAGATATGGTCTGTAGTACGTACTTTAAAATTCATTTCTTCGACTGAAACATGGATTTCTACCCTGATAATCTTGGTGCTCTCAACAACGAATATAGCAAACGACTTCCCCGAGACATCTGGAAGATATACCAGCGAAAGAGGGGTTGTAGAATACTTGCTCACTAATGTGGCACACTTGAAAAGGAATGCTAAATAGAGAATAAAATCACAAATCTCTTTTTTCAGGTAATATTAAGAGTTATAAACGTACGTATTATACATATGCCATTTTTTTCTGACTAACCCAGTTTGTCAATAAAAGGTTCTATGTGGCTGAGAAAACTAATAACATATTTGAATTCAGCATAAAGAGTACTGTTAAAGACACACAGTGTTGTGTGCCAAAAGTTCAGTTTTATTTGTTTACCAGAGATTTTCAGCGAAATAGAGTTCGTTTTCTGTACACAATTTTGTGTTCTCAAACACGTGAACGTAAATGTTATGGCATTGATAAATGAAATTATTTTATAGAAAAAGAAGTGCACACGTTTCTCAGTTTTCCTCATATGAGTAATTCTTAATTTTTGAGTAAATACAACATCATTTTTTATTACCCCAATAGGAACTTTGGTTTCATATCGGTAAATTTCTAATAAGACCAATAACTTTATTCCTGTCTAAACCAAATCTTGCGTTTCTAGCTTAATAAAACTTTACCTGCGAGGATTTGTAGACACACGTATTTCAAGGAAAACCTTCACGAAATGTTTTCCGAACTCATAGGTAATTCATAACTTTATATGAAAACATCACCGTGTAGATACAGGAGAAAAATGAATTACTAGAAGAATCAAACTTTGTAATTCTTTCCCTTAACGATTCCTAGGAGGATGACATGAAATTATTCGGTGAAGTAAACACGACTTTTGAGTGAAACCAGACGGAGAAAGAGTTTCAAACTGCTTTAGAACAAACAAGTTCAGCAAGAAATAAAACGTGTTCATGTCGTTTCTCGGAACACAGTGCATTATGTACTATGGTGTCGCGTTTTTAATCTTACTGATGAAAAATATTTACAAGGAAAAAAACTATGGCAGCATTACATTCGGTAAAGCATACATATGTGGAAACATCTACTTTTTTGGTTTCAGTAGGAGGGTCAACGACCACCGTGAACAACTGAATGGGGTATAAGCGGTGGTCCGTTTATAATTTAGGGCAACAGACTCCAGGGAAGGGAGAGAGCCAGTGCAGTAATATAAACACAACATCCATGCTCCAGTGGGATTCGAACCCGAACCCACTTGGACGAATGGTCATAAACCAGCTCTTAGACGACTGCAATACCGGGTAAAATATCTATTTATTCTATTAGAAGCAAAAATAGGCTTTGGGAAAAACCAGAAATGTAATAAAATTTATTCATCTTAAAGGGAGATGTCCGTGTTAAAAAACTGTCCGAAAACGTAAAAGAGTAGATGTGAAAGAAAATGTGAAATATCTTTACGCTCTGAAAGGTTTTTTTTTTACTTGAAACAGGAAATTCCTGTTTTAGGAAATAGGACGTAGGAGAAGATAGGTTTTATTCGGAACAATACCATTCTACGTAGTTGAGACAGACTAATTTCTTCCTCGTCGAGAACTGTGCAAAAATGTTAACATAATTGGGCAACTTTTTCACTCGTATAAGTCGATAATGACTGAACACTGTTGACTGGCCAAATATGAAAAATAAAAACTTGAAAGAGTGACAGTGAGTTTTCTGTAGCATTTCAAATCTGCGAAGGATACTGCTTATGACATTATCGATTAAATCTTTATACGGTTCGGCATTACCTTTTTTTTTTTTTTTTGATTGGAGGTATAACGAACACCGTGAACAACTCAATGGGCTATAAGCAGTCCCTAATTTAGGGTCACTGGTTCCAGGTAAGGGAGAGAGCCAGTGCCTTATGACAAACACAACATCCATTCCTCACCGAGATTCGAACCCGGACCACGTGCATGACCAAAATATAGGTGGGTGACTAAAATCCCATACCTACCGGAAAAATATTTGGTTACCCAGCGCATATTTACTTTGAATTACTTAAAAAATTATATTCCAATGACGGAGTCTCGCGATTTTGGCGTTTGTTTTGTTAAGTGCGTCCCGGCAGACAGAGAGTTTGGCAACAAACACGAGATATATTTTCCTTAAGAAATTGAAAAAGAATTACAGATAAATTACCAGGAATTTATACTTTGGTGATATACTTTTTCCTTCTTGAATTGTATGCACTTCCTCAAAAATTGTATTTCTACTGTTAAAAAGAAACTAAAAAAGTGCACTACTTCTAGTGTCTGCTCTTGAGTTTCACATTTATATCACAGATCTAATAATTTGATACTTTTCTTGAATGAGTAAACAAATGCATTAAAACAAACAATTAGTGGGACTTGATATTTTCTAATCTTCATTCACTTTTTATTCACGTACGTACACCAGTAAAATATAAGTATTTTCTTCTCAGTCAGTACAGATATTAAGCATTACGATTCAGCCAGGTAGAGTTTGTCAAAAAAATTTCTGAACAATTTATCAGAATATGTACTCAAATAAACTGCTCTACACTCTGTTTAAACAGAAGCCTACTAAAAGGCGTTATACAAATTTCAGTGTTATAACAATTAGACTTGAAATTTGAAAACTATTCTTATGATAGAAACTCATTTTTTCGCAAAGCATACTGCAGAAAGCATTATCTGACATATAATATTAAATAAATTATTTTATCGAATTTTTCATTGTAGCAGTTAACTTTAAAGCACATAATTTCCGTAGTTTCAAAAGAAAGTCTCTAAAAATTTAAACAAATCAAGTCCGTCGAGCAATAGATTAGGATGGAGAAATTCGCCAATGATATTATGTTAAAAAAGAAAAATTCCTTACATAAAACACAAACAAACGTTAAATAATGTATAAAATTTCTCAGCTAATTCCGAAATTCTGCAGATTTCCTTATAAAGATTTCTACAACTCAGTGTCGGAAGCTCAAAGATTAGAATCGTCTGAAAATTGTTTCGCTAAATGTACGCGTGTATTTCAGACCTCCCCATTTTAAAATATTTGTAAGAGAAGAAACAAGAGCAACATTGATACGGTCACTATTCGGGGATCGTGGTTAAATATCTAGAAAGTGATTCAAAAAGTGTTAAGGTTTTAGGATAGGTTAACAGGGGAAAATTTAAGGAGAAATAAAAAGCACCTAATATGATTTTGATTGCGGCTGACTTGGGAATAATCCTACTAGCGGGTTTCTGCAAATGCGTTGAATCCATTCATTCCAACAGCATCATGTTGGTGGATTTAATTTCCTTATTATACTGAGTTGTTTCCTAAATCATCTGGTGCAAAATCATAAACTGATGTCCCTGATTTCAAAAGTGAAATTTTGCTTTGAAATATAAGCTGAAGTTTATTCTGGAAATTACGTTGCCGGTAGATCCCATCAAGGCAAAATTACAGAGAATGTTCAAATATTTTAGAAGGAATTTGAAACAACATAATTAATATTTAATGTAACATGATCTCTTTATTAAATGTTCTAATAGCCATTTCTCTGGATTCCGAACCTACATCTAGATTTTCAAGATAACATGACATTTCTTAAAACTTGTAGTTGTATCTTCTTCCACTGCTTTCCACAGCCAAATCATTGTCTTAGGTCTGTTAAAAAGTGCTCTTCTTAGCAATCCGTTGAAAAATAGTCCACTGGTGTCTTATCAATAGTATCTGAAAGAATACAAGGAACAGAAAATCATCTAAGGGTCTTTTTTTATTATTTGTTTCAAGAAAAATAGTAGTAGATTTCGATGTATGACTAGTAGACTTTTTGCTGGCCGCCCTGGTGGCGCAGTAGTGTAATCGCTGGCTTATGATAGTTCGCCCATGAATGGTCCGGGTTCGAATCCTGGTGAGACATGGATGATGTATTTGTCTCAAGGCACTGGTACTGTCCTTTCCCTGGAACCACTGAGCCTAAATTAGGGACGGACGACTGCTTATAGTCCATTATGTTGCTCACGGTGGTCGTGAAACTTTCACTCAAAAAAAAAAAAGACTTATCTTGATGGAGGTGTACTCTTTGGAGGTATTGTGTATTAAGGAATGCTAATTTTTCTTTAAACATAGTAGTTAAATCATTGTTTCGCTAATATGTGGAAATTATTTTAATATTTTTTTAACACTTAATTTAAATTTCCAATTGTATGAGTAAGAAACACGAATCACGAATTATTTACTGAAACTTTCTTTGGATTCCTGGGATCAAATTTGTTAGCTTTTTCTGCTCTTTTGTGCCAGTAAATCACTTTTATTTTTGATACACTCATTTAAGTTCATCCATGCTTCTTCAATTGTCACAATAAATTTTCATCAGTCTTCGGGTGAGTGATTTTCGTAAGTTTTGGTAGGTTTTAGGCCTACGGGGAAGGAAGGTTTACAGGCAAATGTCCGCATAACAAGGGGACTTTGATGCTGCGTGTTTGAAACCAGATTTAATGAGGGTTTCCATTGTTCCTCAATGCTATGTTACCGGTTGATTTTATTTTATTTCTGGATTTCCCCAAATTCTGGAACCTTACATTATATAGAACATTTCCAGAAATAATTCATTATGAATACATCGACCTGTGGGAAACCTTGAGACTTTTTGTAGAAGTTTAGAAAGATGAATCAATTATTGTCAACTAAATCAGAAATTTAGGTAAAATATTTGTCCTTAAATGAAATGCGTTTTTCCGTAAGAAATAAAATCAAATTTTCAAAGGAATACAGAAGACATACAGTATTTGATTTCATGCAAAACAGCGCCATGTATTTTCGCAATATTGGAATTTAAATATATTTGGATTTTATGGCCTTTCTATTATTAGAAATATAAGAAGGAATGCATAACATGAAATTTTGGAGAGAACATTAGGTACAAGTGGGTACGTGACTTTCAATCGCCAAGCTTAATAAACAATATGAGTGCCCTAATTGCTGTGTGCTGTCCATATTTCTGAATAAACAATATCCTTCCGCCATAGGCACGCTACGTGTAAGAGAATTCTGGTGTTCCTTCATGACAAATTTTTTTTTGCGTTTCCTTAATGAAATTCGTAATAATGGTAGATTTTTATTAGCTGTTACTCTTCGTGGCATTTAGAGCTGTAACAATGGGCCATTTGTAAACTGTAAAAACTTTGATTTATCCGTAAATAAGTCTATTTCCTTTTTGTAGATATCTATGAATTCAGTTTCTCTGAATGAACTGCGGTATGTAGAGCAAAAATTAGATCTATAGTCATCATTTGATCACAATGGTTTTGCTGCTCATAATGAAAACGAAATACAGATTTCTATTGCTGACTTCCCAGCATTCTTTGACAAAATCAGACAAGTCAGAAATCCTAAAGCATTACCATAGGTTATTACCTTACGTTCGATCGTCAAAAAGATTAGGAACTTGTTATGTGTCATATTGAAATTGGTAACTCCTCTTAGTAATATTTTACGAATAACATATTTCCAACAATATGATTTCAGACAGTATAAATGCCAAATGTTATGGAATTTCCTTCTTACAATGCCTAAAAAAAGGCGATTTTCAAGTAGTGACGTCATTAGTGGATTTAAACACTACATCTCATAAATTTAAATAATTATTTTTCAGAATATAAAACTTATGGTTTCTGATCAATCATTACTTTGTCTAAATGTCTAGCTTTATGAAACAAAGGAGTTAGTCACACCGCAGTTAAATAGAAAAAGTGCATGACTTTATCAGAAAATTATTCTGGTCTTTATAGGTGTACATGAGTATCTGAGATCATAGAAAATATGCCTAGAAGGTACTAAAACATTATCCAGACAAAAGCTGTTAAGGTAAAAAAGAACAAGAGATTAAAAATAAAGTAAAATGCGCAATGGTCTCGTGACTTTACATAAGCTTAACATCTCGCGATGTACACAAAATAAAGTTATTTCGTGTTTAGCTTTGGAATCGCGGTACATGTACAGTACGTTGTAAATCCATCGATGCAAAATCCTTGCGCACGTTTCTGTGAGATGGAATTACTATAGCCTCCTCTAGTAGGGTTTCTTTTGCTGTGAGGTACAGAGCAATATACCTGATGTTCGCTCAATTCCGGCTTTGCCTCCTGATTTAAAGGTCTCGACACTGCAGTCGTGAGTTCTCCACATTTTTCTTTTATGTTCGTTGATCTCTGTAAAAAAAAAAATTCTAATTTTTACCAGTGAAATAAGTTGGGCTGTATAAACATAGTGATTGAAGCGGTTCGGAAAGCTAAAATAATCGTACAGTGACTACCCCTGCGTCGGCAGATCTCTTTCTCATACAGAGAAAACTGTCACCGAAATGCACATATGTAGTGCTTCAATTACCCCTCATTTGTGCTTTATCGGGACTACAACATATTATCCACTTCCCTCTATTAAAAAGTATTTAAACATAATTTAATATTTTTACGTCTCTTAGAATATAACTTTGATGATGAAGGTAGCACAGGTTTAAAGCAATATCATCTTACAACATTTTAGTAATATAATACCCCATTTTTTGAACTTGTAGAAAAAACGCATGATGCCAAAAATAATGCGTTGGGGAATGATACGCGAGGATAAAGGAACCTGAGGGTACATTGAATATATATGATTTCAGAAACAACCTCAAAGCATAAAGAATATACACCTTTTTAAGGAAATTTCAAGGAATTTTGAAATTAACGTTTTCAGATACAAACCTCAATGTATGTTAAATGTGTATGTTTTAAGGACACTTCAAAGTACACTATGTTAACTGAAAATCCTTTGTAAATGCAATGAACTTGGTATAAATCGTATTAGCGTTTTGCATGAAAAAGTTGCAAAAAATTATTGTGTTTCCAAATGTTTTTCTATCAAAAGAAAGAAAATGTCAATCCGATTGCTGTAATTTGTATTTTTTGATAAATCGGTAAGTTTCTGTAAAAACACCATCTTACTACTTAGAAATAACAGAAAAAATTAAAAAGGTACGGTACATATTTGAAGCCCATAAGAGTATGCTTTATAATAAATATTGAATGCCCACTTAATAGAATATTGTCTACAGCATTGCCTGTGCCCTGATATGGTTATATAGCTTACAGTGCGATATTTCTAGTTTTTTATTATATGAAATATTCCATTGTATATCATTACATAATTAAATTAACTTTAAGCAGAGAATTTCATAAACATCAGGATTCAAGACCCACTTATTTTTCCACTCCTGAAGTCCAACCGAAGAATATAATCGTTTGTTTACAATGATATGCATTAGCAAGCAGCACACTAAGCTATAAGCCCATAAAACGAAAACCAGTGTGTTTTTCAAATTATCGTACTGTTACACTGGCAATGTATTACCAGGTAATGTAAGAAATACGACACTAATACCGATTATATGAATGAAATTCAACACATTCATTGACCCGTGGTGAATTTCATTCATATAATCTAATACCAATTATATGAATGAAATTCAACACATTCATTGCCCCGTGGTGAAAAAATCAGATCACTGAAAGTAATTATTTCAATTGTAAACTACTAAAGTATTTTGTTTATTTTCTCTCTTTTCCTTGATTTGAACGTGTGTTTCGGCTTCTGGATATTAGAGTCTCATCTGTCTATTTGAAAATCTTCAAACTGTAAAAAGAAGTAACGGTCTTTTAGAATTTAAGCATAAAGTTTGTTTTGAGGTAAATAAATTCACACACTGTACAAAGAAAATAGCAGCACTATATTGGTTTTGAAGTTTTGTGACAATACATTCTTGTAAAACTGGTTTACAATACCTCATTTTTTTTTAGTTCATTGTTCTTTGAAACAGAAAGAAAGAACCCACCACCCCCTCCCGTGCTCTGAAATCGATAACAATTGGGGGAATCTAATAAACCCATGGAGGTAGGAATAAGAGGAGGCGCTGTCGCCAACTCTTCCCATGCTAGCAAAGTGAAGCCGGGTTTGTACACTTCCGCGGTGAAAGTAGTACCGCCAGCTTTGGCGTGGGTACCCTCGAGATGCAAAAACAGACGATTTTCTGTAGGAAAGCATTAGCGAGACCCTGTTGGTTTTCTTAAAATTTTACATTTTCTTAAATTATAAGCGAAACGGAAAAGTAGTGGAATACGTTTAAGAAACTCTTAGGTTTACATGAAAGGAATTTCAGTTCAGAAACATAGATTTCCATGGAGGAAATGATTTCTAAAAAAGCCTCTTCGTAACGACTGAGACGTATATGAACTGACGATTAAAAATGTGTTTACACTAAACATAATTTTATAAAAGGTTTAAAATATTTCTCTGTCTTAGCAGATTATCGTAAAATGTTGTTTATCTTAGAAATTTTAACGATCGAGCTTCAGAGAATTTATATTATGATTGAATTTTTCAAATGATCGCACTTTAAAGGGGGTGGGGTGGAACACTTCTGCCATGTTGTCAGGAGGAAAATTAAAGTAAACAACGACGTTCCACGTAAGTTTTACTTGAAGAACAATTATGATTGTTCTTAAGCAAATAAGCAAAGGTAGGAGGGAGAATATTCTCATTGAACATTATTATTAAAAAAAGCAAAAATTCATAAAATATCTAGATTTTATTTCCAAGCCTTTATAGAAAAAATGGGGAATCTGCGAACTTATTCAAAGAAATTGAAAAAATCAGACTCAAAATATCATGGTACTGTGTCTTCATTTTATCTTTTATAATTGCTTTAAACACTTGACTGATTTTAGTTTCTTCTAATGAAGGTAGGAAATTCCATCTGGTTTGGCTGTATAGGAAGGGAACTTTTTTCGGGGAGAAAAGGGGTAACTTTTTATCTTTTTAAAGGGTGCAGTTTCAAAATATAGCAAGAAAATAAACAATTTATTAATTTGTGGGAATAGGATTACAAGGCTTGCTGATAGTAAAGGAAATCTGACTTGATAAAATGTGTCTTGATAAAAACAGATTTACATAAGCAGCAGAAATAATTCCTACTGTAAAATCTCCTTTAAAAGAAATCCACCTGAATTCAAAATATTATACTTCTAATACACATCACTATTAAGAGAGGCACATTCGTAATGTAATAAGTTAATAGCTTTTAAGTAGTAAATGAAACACACGTGTGGATATAATAAGAATTTTTAATTTGGTTTTTGAAAGATATTTACACCATTTATGAGCAAGGTTATATTTAAAATAAAGAATTCATTGAGGATAAATCTTGCAGTTCGTTGCTAGCACAACATGTGTTCAAGAATAGGAAAATCTGATCACATAAGGTGTGGTTAATCAACACAACAAGGTGATTAATTTGAGCTCTAATGACAGAGACCGTTGCTAACAGCAGCCCATATGCTAATGCACATTTAACCTACATTTTCTGGCCACAAACATTAATGGATAACTAATCAGAAGCGCATGGGAAATGTAGAAGAGCAAATTTTCTTTCATCATATTCTTAATCATCTTTAGTTCACTGTTGTCCATGTAACATTTCCAGTACCAAAATCTGATTTCCAAAAATAATGCTGACTTTTTAAGTTAGAACTTCTTACGACCGCCAATTTAATCTGATTAGTTAAGTAATAAAGTTTTCACTCAAGTAATTTATTTGTTTATCATAACTATACATTTTCATATATTGCTATTAATATATTTATAATTTTATGCTATTCTATTTTTATTTCAGCTGAATTCAAGATTCCCCAACGTTTCTGTCACCAAAAAGCCAAGCTGTGAGCTGCATTTCACACTCATTATGTACATTGTAAGCTGTAGAAAATGTGTCAGTACTATAATTTCCTAATGGGGGTTCAATATACCTCCAGTTACAGAAGGCAAAAGAGAATGAGCTAGTTAGAACATGAAGAAATATTATTATGAGTTGATCTTTACATACATATTAAACTTCTTCAAGTCATTTTTATATACGCGAGAAAAAAGTTTACCCAACTGTATTTGTAGCTGGAATGTAGCTTACTGCTGCAATTCCAACGATTAAAGGCAAATGTTTGTATGGAAATTTATATCTACAACCAATAAAAAACACTTATCTCAAATAGTTAAATCTCATCTTTAGTAACCTTCACTAGCACCAGCAAAATGCTTTCCTTCACATACCAGGTATGAGTGCCTTTTCTCTTAAAAGGCTTAGTCCTTCAGTCCTAATGGGAAAATAAAATATGAAGGGTGGGGGATGCATGGATGCACAACAAGGATACCAAAGAATATCAAAAATATATATACAATACAGGAAATCTGTAACAACTATCAAAAATTGGGTACAAGCGATTTACATTGATGTGCAAAACAGTACAAGTTAATTACACTGAGCTAATCAGAGCATGAATTGCTTTGAATGTTTCAGCTACCACAAATACCTCGGCTTTGAAGAAATTACAATATGGTGATAAATCAGACACAGATCATAAGCCCGATAGACAAATCATACATGCCACACCCACTGTGCAAGGACAGACCTTTTAGCTGCATCTCACTGATTTTACCAAAAAGAAGTAAGATATGATGTAAAGGAAGGAAAAGTAACAAGAAGGACTTAAAATATCAACAGAGAACCAAAAGGGGAAAGTGTAATTAGAGCATATATGCTGTAGAGCATTAAAGCTATAATTAACATTAGACAGAAAAAGCAGTTTATTCAAGAAAGAGTTAAAATGCATGAAAACAATGTTTAATCTCAGAACATATACATGCATTACAGAATAGCAACTAAATCAGGCAAAGAAAACATTTGGTACCGGAAGTGAATGAAATATATTTGACTTATAGCTTATTTATGGAATATCTAAGTAACTGATGATTCTAAAATGTTAACTGCTCTGTAAAATAAATATGAGAACATGAAGTTTTAGAATACCAAAAATGTGCAGTGACTAGAAACGGGATGGCCTAAAATAATCAAATCTATTTTTGGAATGAACAGAAAATACATGCAATTTAGAGATGTATGATTGCTGTGTTAATAATTCTAATGTATTTCCATGTATTATGAGAATATTTCTTCAAAAATCAAAATGTCCATACATGTGTCTACAGGGTCATACGTAGGCGTAGCCAAGGGGGTCCTTGAGTCTGGAACACCCCCTCCCCCATTGGGAGGAGATTTAGTATGAAATTTAAGCGATATATATGAATACATGGGGTTTTCGCTTTCACCAATGAAATTATTAAGGATTTTTTGCCTACGGCACTGTGGTCATAGCTTGAGAGGAGCCAGAAGTGCAAATTTTCATTGTAAGGTATTCATGTTCGGTCACTTTTAAATTTTTCCTTGTTCATTTGCCTCTTACTTATATTTTTTTTTTAATCTTTTAAATATCTGTGCACACTTTGTGTTTCAACTTTCACTTTTCTCGTCTACAGTGCTTAGTATCACCAGCATTTTATGTTTCACATACCAAGTGGTTTCGTTTTGAATCAGGAGATATTAACAGTGATGTTTTGCATTGTCATATAATTCCAAGAAACGGTGAGTGCAGTGTTTCACATGAAAAAGTTATTGTTTTAATGTCCTCTGCTAATCCAGAGAATCTGTATTTGTACTGTGAAGTTCAGTTTTAAATAAAGGAGCTATTATGCCTTTCAGTAGTTTAATATCTAACTTTCTTGAAAAAGTCATACGTGCGTATGCTTGGAAAATTTGAATTCTATTTTACGCTAACAAATATGGATTACTGGTATAATTTACCTATTTTAAGTATAGTTGGTGCACAGTTCCTCGTTATCAAATAGACTATTCTAAACTACATATTTTATGATAACATGTAAATCATTTTGTCCTGATGGAGCTGAGCAAGACGCCCTTCAAAACTATAATAGATGTTAAAATAAATATTTAATTGTAAATAAACCTTGCAATTTTATTCTAATCTAAACTACTCCCTTACTTATATTTCAAACTGAATTCTAAAGACCTATAGTGCGATACGGCAAACTAAAAGAAAAATTAAATACCTCCGCAATGTAGCTAACACCTCCCATCATTTATGTTATTTCGGTTTAATTTGAAATATCGTAGGCTTTTCACTGGCTGTTACCTACATTTCTCTTGTAATATTGAAACTGGATTCTGCAAAACTTCGTGTCACAACCGAGTCAAGATTTAAGGTCAGGTGAAAGCATTTATGGGTACACTGGTTTGCATTTAAAGTACAGCAACATATTTCTTAACTGTGTCACAGCATTTGACGCTGTTTAATAAATAAACTACACATAAATTCTAATTCTTTCACTTTTCTCGTATTATAGAGAAGAAAAATGATACATCAAGAAAACAGTTCGTTCGAGTAATGCTTCTGCTTTGCATCAGAAATTTGGCTCCTGTACTTTGATTGCAAAGAAGCAATGATAAATGGCTTTACTTAAATGATTTACTATATAATTTCATGTATATTATTAAAAGAAACGATTATATGAGCAAAACACAAATGTTTTTTGACAATAAACTCCGACTTTCTACCTCTCTTCCGTGTCACTTTCCTATGGGACACTCTAGCGAATTCTCCTAGGTTCCTGTGTCTAAGGGTTGTTTAAGACTTAGTGTCAGACACTCCCTTTCGAAAATTCTGCACAGATGATCAAATCTAATCTTTTAAATTAATTACCGAAAATTTTTCATACCTGATGGACGCCTCTTTTGGGACTAAGATCTCTAACAGATTAAACCAAAGGTCGCGTTGCTGAATGATATTCCTTAACTGTTAGAGTAGTACGGAAAGAATGTTGCTAATAATCACGGTTTAAAACAAGATGAATTAGGCTCGTCTCTCCCACAACTGTGATTTATTAACCATAAAGGTGTGCGGCGTTGTATAAAATTATGTGTTTGTATCTTTTATCGTTAACAGTAAAAATATATTTTTCCTGATACCTAACTCTTGTGTAGATCTTGTGTTTATTTATCATATTACCGATGACAATTTGATAACAAAGATCACCTGGGTATTGAAACAACTGTGTTTCTCGTTCGCATAGCTGTAGTGAGGTTTTCACAATTCTGAAACACAGCGTGTTCAAAATTGCACTTGTCTACAACAGCAAGGTCCCAGGTCTAAAGGTAACATATGAACCTTTAATCATTTACATAAGTTACAGATGTTTTACAACTATTTAGAAGGAATATCTATAAATACATCTTTGTCTAGGAAGACAATATCGGGAACGCGCCTAAAATACATATTCAAAGTAAAACCTGAACCACGTTTATATCCATATAAGCGACTCGGCGCAACCAGGTTCCCGAGGAGCAAACGAAAGTCACGTGCCCCAATCCTGGCACCGCTCTAGTTGTCTCGACTCTCGGCACTCAGCAACATGTAGCGAGTATAAAAACGTGCAGAATCACTTTTTCTAACACAGCCTGCCCTCTGGCGCACGTGGGTTTCTCACTTTTAACTCTTATTTTGGTGTGGGTTTTTACTGGCTAACATATAGGGGTGTCGGAACTTTTTTATAAGCTCAATGTGAACAAATAGTTCATTAGGTCGGTGCTGTGTAATTTTATGTGACACGTTTTGTCAGCATGAGAATACTGACCCATTCCTCCAGTTATTATGTTTCTAGAACATCTACTTTTTTAACTACGGTGCAAACTTGGCTTACAGGTGGTATTTACCTTTTCCTTTAGCTAAGAGAATTGGAGACGTTACACTCCTTTTAAAATCTTATGGTGATATATATATATTTGTGTCATTATATTTGGAGATTGTGCAATAGTATTAGTGTACAGACGCTTCAATCCCAAGTTTGAATTTTCCGTCTGTCTCATTACGAGATCGGCAGAGTACAGTGATTTACACTTTTGAGCTAGGGTTTTCTCCCTTTTATTCAAGTTTTCTAAGAAACGTATAGCGGTGTTAGTGATTTTTCTCAACGAGATATGAGCTACTGTTTTTTTTTTCTCACATTTTTATTTTCTTAGGGTTAAGCTGCTAGTCGAATTACATGCAGAAATCACGTTTTTTTAACCCAGCTCGCATTGTCATGCACGTGAATTAGTCTTTTTTAAGACTTATGCGAAGCTTGCTGGCTAATCTGCACGGGGAGGCAGGGGAGTGTACTTTTTATAAATCTAAATGTGGACCAGTGGTCCAACCTATCTTTTATGAGCTCAGAGTTGCTTTAGGTGTCCTAGCTTTTTTTAGAGGACTGGAGTACCACACCTCCTTGTTTTTCCAATTTTAGGGCTATATAACAGGGAGTGTTGTGTAGTTTTATGTGACAAGTTTGGTCAGCGAGAAAATGTTGTCCCTCTCCACCAGTTATCTTATTTCAGGAGCGTATCCTGAGGGTGGACGCCCTGCCCTCTTTTCAGGTCCAAGGAAGACCTTCGATATATTAAGTTTAATAACAAATTGAAAATTTTTTCGTGAAAGCAAGTATTACTTAAAAGTATATCATCATCATCATTGTCAACCATTATCAATCCACTGCTGGACGAAGGTCTCCCCAAGTTTCCTCCACAACGGTCTGTCTTGTGCCCGTCTCCTCCATGTCACTCCCGCATATTTACGAATTTCATCCACCCATCTCCCATGTGGTCTTTTTCTGGGTCTTTTCCTGTCCCTTGGAATCCAATCTAAAATTTCAGCTGTCCATCGATGGTCTGTCCTTCTGGCAGTATGTCCAGCCCATTGCCATTTCAGGGATTTAACTCTGATCATGATGTCTTCCACTCTCGTCATTTTTCGGATCCACGAGTTCCTCTTCTTATCTCTCCTGGTTATACCAAGCATGCACCTCTCCATGCTTCTTTGAGTTGTCTGCAGCCTTTGTATGTCTCTTTTAGTTAAGGTCCACGTCTCTGCACCATACGTAAGCACTGGAAGGATGCATTGATCAAACACTTTTCTTTTAAGACATAATGGCATATTGCTCTTGAAAATTATGCTGTTTCTTCCAAAAAGCTCTCCAGGCAAGTTTTGTACGCCGATTAATTTCTTCATCAATGTGACCCTCACTTGATATCTGCTGTCCAAGATAAACATACGTATCTGTTATCTCCAGTTTTTCTCCATCAATCGATAAATCTTCATTTCTTGTAAAAGCATTGAACATCACTTTTGTCTTCTGAAAGTTCATTTTTAATCCCACTTCTTTACTCTTGTCAGCAAGTTCCTGGATCATACTCTGCAGCTCTGATGGGGTAGTTGCAAAAATGACTACGTCATCAGCAAAACGAAGGTGGGTTAGATAATCTCCATTAATCTTTATCCCTTTGTTTTCCCAGTTCAGTGATTGAAAGACATTTTCCAATGTGGCATTAAAGAGCTTCGGAGATATGGTGTCACCTTGTCTCACTCCCTTTCCAATTTTTATGTGTGTTGTATTTTCAAACAGCCGAATCTTTGCACTTGCATTTTCATAGATGTTATTAATAATATTAATGTATGCATCTTCAATACCGCAGGATTTCAGAGCCGTGGTAACTGCTGATGGTTTCACCGAATCAAAGGCTTTTTCATAATCGATAAAAGCCATGCACAATGGAAGTTCATATTCCCTCGATCTTTCAATTAGTTCTCTCAGTACATGGATATGATCTATTGTGCTGTAGCCACTCCTGAATCCAGCTTGTTCTCTCGGTTGAGCCATGTCCAGTGTTACCTTCAAGCGGTGTGTAAGAACTTTAGTGAAGATTTTATAAACTACTGATAGGAGGCTGATAGGTCTGTAGTTCCTGAGATCCTCAATGTCACCTTTTTTATGTAGCAGGATCATTGTAGCATTGTTCCAATCCTCAGGAATCTTCCCTTCATTAAGGCATCGAGTGAAAATTTGGGCGAGTACCGTTTCAATTTCTCCACTTGCTTCTTGTATGATGTCTATAGTAATTCCATCTTCTCCTGGAGCTTTCCCCGCTTCATGTTCTTGATTGCATGAGCAACTTCTGCTGGGAGGACTGGAAGAACTCTGGTACCTTTCATGATGTCTGGAGTACATGTATCATCCCTTTCATATAATTTGGAGTAGAAATCTTTCACTCTTGTCAAAATTTCGCCTCTATTTCTTGTTATAGAACCATCTTCTTTTCTCAGAGCCATAATCTGTTTTCTTCCGTTACTGAGATGTCCCTTTGCTATCTTTAGGCTTTGATTGTTTTCAATTGCTTTCCTCACTAGCTCACAGTTGAATTTCCTTACGTCTTCAGTGATACTTTTTCGTGCTGTCTTGCATAGCTCTATATATTCCACTTTGGAAGTCACATCTTCTTTAGTTGTCCTCATCTCTTCTTTTTTTGCATCAACATTTTGGTTTTTCCTGATAATTTGTTTACATGCAACTTGTTCTTAGACCCAGCTAATTTTGTTGCTGTTTCCATAAGAGCTTTGGTTACTTTTCTGTTAACTTCCGAAATATCCACTTCTTCCGATGTTAGGCCTTCTAAAGCAGAGAATCTGTTCTTCAGTTCCAACTTGAAAGTATTATGGTGTTTTTTAAGGTTGGTTATGTCAATACATTTTGTTTGTCTCATGAGCTTGCCACGTTCCAGTTTAGTGTTGAGGTGCATCTTACATCTCACCAATCTATGGTCACTACCTGTGTTGAACTTGTTTAGCACACTGCAGTCTTCGATGACGAATTTTTTGTTACACATAATAAAATCAATTTCACTTGTCGTCCCAATTGGATGTCTCCATGTCCATTTCCTGTGTGGCTTTTTCTTGAAAAAGGAATTCAAGATGAAAAATCCTTCTGCCTCTGCAAACTCAACGAGAGTATTTCCACGCTGGTTTCTGTTGCCGTGATCGAATTTACCTACTGAAGTTTCATTCTGTTGCCGGTGCCCTATTTTTGCATTGAAATCTCCCATAATTATCTTCAAGTGCTGCTTACCTTTATTATTTAGATGACGAATTTCCTCATAAAATTCTTCAATTTCTTCTTCAGGATGACTTGTGGTGGGTGCATAAGTTTGAATAATCTGAGCCTGGTATCTTCTCGATAGTTGGATAACACTCACCAACCCGCTTGGCCAGCGTGGTGAGTTATGGCCAAACACCTCCAAAATGACTCTACAACTTAAATCTTGGCCCTCAGTCTCCGGCAGCTGGAATGTACCCGGTCAAGGCAGCGGCCAGTGCGACATGAAGGCAGAGGGTGCTAAGAATCCCCGGAGGACCGGACTAGGCTGCCATTTGATGCTGACCTTGGCTACCTACAACGGACGCTCTCTATCTTCTGATTCAAGGCTTCTTGAATTGGAAGAGGAACTACAAAGGATCAAGTGGGACATCGTCGGGCTAAGTGAGGTAAGGAGAAAAGGAGAATATCTCATTGAACTGAAAAGTGGACATCTCTTCTATTATCGTGGGACAGATAAAAGTATATAACTTTCCTTAAATAATTGGACTAATTTATAGACATTTTAAGAACACTTTTTCATTTTGGCGAAATATATTAAAAAGTATTCCAATTATTCACGACACTTGGCCACCCCCTCCCCCCTCACGAAAATCCTGGATCCACCAATCTTATTTCTACTGCTCCTAGTTTTTTTATCTGTGGATGGAGCACACGTTTACATAAATGAGTAAAAATTAGCTAGAATTACTATCAGATTAAAAAAAAACGTTTTGTTGTGTAGGTGTATTTACAGACCGGGATTATGAAGTCAAATTTATTTGCGCACAAATAAATTGCAGTGAGAATCCCAGCTTAAGCGATTTAATCAGTGATAGGCTTTTAAAATTGGAATGGCTATATGATTATATGCGTTACAAATTCTTGTTATACACCTCTCAACAGTTGCGTGGTTTTTTTTTTTTTTGGAGGAGGAAAATTTCATTATTATAAATAACTTAAATAGGTGACTGAACCCAGGAGCGTCAACGTAGTTAGCATCTCTGAGAGACTGTGCAACCTAATATTTATTATTTTGATAATGGATTTTGTTTTATTTTGTTTTAGACTTTAGAGAAAAGCCTGGTATTGAAAAATAGCCTGCTAATCCTAAAAAAATTTAAAATTTGTGAAGCGTTTAGTTTCTAAGCTTTCATTTTTTACAATTTTTCAATAGTTTCTTGAAACTCACAGCGCCAGCGTAGTCAGCATTTATGTATCGATAGCTACAGTACTGTAACTATTGCGGAATCCGGCTTCTTCTTTTCCGAGCAAAACCCCTATATTAAATTAATGCGATGTTATGTTTGCAGTGTAATTCATACTTTCTTCCCAGTGGTCTACAAACAGTCTTTGCGGCTGCTTGTAGACAACATATATCGGCGTTCAGCAAAGCCACATTTGCTGAGCACCGAGATATAAGGGTCAATCCGCGCACATAGCAGCAACTCGAATGGCAGTGGTGACGGGATCGGGTCACGTGACTTCCGTTTGCTCCTCAGGAGCCTGGTCGCGAAGAGACACTTGTGATATACATCTGGTCTCTTCAATACACATTTGTGCTATGGGATACTTGGCATGCAAAATATAATAAATATACCTACAGGTTGGGACTCCTACTGTTGTACGATTGTCCACTCTATTTTACAGGCATTTAGATGGACTGGCGTAAAAGTAACCTGTCTTCCGAGAAGCCAAACACACACACAGACACACACACACACACACACACACACACACACACACACAATCTATTTTGCAGAACGAATTTCCTGCCTATGAGATACAGTGAGAAAGAGAGAGAGAGAAAGACAGAGAGAGAGAGAGAGAGAGAGAGAGAGAGAGAGAGAGAGAGAGAAAGACACAGAGAGAGAGAAAGACAGAGAGAGAGAGAGAGAGAGAGAGAGAGAGAGATGAGTAGAATAAGTAATTCTCTGTCCCGCAGGCGGTTACACCGAGGCTTTGTCCTTTGGACACTGCCAACTTCTTTTTTAGACGACTTGTGATCATCGCTAAACTGCAATAGCACACAATATCCAATGGTTGTGTATTGCTTTTTAGGTTATTCTGCCCCCTTAAATCCTCAAATTCACTGCTCCTAGGTAAGACATAAACAGAACTACGCTACACGGCACACCTTTATTGAAATCTTGCTCTTCCCCTCCCACTGATCTTTTCTCTACGACCTCTTAACCCCGACGTTTTTGAACATGACCCGAATTCCCTTACAGTGGCAAATATTCATTTTCTTCGCCTGTTGAAAACACACATTCACCGTTTTTTGTCATTGAGCAGCGCGACTTGTGGGGAATATTTAGGTCTCCCTTCTAAGTGACCTCGTCAAAATGAAAACGGGTCTTCTAAATTACAACGAGATTGTTCGAGAAAATTTGAATTCGTAGCTATTAGCAGTAAATTCCCGTTAGAAAGAATTTGAAGAGAGCACCTAAAGTCGTTCGTTATAAGAAAAATGCTGAGTAACAGCATTTCATATTTTCCAAGAAATTTTAATTTAATAACAAATTTAGAAAATTTGACATTAAATTTTCCTTTAAAATATTTTCACTTTCAGATGTGCTTATAAAAACAATTGGACATAAAAAAAAATTCGAAACAACACTGCACTTGTACGTAAGTACATGGAACATGTATACGTATTCACACCACCTGCACTTGTACAGATCCTGCAATTTCTTTTGTACAAGTCCTTTTGTGACTAGAAATCAGAAAAGTTTTGCAGGGAACGCATACTTGGAAAAAAATATCGTCAGAAAAATTTTCTGATAGGAAACGAAATAATGCACTTTTTAGAACCATTAAAGTGCCTCCGATGTATTGATGTTTGGCAACGCAGTCGTTAATTCTTCGTCACGACGAAGACGTAACGTCTTTACTGGGACATCTTGCTCCGTCGATCGTACAAATCAATGAACTGTCGGTCCCCCTGGAATCCAGCATTGACTGTCATTTTGTTTTATAACCAGCAGGTTACTTTGCCAATCAGGCCCGAGTGCATGCAGACATTAACCTCAGAGGCCGTTCTAAAACCCGCAATTTTTCGCTGTTTCTGGAAGGCTGGCCCTTCCAAAATTTGACCTTTTCCAAATTCGATAAATCTTCATTTTTCAAGAAACGCTCTCACCTGAACAACTAAATTCTTCTATACAACCATTTAGCTTGAAAGCCACACCAACTTTCAGATTATTCCAGTATCAGTTGTTCATAAGTTTCAAAATTTGGTGAGCTCTAATTGTATGTTATCTATAAAATACAGCTTAAAGAAAATATCGTGTTTTGATGATAACTACACTCGGTCGAACGGTAAGAGGTAAGCTATCAATTCTTGCAAAACGAAACAGTCTCCAAGAATAAATGTAATATCATCTTAAACACCAAGAGAACCAAAAGTCTTATTAAAATTGTATCTCTTATCCTTCTGATGATAAATATTATTTTAAATTTTATTTACTGTAGTAATGACACACTGTAAAGTGCTAATTTGACTTAATAGTGCTTTTTATGAAACATGTATAACGGTACTGAACATGAAATACATACCATTTTATGCAACTAGGAAAGGAATTCCCCCGAAGACATAATTCTGCATAAAAACAGGGTAGATATTGTAATGCAATTATTGGCATATTTTCACTGTATTCCATGTAACCACTTCCTTCAGGAAACTTGAAAATGTACACAAAGGACGACGTTTCCCGTTCCCGGACGATATAAATTTTCAAGTTTTCTGAAGGTAGTGGTTACATGGAATACAGTGAAAATATGCCAATAATAGCAATATTCCATCTTGTTAAAAAATGTATAACATCACACGCAACAAATTACCCAGTTTGAAAATTGAAGCATGATACGAAAATGTTGTGAGCACTGATAGTGTCGTGTGATTAAATATTAAAATTTTGTTCAGCTCCATAAGAAATCTGAAAGGATCCTTTGCAAGATTGGGATTTTACACAGGGTTTCCAGATATTTCCGATTCAGAAAAATTGATTTACGAAGTTACCCCAATTTCATTTGTTCAGATACAAATCAATAATAAGTTATTTTTCGGGCAGTAATTTAGTACCCTACACTTCTGATACGCCACCTTCATTTCGTAATGTCATTTCATTTGTAGAAGCATAAGAATTCGAGTAACACTCGCGGAAAAACATGTCTTCTTCCTTTTCCGCACAAATGTTTCTCTGGCAAATTGTCATTCCTTTTCAATTATTTTCAACAGTTTCCGCCAAAGGTAGTCATGATATCATAAAGTCTGTAACCCCGATCTTGACTTTTTTCTTTTTTTCTTGTGGATTGTGCGTTTTAAATTGATTTGATCATCTTAAATGATTGTATATCTAATGATCATCCATCTAATGATTTTGCATCTAACTGATTGTGCATCTTAAATTTGATTTCCAAAATTCGCCGTTATTTTGCATTCCAAAGATGCCCGATATATCTTTGACCAGTATCTTAATTTCTGAAATTACTCATACTTCCCTATATATTTTTGAATTATATATTTTAAAGTCTTCGTGAAACTTTTGCAATCAGTCCGCAAATAAACATTTCTTTACTCTTCCGTTGATTCTATTTTCTGGTTTTTCAGTCAATATTATTATTATCAATAGACGGAAAAGAGATGAAATCCGCAATTTAACATGCAAACAGATACCTATCTCCGTACAACATATCATTACATAAATTGCGAAAACATTTCTCGAATCCTTGTACCTACTTAAAGGTATGTTTGCTACTGGAAGTAAACCGATTATTGACTGTCTTTACCTAAATACTTTTAAATAAAACTTATTTTTCAAGTACTGTACTGAAAACTATGCGCTATATAAAATCAATATTTTTTTAAGGTAAAACTGTATCCAATTTTGCATTAAATGTGTGTGTGAAGGAAGCATTGATAAAATATTTGCCTATGTTATACTTCATATCACTATTACATATGATATATATATATATTATATTTTTCGCATCTTCTGGGACTTTTCTTATAGAATATTTTCCTTGAAACCTCTTTCCATTTATCACATGTTTCTTCTAGAGAAAAGCATGATTTTTAAATATATATCTGTTTTTCGGAAAAAAAGGCGAATATTGATGCCTAATAATGCTCCCGTGCTGCTTCTGTGAAAAAAATTGATTAATTAAACTTATTGATATATGTATTTTTTCGGTTGTGTAAATTAACCATTATTAAATTAAACAGTATGTCACTGTAAATAAAATAAACTCCGATCTACTTAATATTTCATGCGGAGTGCCTCAAGGTTCGGTATTGGGACCGTTACTGTTCCTGTTATATATTAATGACCTTCCTCTGTGCCTACCATCAACTCATGCTTTGCTATACACTGATGACACTGTCATTTTTCAAAAATGTCATGATTTGCATAAGTTACAGATAATAATCAATAACGATCTATCAAATTTATCTCATTGGTTATGCTCTAACAAATTTATCTCATTGGTTATGCTCTAACAAATTTATCTCATTGGTTATGCTCTAACAAATTATCACTTAATATTCTAAAAACCAACGTCGTATATTTCCGAAACGTTCATAAAAGAGAGGACATAAATAAATTTCCAGTCAGGATTAATGATCTTCCCCTACAAATTGTGGACAAAGTTCAGTATCTTGGTGTTTGGTTTGATGAATTCTTTAACTGGAATACGCATGTTCAGTTTGTTTTAAAAAAAGTTTCCTTACAGGTTGGCCTGCTTGGTAAAATTAAGTAACTCTTCCCTATCAATGTCCTAAAAACATTTTACTATACTTTTATTTATACCCATCTCTCCTATTGTCTGGAATCTTCGTATTCAAATATAAGTGCAAACAATAAGTTATGCTTGCTCAAATTACAGAAGAAATCTGTTCGCTATATGCTGAACACAGATTACATGTCTCATTCAAAACCATTATTTCTAAAACTAAATATTCTAAAAATTCATGAAATTTTTACCTTGAAACTAGGTATCATGTTTTTTAAAATAATGCATCTTAAACTGCCTATTTTTCAATCTGACATCAAATATCTCGATTATTCTATCTTCACCAGATGTGTTGCTAACAACAAATTATGTCAGCCGTGTGTTAGACTTAATTATGGTCTAAATAACATACTGTATAAAGCCGTTATCCTATGGAATAATCTCCCAGAGAGCATCAGATCCGTGGAAAATATCAAAACGTTTTCCTTGTCTCTGCGAAATTACATTGTAAATCACCCTGATCTCCATAACGAATTTCAACCCTATCATGAAATTGTAGCTCCAAGCATGCTGCTAACAATGATGCTTCTGTTATAACCATCTTACTTGCTTTCATATATGCCATATGTTTTATTCTTTTTTTACATCGGATAGGGGGAATCGCCTTACAACCAATGTGTTCAGATTCCTCCTGGTGTATTGCAATTTCATATAACTGGAAGATTTAAATGTGTGCAATAAATAATTGTATTGTATTGTATTGTATAACCTCTCATTCAGATAAATATCATATTTTAATAAGTGAAGAGCAAAACGTTTTGGCAAAGATATATGAGATTCATGGCAAATGCAGTTAAAATAATTCCATTTCACATATTGAGCAGAGTAACTCAGGTGGCTACTTATCTGCCGTAAGCGAAAGTTAAATGCATATCTCATTTGCAGTGAAACAGCTTTGTGGAATTTTTGTGTTTCTATGAAGCTTCAGAGAAAATAAAAAAGTTCTAAAGTGATATATGTAAACTCTCACATACTTTGACAGAATTCTGCCTTTGAGAGATTTACAAGTTTGCTGCAGTACAATCGCGCACATTTTTAAATCACGGAAAAATAAAATTTGAACATTTTAAAATTATTATGCGAATTCAATACGCATAAATTTTAATTTATTTTCTTTCTTTTTTTTTTTTTTGATTGGAGGTTTAAAGATCACCGTGAGCAACTCAATAGGATATAAGCAGTCGCGCGTCCCTAATTTAGGGTCATTAGTTAAAGAGAAGGGCGAAAACCAATGCCGTAAGACAAACACAACATTCATGCCTCATCGGGATTCGAACCCGGAGCCCTTTCGGACGAATGATCAGAAGCCATCGCTTTGACCTCTGCGCCACTACATTAACCACTGCGCCACGGCTTTTACATTTTCGAGGAAAAATTGTGTTAATGACCGGAACGATTCTATTTCTCTGTACAACGTTCTTGAACCTACGACAACAGTACTGACTATTATCGTTAAAGAGGGGGAAATGTATAAACGGTGTCGAATTTTCAAAGATTTGCCCTGAAGAACATTAAAGAGCGCAACAGATGTCAATCAAGTGTTAGTTAATTCCGGAAAGCCTGAATTAAAAATCTATCATGAGTTCCCCACTACTATAATTAATCTTCACATAGACATTTGCAATGTAACAGCAGGTAAGATTTCAAAATATCTAAAATCATCAAATAATATTTACAGAACAAACGTTCCGATAAATAACTTATGAAATTTGCGGTAGTGCTGACTATTTGACTAAATTTTGTCAAAAAAAATTCATGAACTTCTTTCTTGAAATATGCTAAAATGCTCTTGAATTTCCAGTTTTACCAAATGAGGAATGTGTCCAAAGTAACAAAATCTGATTCCCTACCTTATTTGGTTAAGCGTCAAAACAAATTTAGGAACATCGGTTTAAAACAGGGACTTAAAAAAAGGTGACAGAAAATGTAGGTCACTCTCATTTTTTTCCTATCTGTTTCCATTCCTCACTACATTGTACCCCCTAAACAATAAATAAGTCAATTAATACGTCATTGTTATTTTTTTCTGATAATCTTTTGACTAACATCATCCGTTGCTACAGGTTTATACCGGCGTTGATTAGAATTCTCAATCATCTTTTCCCACTGGGAGGAGCACACATATAGTGCAATTTACAAAGTACAGCAAATACGTCTGTCGAAGATATAGAAGCCAAAGAACAAACTGGACAGTTTTTGCAAAAAAACAAACAGCGTATCAAAAAGGAGAATTAGAGTTTTCTCACACAAAAATGAGCACACTATGCAGCCCTAATTCCTGTGCTTAAATGACATGAAGTGCAAACAATCTTTGATGTTTATTGTTCAATCTGGACGACTGATGGATGTTATATTTCTTCATATGTAGTTTTCATCATGAAGAAATACTGTGAAATACCGTGGAAATAAAAAAAAAATCAGTATTTTAAGGGCACCATAGATGAAGTAAACACTGTGCACAACGCCGCTAAAGATGTCGCTTGAGGATCCAGTGATCTGACGTTTTCCTGCATGCCACCACAGAGCGCTTCCACAGGATTTAAAACAGGGGACCTTGGGTCAACTGGATGGTTCCAATCTCATATGTGTGTTCCTCCTCGATCCTGCCTGGGTGTTTGGGCCCATGTAGAACGGCAAATTGCCCTGCTGGCACATACCAGCGACCGCACGATGTGCGAATGCCATGAAAGCGTGTAGGTGATCAGCCAGCACGTGCTCGTTCCCCGCAGCGGTTAACAACATCTCCAGACACATTCTGGGACATAATGTGTTCCATTATTGATGCTCCATAGTCCTATACTCACCACCACCTTGAACAGAGCCGATCTGACACGACGAGCAAATGGCCTCATGTTTCGACACACTCCCGTCAACTCGGTTTAGCTGAAAATGAGATTCATCTGAACACAAGATACAGCTCCACTGTGCGTAAGTTCAGTTTTGATGTTCTCGCCTCCAGACGAGGCGTTCTTTTCGATGACGAGCAGGCAACAGTGGAACACAACTCAACAATGGCGCATGACCTATGCTTGTTTTAGAGTTCACGCTTTGGAGGAAAGGAGCTTTTATCTTTTTTTTCTTTCGCCATGAGGGAACGCCCTCGCTGTTAATTTTCAACCAACAATTAATGCTGTACCCGACTTTTGCAAAAGTAGCAAATCGAATTATTTAGGGCACTAAAAAATTCGTAACATTAATGTATCGGAAGTCAGCCCCCTACACGCTAAGGATGGGCAAAAAATCTCGATATTGTTGAACATCGATGTTTTGCCACCGATCATCTATGTTTTAACCTCGATGTTGCAGAAGCCGATACATCGAAAACGCATCGAGGTTTCGTGACCGATGTTTGAAAACTGGCAGATAATATCTTCTACGAAAAGTAAAGGCATTTCTTTTGTTACGTTCTTATAAAGAGGAAAGAAACATCACCTTTCTGTTGGCTGTTTTAGTTGAATCGTTGGCAAAAACCGTTATCTTTTACTCGAAGGCATCGAAAAAACATCGAGGTTTCCACCGATATATCGAAAACATATCGAACGTTTTATGAAATATTATTAGTTACTTCTGGTTAAATTTGAGAGCAATCACCATTATAATGAACAGATTTTACGCACCGATGTACCCATTCGCTGCTGCATATAAGAAAGTGTGAAATCTTTGGCTTGTTAGAAAGACATCGAGGCTTCCACCGATACATCGGACGTTTTAACGAATATTGCGTTACAAGATGTTGAATTGTTGGGTAACACTGTTACATTGAACACATATTTTACAAAGCTATTGCTAATTCATTGCTGCAGAATGACAAGTGCAAATTCTTCAGTTTATTAGCGAAACATCGAGATTCCCACCGATGCATCGAGCATTTTAGCAAATGTTATGTTATTGGATGATGAACTTGTGAGTATCACTGTTATATTAAAGACAGATTTTACTAACCGTTTGCGCTGTTACTGGTGCATGTGGAAAAGTGCGATTTCTTCAGTTTATTAGCAAAACATCGAGGTTTATACCAATGCATTGAACAAAAATTGACGTTTCTACTAATACATCGAGCATTTTAATAAATACTATTAGTTATCTGATGTTATTGGCGAGTTATCACTATTATATTGAACAGAGATTTTGCACATCAATTGCGTATTTACTGCTGTAGATTAAAACAGCGAATGTTTCTGCTTATTAGCAAAAACATCTAGGTTTTCACCAATACATTTTCATTCTATCAATGTGTTGTGAATGAGTAACCATCGACGGGCACCAAGTAACAGCGGTCAGCACGGGAGACTCTCAGTGAGGACGCCGGATCAACAGGTGCACCAAAACATCCACACTGAACCGGAACAATTCAAACATCTGCCTTAGCCTATCGTCAAAGGTAGATCTGGATAGTTTTAGCTTACAACAATGGTTACAAGTTTCTCTAATATTTTTAAATTAAATAACTTAATTTTGGGAACAAATTACTGCGCGTGTAGAACCGGATGTGTTTACATTGTTTTTAGGCCCAACAACATGAAATCATAGGTTACTACCCTATTCGGCAATCCAACCAAGTAGTTAAAACACTGTAGAAGTGCAACATGTAATCGCTCGCGGCGTTTGCCAACACGTTTGTTCAAGTCTTAGATCGTGATTTTCACTATTTAGACATCGGAACGTTAATTTTGAGATCAGTCATGTCCTCAGCTTTGTCACCCACACCCATCTGCCGGGAAGCGGGGATACAGTTGGAATAAAAACGGAAAAGAAAATGTTTATCTAATATGTTCATGTTTACGTTTCTTTAAGACACAGATGATTTAAAAACCTTTTGTTCAAAATTTCGTGTGCTTCACGAAATCCATAAAAACATTGAGGTAATGAAGTATTCCGGAACACATTAGGCAGGAAAAATTGCTCGTTGATATTTATTCGTGAGGTCATTAATAAGTAGGAATTGAGAACATCGTGCAACTTTCTGTTCAGTTCTGCTTTAATAATCCACCTCCTCCCCAGTGTTCAACTTTTTGAAGTTCTATCAAAGTAGTGGACAAAATAATACGAGTGTGATCCAAATATCGTGAATCAAACGAATCCTTAATGTTTGAAAAATGTTGTCCCATTATAAATTGTACAAAAAAAGCCATCTGCAGTGCTTTCGAAAGATTTGAGGATGGGCAAAGCAGTTTCTTATTGTTTTCGCTGTGCTGCCCCCCCCCAAAAGCTGTGTTAATAGAATTCTGTAAATTCTTCAAGCATCCTGCATAATTCTGCGTACCCTTAAAAGTACGGGGCCCGGGGCTGCAGCACTCCCTAACCTGCCTTACAAATGGGCTCGGTTCTTGTGTGACCACAGGCGCAAAACCCATAAACCGAAATTGTGTTACCACGCAACATCTTCACGCTGTACACCCAACCGCAAGTATACACCTGGACTTGGTTCACTGATGTTTGCACACACTTTCCGAAACTGTCACCACGGCCCAACTGCCAACACCAATCAAACCCCCGATTAAGAATGGGCAAAAAACCTGGATGTTTTCGAACATCGATGTTGAAGAAGCCGATACATTGAAAAAACATCTGGTTACATTACCGATGTTTGGAACTGGTAGAGAATATCTTCTACGAAAGTTAGATGCATTTCTTTTTGTTACATTTTCATAAAGAGGAAATGTCACCTTCCTCTTGACTGTTTTAGTTGATTCGGTGGCGAAACCCGAGATCTTTCCCACGAAGACATATGTGCCGATGCATTGAGAAAACATCAAGGTTTCCACCGATACATCGAAAAAACATCAAGGTTTCCACCGATACATCGAAAAAACATCGAACGATTTAAGAGATATTATTAATCACTTGGGGTTGAATTGATGAGCAATCACCATTATATTGAACAGATTTTTACCCACGGATATGCTCATTCGCTGCTGTAGATTAAAAAGCCTGAAAACTTCGACTTGTTAGCAAGACATGGAGGTTCACACCGATATATCGGAAAAAAGATCGAGGTTTCCACCGATACAGGAAAAGTGCGAATTCTTCAGTTTATCAGAAAAACATCAAAACATCGAGGTTCCCACCGATGCGTCAAAGAAACGTCATGTTTTTCACGATGCATCGAACGCTTTAACAAGAATTATGTTATTCGATATTAAACTGGTGAGTATCACTGTTATATTAAAGAAATAATATTTTACAAATCGTTTGCCCATGTACCAAGTCAGGTGGAAAAGTGTCAGTTCTTCAGTTTATTAGCAAAACATCGAGGTTTACACCGATGCATGGAACAAAAAAAGAGGTTTCTGTCAAACCTCTGTTCAATATAACAATCATGTTATAATGCATATTCAAGATAACAGTCATTGCTCACCAATACCGATGTAATTGGAGAGTAATGACTGCTATATTGAACACAGATTTTACACGTCTATTGTGTATTTACTGCTGTAGATTAAAAACAGTTACCGTTTTCAAAAACATCGAAGTTTTAACCGATACATCGAACATTTCCACTGATACTATTGATGTTTTGTGAATGAGTAACCACCGATGTCGATCCTCGATGTTACCCACTGATGTGCACATTCATAACTCAATTTTTTTTCCAAGGACAACTATATGTATAATAATATTTCGAAGGAACATATTGATAAGTACTCATAAATAATTACTGTGTATTTTTTTTAGTAAGTAAAAGATAACCATGAAAGATATCACTGAATTTACGTATTTCTAACAATATGTATTAGAAAATTTCCTGCAAACGTGAAAAACTAGAGTTCATGATTATTTTTATCGAAGTGTGAAAATAATTCCGAATTACAGGCAGTAACAAATATCAGTAGCTTTTAGTGACGGCACGTGGGAATCATGCAGGTTAGAAACACAGATATAAGTATCATATCACATATAAATATATATAATCTACCAAGCTGAAATTTAGTGCAAATACACTATGCTCAAATGACAGTCATGTATTTATAGACCTCCAGCAGAAAGCATTTTCTGATAAATCCCGCTGAAATTTTAGACTAACACTGATTTTAAACAACTTGCCAGCATTCCTACAATACGCTGGGACATAGAAACACTATAATTAAAAAAAATATTTTGGACCTTCCTTTATTATATTTTTAGGTTTTTATATTTTTATTTTCACATGGTCTCATTTCAATATGTTGTTTCATCAAAACGAAAGAATAACAGATATTTCCTCAAGAATATGAATGCCAAATTAGTTCGACCCCACTACACATAAGGTACATCATAAGATTTGTATGGATAATAATAGATTGCCAAAACTATTTTTTATTTTTCTGCATTATATATTAAGCAAATGTGAATGCGAGACATCACCTTTACCGTTAGATAACGTATTGGTCATTTTGTATGTGACATCAATTCCAAGGGAAATTGTGTCACAGTGAAGAGGACTATCAATTTATGTTTTATAATTTTTCCGATTTTTATTTTTCGGGGTTTTTTGTACTTATTGAGCAAAGAGATTGGCTACAAATAGTCACAGTCGCTAATTTAGGGCCATTCTTTCCAGGGAAGTGAGAGCGCCATACCTGAACAAACGCACAACATCCTTGTCTTACCCCGGGATTGGAAATCGTACCTGTCTAGGCAGAATTGATTGAAGCACGCGCTTCGACCACTACGACGACAGGACAGTTGTAGCACTTTTATGAGTTTAAACTGTGGCACCCTGTATCTGATGCAGCCAGCAACATTGATACCGCATTTTGGAAAAGCACCGTTTATGAAATCATGAAAAAAAATTTGCATTTCCAAATTTCACCACATAAAATTCTTCTCATAAATGAACTTCACGGTAAACCGGAAGGTGGTAATGATGTGCTGGAGGACTTGATGGAGTCCATACACATAAGTCCGTACGTGACTTTAGCAAGGAATTTTCTGTACATTATGCAATAATTTCGTATCATTTAACGACCACACGCAAAGTAAAGAAAGTGAAGTGAACCGCATCGGTTTGTTTCTTCAGAAACGTTTATGATATATAATCATACTTCCGCTTTGAAAATTATTTTAAGAATCTGTAACTTTATTTCCTTACAGGAAGAAAATTCAGGAAAATTATGTACATCAACATATTGAAGACATAGCACACAAAAGAAGGAAAAGTCCAGCAGTGAACTTACTTAAAGAAGTTTCACTGGTTTGTTTTTCCCTATTTACAGGGTTGTTTTATAATTGGTGAGAGTAAACGAAAAGTGTTGATGGCAGTGGTGAATTAATGCTGAAGGGAATAACTTCGCGGCACATACTCTATTAATTTTACAATGGGACGCATGTTTTAATATCAATAACAAATGAATGAATGCCAGTATCGTGTTTACAACAGCAAAATAGTAGCCTACGATATTTTTCAGCTGTCGAATAAAAATTTACATACAAATGGCTGTTGCAGGAATTTCCAGTCACTTCTATTTAAAGAGAAGTTTTGACTTTTAATAGTGCTTCATTATACATTCAGTTGCCCTTTGGATTCCGTGCAGGAAGGTCGCACATCGTGTGAGCTCCTGCGAGTGAACTTTAGTGCAAGCTTTTCGTCGTCGTCGGCCGTTCGTCTTGTTCTGCGATTAGATAGTTTCTGGGTTACCAGTCTATCCGAATCAGTCCGGTTAGGGGATCTTTTAGTTGTTAAGCTTTTTTCAAAGCTCAATTAAAATTTTCTCGAATCCACTTCTTCGTTTCAGCTTCAAGCCCATCCAAAAAAATTAAGAGAATTTCAAGTTCTGATGTTGTAGAGCAAAAGCCTGACGCCAAGAAAAGCGATGCCGTTTCCCGTTCCACATCTACTTTCACGGGAAATCCGGAGTCAACTGAAAAGCCAGATCCAAGAAGATCTAGAAGAATTAAGAACCTTCCGCCGGAACTTTGTCATAGTATCCAAAAAAGAACAAGAAGAAGATTGGTAGGTAAAAAACTTTCTTATTCTGTGCCTCAGAAAATTCTAGGCACGTCATCTGACAAAAAAGTTGTCGATGACTCTTGTATGTCTGTGCCAATTCCAGACATAATATCTGAGAAAATATCAGATATGAAAAAAACACCGGTGAGATGCTCCGGGCGATGGGATTTCTGAAAAATTACAAATATCATTAAAACACCGAAGAGATGCTCGGGCGATGGGATATCTGATAAAATCTCAGATATCATTAAAACACCGGAGAGATGCCCGGGCGATGGGATATTTGTAAAATTTTCAGATTTCAATAAAACACCGGTGGGATGCCCGGGCGATGGAATATCTGAGAAAATACCAGATATGATTTATGAAAAGTCCGAGAAAATTCCGGACAACCTTACCCAAGAGGAAGGTTTTATAGAAAACAGACCTGAGACAGCTTCGGCGTCAGGCTTTTGCAATGAAAAAAAAAAAAAAAAAAAGGCCCTTTTGCCGAGTACTTTTTCAATAAAGTTACTGTGCAAATACAAAACACAAAAAGGGTTGAAATAAAAGAACAACCTCAGTCATCTTATGAGCATAAGTTAAGCTCAAAAATAAAGAATGCTGTAAATGACACAGAATTAATGAAAAATGACACAAATAAATACCTGCGTAATATTAATTTATTACACAGAGAAAAAAAGAGTTGTCCCTAAAAGCAATGTACAGAACTCTGTGCTAAAAGAAAGGATTGAAAAACATACGCAAAAATTTCCACAACACAAATGTGACAGAGAAATTGATTGCCGATGTTGACAAATATCTAGGCGAGAAAAAAAAAAAAGGCCCTTTAAGGGCCGGATACAGAATTCTGTGCCCCAAGAAGAAATAAAAAAATATCGCAAAAAAAAATTCCAAAACACAAAAGTGATAGAGAAATTAATTGTTGATGTTGATAAAAATATAGATGAAAATGCTACACATAAGCAAAAAACTGGTTACTCCAACCGTGGAAAAACCAAAATATTTCGCTGGCAGGCTTAGCAAAGAAATTAAAGAGGCAGAAAAATAACTGTAATGAAGAGGCTCAATTGCAGTATGCTAATAACAACGATGAAGAAAAAAACAACGGCATATTTAGGGACCGTTCATTTTCCTCTTTCTCTGAGGAAGGGGGGAAAAAAACAACGGCATTTTTAAGGGCCGTTCATTTTCCTCCTTCTCTGAGGAAGGGGGGAAAAAAACAACGGCATTTTTAAGGGCCGTTCATTTTCCTCCTTCTCTGAGGAAGAAAAACGCCCTCTTAGTGAAACCTTTCCCTCATTCTCTGAGGAAGAAAGCAAATTTGACCTATTAATTAAAAAAGTTAAAGGAATGTCCACGAGTGAGAAACTTACGGAAAAAAAAATAAATGGAGAAACCGATAAAAAACAAAAAAATGTTGAATGGACCATCAATCAAATAGCAGAATTAGCTGCCAAACTGGTCAAAAGCAAGGAAGCAATCAATTGCAATTCTGACCAAGTTATCGAAATTAACAGCAATATAAATAAAATTGATACAGTAAAAAATGATGAAAAAAAAAACCGAGGACGAATTTCTTTCCTCTGAAACAAATGGACTTAACATATTAATTTGGAATGCGCAAGGCATCAAAAGGCAGCATAGAGAATTCTTAGCCTACCTAAAATACAAAAAAATTGATATTGCGCTAATTAATGAATCCTGGCTAACGGACAGAATTAAATTCAAAATTCCCCGCACGGGGATAACTGGTTTTCCAGTTATTTGGGGAGCGGCGCCCCCACGGCCCGAGCTGACCTTGTGACTGGTCAACATCTGATGTCATGCCACCGCTTGTTTTTTTTGTTTCGGTGCTGTTGGTGTTTGCAGGGACGGCTGTTCATCCAGCTGTTGGGGAGTCGCGGCCCCACGATCCCGAGCTGGTCTTGTGTCTCGCTTTTTTTGTTTTTGTTTATTTTCTCCACTGGCTAGTTGCCCGTGTTGTGTCTCTACCTAATCGCTACCACGTTATGTACTAACACCCCGGCCTTGTGGTTTTGTTACCCTCCACCACTAACTGATTTATATTAACCGCTCAGTTCGTAGGTTGCTGAGATTCTGTTTAGGTTCCCTTCCAGGATTTGTCTTCTTTGGATTTCTGTTTTTCCTTTTAGCTGGTTTGGGTGCTAGACCTACCTGCATGTTTGCCGCGTGCGGTGACCCGTGAGGCGGAAATGGGATGTCTGGCGGCTGAGGTCGCAGGAGACCGGATAAGTGCCTCCTGTGTACCAACACTCCTCTTCGACCCCGGCTTCGCTGTAAACGGGAGGCTAGAGACTAACCCACCTCTAGTCGGAAGTCATGTACCAAGTTGTGTACCGGGCTTTAGCGGCTTTTTTGTCGTATGGCACGGCAGGGTGAGCCCGGGGTTGTGGGATCATGCCAAAGGCGTTGGCATGACGGTACCAGGAGGCCGAAGTGTCCGCCGAGTGCGTGTGATCACAGCCAACGGACTATATCTGCAACGTATAAGCTCCAGAACTGTGTCCAGCGTCATTTTCTCGGCTTGCGGACCTCCAGTTCTCCCTTGTAGGACTCGGTGGTGGGTGGAGTAGTTTGCAGACGAATCTTCCTTCTTTTTTTCCATGGGCAAAAACAAAAAGAAAAACTCCAAATTTAAGTCACCTGAGGAAATGTTTGTTGACACCGACTCTCCTTCGTCTTCTCAACCTACCAAGTCTCATACCCTTAAACGGCCTTTAGACCTTGACCTGGACCAAGAATGTGGAACCTCTTCTTCGGCAGCTGTACCAGTCGCTCCGAAGCGTCGTCTCCCCTCAATTGCTGTGACTACGCATGCTACACACTTACTTGTAGAATCCATCGATCCGAATGAGAGACTGTCCACCAGATCTCCCTTTTTCATTTCTAAAGCTTTGGACGCTGCGGTTGGCCCCTTGAAGTCTGTGAGGAAGCTTCGCTCTGGGGACCTGCTTGTTCAAACTTGCAGTGTTTCTCAGAGTAACGCTTTTCTGCGCCTCTCTAGTCTTCAAGGCATTCCTGTCAAAGTGACACCTCACCTGTTTCTTAACACCTCTCGGGGTGTTATTTCGGAGTTTGATCTCTTGCCATGCAGTGAAGAAGAATTAGTGACTGAACTTGCAGACCAAGGTGTTATTGCTGCACGTCGTATGATGTTCCGGCGTGATGGTTCTTTAATTAAGTCTAACAATGTGATCTTGACTTTTAACTCCCCGAAAGTTCCGACCGAAATCAAGGCTGGCTACTTGGTCTGTGGAGTTCGCCCTGTACATTCCCAGTCCTCTGCGCTGTTTCAAGTGCCAGAGGTACGGGCATTCACAACGATTCTGTAAGAGTTCCGCTCGTTGCGCTAATTGTGGCTCCGGTGAACATGTCGGGGAAGGTTGCACTTCTGCGGCCTGCTGTGTTAACTGCGGTGAGGCCCATGCAGCTTACTCCCGCAACTGTATGAAATGGAAGGACGAGATGGCGATCCAGCGCCTCAAGACCCTGGAAGGCCTCTCGTACCCTGCTGCCAAAGCCAAGTTGGGTATTCCCAACACCCGACAGCGTAGTTTTGCCGCAGTTGTTAAGTCTCTGCCACAACCCGTGCAGCCCTTTGTTCCGCGCCCTGTAGCTCTCGCCGCACTTGCCAAGCGATCTACAGTTGAACAAGCGACACAGGTGGATTTCACCGAGCTCCAGCTTATTCGACCAGCTGAGTCTGCGCCTTCTCTTTGAAGACGCCCGCCTCTTCCGGTTCCCAGCAGACAGCCTGCACGTGCGGGAGACCCGGCCCTCAATCCGCAAAGGTGTGCAGTGTCCATCAAACTGTCTCGGCCTCTGCGAGGTCCCCACCCTCAACCGACATTATAGAGGACCATGGGGGAGGAGAGTGACAGTTCGTCCCCAGCCTCAACCAGCATTGCAGAGGAACATGGGGGGAGGAAAGTGACAGTTCGTGCCCGCCCTCTGCCAGCATTGCAGAGGAGTGTGGGGGGAGGAGAGTGACTGTTCGTCCTTCTCCGTTAGTAATTTTTTTTATAAATCTGATTAACTACCTTGTCTTCCCTGCTTTCATCATACTCTTTTTCAACTTTTCCCAAGCCTGTCTGCTCTTACTCATTTTCCACGCTTTTCAAAATCTGTGACTGATCGTTCTTTGTCTGGCGCTCTTTGGCCAAACCTGGCCCTTGCGCCACTAAAATCCACTAACCAACCAACCAACCAACCAAATTCAAAATTCCCAACTACAAGGTTTACAGAAAAGACAAAACCTCCCAAAGTGGGGGAATTTTGATCGCAGTGAAAGATAAACTAGAGCAAAGTGAAGCGATATGCAACACAGAGGATGGCATGGAAGCGCACTCGGTTATTATTCAAACAAAAAATAACCCGATTAAATTTACGGCACTATACAATCATCCCAAACACACTATTACCAGGGAAGCTCTAGATAAGCTTTTCGAAGAAAATATTCCTACGGTCATTGCGGGAGATTTTAATAGTAAACACCGCTATTGGCACTGCCCAAGAGCTAATAAAAGTGGGAACAATATTTTCAGATATCTTTTAAACCAGAACATTGACTTGGGGGCGCCTTCTGAACCCACACGAACGGCGCTCAGAGGAACTAGCAATATACTAGATTTTGCACTCCTGAAGAATAATAAATATTACTTTGAAATTCATACTGAGGCGGCACTCTCCTCTGACCACAATCCAGTTCAC
The DNA here is from genome assembly GCA_039090855.1 of Macrothele yani. Lineage (NCBI taxonomy): Eukaryota > Metazoa > Arthropoda > Arachnida > Araneae > Macrothelidae > Macrothele > Macrothele yani. The sequence continues at coordinate 38,619,045 of CM076999.1, read as the reverse complement.
CTCCAGCTTTATACTGACAAAACTGTGAAGGTAGCACCCAAAATGGTCACTAACTTCAAGCAATTTGAAGGGAAAATTAAACTAGTGCCACCCCCAGTAATTGGAGACTGTAATAGCAAAGAAGAAACTGACACAGCTATTAAACTCTTTAACCTCTCCATTAAAAAAATTATGGAAGAATGTCAAACTCCTGCTGAAGAGAAAAAAATCCGTACTATTTACCCAAAGAAATTTTGGAACTTATAAAAGAAAAAAATAGGTACCGAAGCAAGTGGCAAAGAACAAGAAATAAAACGTTCTATGACCTTTATTGCTGCATAAATAGACAAATTAAAAGAGAAATCAGAAAATTCGAGAATGGGTCATGGGGTCAAGTATTAGAGGAGGCTCATATTGACTACTCTGAAAATTCGGATAAAAAACAAAATGACTCTATGGAATCTCACGTCGAGCTTGCAAAATAAAAATGTCAAATTACTCCCACCCCTTCAAAAAGAAGATGGGACGGTAGTTAGAACTGACGAAGAAAAAGCAGAAATTTTTGCAAACTCACTAGAAAAACAGTTTAAAATAAATGACATCCCTGACACTGATGTAGCCATTAAAATGAAAAAGGCCCTGAATACTTATTTTAGACACGCGGAGGATGTAGAAAATTCTAGAGTCATCGCCCAAAGTGCACAACTCTATGAAGAATTTACTAGTAAAAAAAAACCTGTATTAACATCCCCAATTAAAAGCAAACAGAAAGTCTCTTTTAAAAAAAATAGAAGCACAAGGCAAAGAAAACAACAGCCAAAAGTACAAAATGCTACGGCCTCTTTTACGTCCGATAGACAAGTTAAAGGTGCTACGACCTCTCGCGGGTCCGGAACGCCAGAAACTGAAAAGATAAGAAATAAAAAAAGGCCTTTTAAGGGCCAAAAAAAAATTTTGTTCCTCCTGACTTTGAAAAACCACTACCCATCAGTGAAAGGGAAGTTAGGTTTCATATTAATAATCTTAAAAATAAAAAGGCACCAGGCAATGATGGCATAAATAATAAAATTATGAAAACATTACCGGAAGAATATGTGCAAACCCTTACTAAAATATACAATTGTGCCATTAAAATAAACCACTTCCCTGATATTTGGAAGACAGCAGAGGTAATACTTTTACCCAAGCCAGGCAAAAACCCGGCAATTCCTGAAAATCACAGACCGATTTCGTTGCTCCCAACCATGGGAAAAATCTTTGAAAAAATAATTTTTATTAGAATGCAACAATTCTGTGAGGAATTCCCAGTAATTCCATTTACTCAAGGAGGTTTTAGAGATAAACACTCCACGGTGCACCAACTCTCTAGAATAACTGAAAAATGTGCTGAAGGAATTATAAAAAAGGAACACACAGCAGCCATATTTCTGGATGTGGCAAAAGCATTCGATAAATGCCCACATGAGGCAATTATCTACAAGCTAATAGCACATGATTTCCCACCCTGGATTATACACATAATCAAATCATACCTCACTAACAGAACATTCTGTGTAAAAATCAATGGGAAAAAATCGTTAAAAAAAAAAATCGAAGCTGGTGTACCTCAAGGCAGTGTACTCGCACCAACGCTGTATTCTATCTTTACGTCAGACTTTCCCAACTATAATAACAGGAATCTGACTACAGCTCTCTATGCTGATGACACTGCACTCGCTTATACTTCCAAAAATAAAAATCAAGCAACTTTCATGTTGCAACATTATGTTGAAAAACTTGAGAAATATTTCTTAGATTGGAAAATTAAAATCAATACCGAAAAAACTCAAGCAATTCTATTTTCTAGGATTAAATGCAATCACAATCCAGACTTTGAAATAGAAATGTATAAAAAAAATACCTTGGGTAAATGATGTTAAATATTTAGGACTTTTTATGGACCACAACCTAAACTGGAACAAGCATATTAAAGAAACTGTGTCCAAATCCCTTAAGATCAGAGGAAGTCTCCAGCCAATAATAAAAAATAAAAGGCTTAGCAGGAAAAACAAAACTTTGATATGGAAAGCCTGTATCAGCCCTGTTATTACTTATGCCTGTCCTATCTGGGGTAACTGCAACAAACAGCAGAAAAATAAGATTACCTCATTTCAAAATAAAACCCTACGATATATGGTTGGACTTGATGGAAGAACTTCAAACCATGCTATCCGAAGCATGCTAAATATTAATTCCATCCATTACACGATGTATGACTTAGCTTACAGATACTATGAAAAAGCTAAGATTCATCCTAATCCTCTGGTCAGAGCGGCCATTAACTATACTGTCAATGAAACTGACAGTTATAAAAGGCCAAAAACTATCTTAAATAAAGTTCCAGAAATGAACCCAATTCACAGCTACCCTAGCAAAAAAAATAACAATAATTGGGACTAGGTTTAGAGGTTATTTCTCACCTATGAAGAATTTCTGTTAAAAAAAAAAAAAAAAAAAAAAAAAGGGCTCTTTTAAGGGCCGACAAAATGTTGCATACTCTAAACGAGTATCTTAAACCTCGATCGGTGTAATTTTGTGATCACACCACCCCAAGCTATGGTTACTCTGTTTGTGATCACACCACCCCAAGCTATGGTTACTCTGTTTGTGATCACACCACCCCAAGCTATGGTTACTCTGACATGCCTGTCAAGAAGCAACAAAAGTAAACCTGTGAAAAAATTCTGTAAACCAATCTACAGAATTTTTTAACCCAATTCATAGCTACCCTAGCAAAAAAAAATAACAATAACTGGGACTAGGTTTAGAGGTTATTTCTCACCTATGAAGAATTTCTGATAAAAAAAAAAAAAAAAAAAAAAAGGCTCTTTTAAGGGCCTTACTCTGATTGCAAATGTACTTCACACATGTGAATTAATCTCGTTAAATAAAAAAAAAAAAAAAAAAAAAAGGGGGGGTGGGATCCTCTAAGAGCCGTACTCTGTTTTGAAAACATACTTCACCCATGTGAAGAAACCTAGTTAAATTAAAATGAGAAAAAAAAAAAAAAGGGCTTTTTTAAGGGCCGAGCAAAATGTTGCATAAAAGATTTATCTTTTTTGTACTAAATATCTCTGCCCTTAAAAAAAAAAAACAAGGTATTGTTGGTGTTGCCTTTTATGTTAAAATTTGTTGTTGTTTTTCCTTAATTAAAAAAACAAAACAAAACAAAAAAAAAAAAAAAGGCCCTTTTAAGAGCCGAGCAAAATGTTGCATCTGAAACCTTGATCGGTGTAACTTTGTGATCACACCACCTCAGCTATGGTTAATCTGACATGCCTGTCAAGAATCAACAAAAGTAAACCAGTGAAAAAATTCTGTAAACCAATGGGGAAAAATCTTTTCTCTCATTGGCTGGCGAGCAACACTGAGCAAATGGCCAGTTTTGTCTTATCCGGAGTTCAAAGACGATTCTTCTCTGGGAAAGATGTTCTGTGTGTGATAATTTTTTTTTCCAGGTTCCCCTCTCCCGTGTCCTTTCCTTCCTTTCCCCTGTGCTCTTCTGTGGCACAGATGTACCGGGCATTTTTCTGCGGAGAGAAATAGCACTTGAAATGGCTTGTTGTTACAGGTAAGTATGTAGGGCAGCTTACAACTTCACTTCTTAACGGGTAACCGTCTACTCCCTATCCTCTAATATTTCCATACTTTTCTTTCGTACTATTCTATCAGGGAAATCTGTTCCCAAACATCTAATATTTCTCCTTTTCACCTGACAAAAGGCGCAGAGCGCTGAGGGTTCGGGTCTCTCAACCTCAGATAGAAATATCTCTCTCTTTAATAGTGCTAGTTAGGGAGATGCATTGCTCCATGTGCAAGATATCTAAACCATTTTATTTTATTTTATTACCTCTCTTAATTTAGAAATTAAAAAGGTGATGATAGACATTTGACAGAGAAGATAAGAATGAAAATAATAATAATATTTTGCAGGCAATTACCATCCCTGTGTTCATGCTCACTGGTTTAATTCAATGATCAGGTTACACTTTTGATATCACTGTCACATATTTTGCTTAAAACACAGATGATCATATTATTTCAGAAAATAATACTTCAGTAGAGGAATTCGGGTGTATGATCTACGGAAGCCAGGAATAGCAGACATCGTTTATCTTCGCTGAGACACTCGCATAATACCACTTAATATCTGTGACAGGAGCAATTCAGTCTCTTTTTGATGAAAGATGGAGCAAACGATTTTTACGCTGGAGTACTTTATCTGGTCGAAGCCTAAATACCTATGCATCTTTTATTTGTTCGATCCTTCTAATGTTGACACTAGTGAAGACTATCGTTGCTGGGTTTCTGTAATTTATGTTTCTTATTTGCAATTTCCTTTAAAATGTAGACTTCTGGAAAAGGTAACTTCGTTCAATTATTAATGTAATCTTACATCAACATGCATCTTTCAATTGTTCCATCCTTCTAACGGTGACGCTTGTGGAGACTATCCTTGCAGTATTTCTGTAACTTATGTTTCTTATTTGCAATTTCCTTTAAAAATCAGACTTTTGGAAACAGTAACTTCGTACAAATATTAATGTAATCTTTCATCAACAGGAACCATCGCTTCTATTTGTGCTTCACATTTCAGAGACACTGTGATATTTTCTATAATATGATAAAACGAACTGTAAGAACAGACATTCAGGCCTAATTTTCCAGACAAAACCCAAGCAGCGTGAATGATCGGAACACTAGGTTTCTCATTAATACAGGTTAATAAGCAGATATTTATGAAAAAACTTAAAGGTGCAAATTTCAGAACAAATTCTGCACGAGAATACCGCAATGTCACGAAGTTTTTTCAAAAAATGAGAAAGAAACGTTTCTATTTTTGTTGGGTATTTCAGTGTACAGTGCTCATTAATGTAGAGCAGTGGTCTCCAACTTGGCCCAAACGGACTACTAGTGGGATATTCAAGCTTTCATTATGGGCAGTGGGGGGTTTTGTCCGCTGTTATAAATATTTTTCTTCCGCCATATATCGAATGAATTGCTAATATCTTCGCGAGTTGGACTTTTTAAAATATGCTTTTGCAATTTAGTTTTGAATTCCATTTTTTAACTTTGAATATAGATAATTATTAAAGCATGATAGTCCATAAATACTGGCGTGGATTTGTTGCTTATTTGATGGAAGAGGTGCCAAACATGTTGTGTATTCGTTGTGTGGTGCACAGATATTTTGCATGAAAACATTTAGGTACAAGTCTGCATTCATCATTATGTATAATAATTAGAGCTGTAAATAAGACCAAATCTAATGCCAAAGATGATAGACTGTTTCTACAGCTGTGCTAGGACAATAATGAGCAAATTATTATGTTACCTTTACACACAGAAGTTCGATGGCTCTCAAAGGTACATGCTTGTCTTGTTTTGTAGCATTATATGATAATGTCATACAGTCTTCTGAAAGTAATAATGAGTCTGATCTCTCTCAACAATTAAAAGCAGGAAAGAATAATGCATTTTATTTGGCAGACATTTCCAAGAGATTTAACGAAATTAATTTTCTGCTTCAAGGAGTCAATGTAACTCTTATCAGCTGCAAAAATATTGTATCATTATTTATCGAAAATTTTGATCTTCTCTCCCATAAGCTTTTGAAGAGAAAATTTCATCAGTGTCCCGAATTACCATCTATACAAGATGGTGCAACACCCGAAGAGATTAAAAGGTACAGTTACCACCTAAACGAAATTAAATTGGATATGGAAGAACGATTTAAAATATTTTGAACTTGAAGGTATGTATGATTGGATGATAAATCATTTTACTGCAAATTTTGCTGAGGTTGAAATGACTTGCCAAGAAGAACTATAAGAACTTAAAAAGGATGAAAAGAGCAAATATAATTTGAATAGTGTTGGACAACAAACATTCTGGCAAAGTAAAAACAAATGTCTGCGTTATATCCAAATATGTCGAAAATGGTATTTAATTTATTGATACATTTTCCTACCTCAATCTTGTAGAATCAGGCTTTAGTGCTGTCAATCACATTATCACCAAACAGAGAAACCGTCTAAATATCACCGAAAGAGGAGACCTTCGTTTTATCCTTACGAAAACAGAACAAGATATCAAATATTTATCCTCGCAGCATCAGCCTCAAGGATCTCATTAAGCATTAATTAAAGGTAATTTCAATAAACTTCATTGTTTTCACATTTAAATTTCATTTTCTTTAATTTAAGCACCTGCCGTACTGGTAGGCCCTGTATTGATGGAGATGCAGAAATTAATTAAATTAAAATTATCCATGTATAAACATACATAAAACATAAATAAAAAGATAAATATAATTACATATATTTTGCAAACCCTGCTCTCTAAACATTGCTTCGCATTTGTGCTAAATTGAGTTACTGCGGCACCAGTGGGCGGTAAAGAAATTTTAATGTCAACAAAGATACGAAAGCGGGCGTTAAGTATTAAAACTTTGACGACCCCTGATATAGACCATTTGTCCCAACAGCTCAACCCGAACATCACACGTACGGAGGAACTGCTGTGCAAGCGGCATTTTCCCGATCATACATATGTGGGTGGGAATTGCATCTGATTTTGGACAGCTTTCGTTGAATTATCGCCAGGACCAACTGCTTCTGTTTTAGCACTAAAGAGCAAACAAATTATTTGGTGAAAGTTCTTTATAATCTGACGACTCAATGTCAATAAAACTTTTGTGTGATTAATATGTGTTCTTTGAACAAAGGATTTTATTAAAACTGGATATTTTCATGATCTGAACGTTATTTTCAAACTCCCAGTAAAATTTAAAATTGCAGGTAAAAAGAAAAGTAATGTTTGTTTCGGACTTATGAGTTTAGGGGTGGCCAGTTCTGAAATGTTATTGTTACAAACATTTTATGTTACTTCTTTAAAGAAAAACAGTTATCCACTGCGTTTTTATAAGCTATGCAAAGGTCCTATTTAGGTACTCACTCTATTAGTATGTTCTGAAATATAGTGTTCTAATTTTTTACGTTATTTATTAAAATAATTTTTTATTCAGTTGCCGTTTTTAAGGTAGACATTCAAAGTACATAACTAAGCACAGGCACTTTACAAACCTTTCAGTTTTATGAACAAAATATATACAGGGTGCATAGGAAAGTCTATTTAGCCTGGATAATACCGGCCAATTGGTTTATAGATTAAATTCACAGGAATTATAGATTAAATTCAAAAAGTTTGCAATCAAGTGATATGACAATCAGAAATATGCATTCTAAAAAATAATTCCAATGATTTCTAAATTTGTAATTTACTGGCAGGTGGCGCGGTACGCCTAGAGTTGCCATCTGCTTTTGATAAATCGAGTTATTCAT